>CM069137.1:96342335-96670559 GCA_035221665.1 Okamejei kenojei | reverse complement strand
CTTAAAATTGGCCTTAAAAGCCATTGTCCATGGTGATGGCACTGGATAGCCGTTGCAGGGGATGGGGCCTGGCCAGGCGGATGTTGTCAACGTTCTCCAATGCTGCTCTGCCGTTCCGTGCAGTTCAGGTCTCGTCAGATCCTGTGCTCAGCCTCTTTGGAGCACCACTGGTCCATCCGTCCCCAGGCAACTAAAGGGCCTACGGCGGCCCACTCACCTGAACCAGGGTTAGATTTAGTCTTAGGGCCAACGGAATCAAGGGATGGGGGCGAAAGCAGGAACGGGGTTTACTGTTCTGGATTGATCATATTGAACAGCGGTGCTGGCTTGAGGCCGAATGGCCTCTCTGCACCTATACTCTATGTTTCTAACCTGGTCGGACAGTCGACCAGCAAAGTGCCATCACTGGTCGACCGTGCCTGAGGGCGTTTGCAGCCGACCCCGGAAACACCGAGGTTATAGAGAGATAGTATTTCCGACCCTGGCCCGCTCATCAGCAACGTATTTTCCTGTGTTTGCGACCACTGCCATTACTCGCACGGGAAGGCCGATCAGCCAATATTTTCTCAATGCTCAGGTTCTCCTCCATTCCACATTCCTGGAATACAAAAAAAGACAATAAAGCCAGGAGTAACTCAGTGGCATTTAGAAGTGTAGAAAGTGTATGTTTTAGTTACTGGCAGTTAATATTAAAAATATGAATTTTTGATCTAAAGAAAAAGATAATAAACCAATATGTTAAATATGGAAAAAGAAGATTTTCTCCAATTTGAATTAGCTCTATAATATTTGCTAACACATCGTAGCTAAAAAATTTATAGTGAAAATCCCATAATAGAAAACGGAATCCGCATCTGGAAACAAATAAAGAAAACATTAAAACTAAATTTATACCATTAGGTCTTACCATCGCCAATAATTATCCGATCAAACCTTCCAATGATGGATAAGGCTTTTTTACAATGGAAAAATAAAGAATTTCTAAGATGGGTGATCTTTTTAAGGAAAATTCTTTTTCTCTCATTTCAAGAGTTTTACAACAAAACTTATGGACTACTACACAATAAAGAATATTTTAGAATATTTACAAACTCAAAACTATGTTTCTGCAAATACACAAGAACTTAGAAATAAAAGACAGAAATTTTAAGATGAATGCTTGAATAAACATCCAAACGAAAATATGATATCATATATATACAATATTTTATGAAAGTGATATCCCAACAGAAATACATAGACCGTCTTGAGAAAATGAATTAGGCCCAAATTATAAGACCAGAAATATGGGATGAAAGTTTACAACATATACATCATTGCTCGTTAAATAGCTAAACATCCCTTATACAGTTTTAAAATACTACATAGATTACATTATTTCCAAATCTAAATTACATAATATTTTTCCAAAAAATATCTCCTAATTTGTGAAAAATGTCAAAATCATAGAAGCAAAATTTGTCACAACTCATTCACGTAACTGGTATAAAAATTATGTAGAATACTGAACGAAATAATTTAAGATAAATTTCGAATGGTTTGTCATGATAATTTTGACTCCTGATTCCAAAGTAAATAATACTTGGAATACTGAAACAGACCAACTAATTACTAAAGAACCAAAGAACTTTTTATTGACTATTGTTTTAATAATTGGGAAAAAATTAATATTAAAAATTTTGGAAAGGTCCCTGCATCCCCAACAATCAAAATGTGGAATACAGAAATGTCGGAGACACTTCATTGAGAGATTGAGCTTGTCCCTCATGGATAGGTTTAGATCCTCTACAGAGGGATTTGGTCTCCATATATTAAATAGTTACAGGGTCATTAATGGTTCGGACGCGAGGACTTGACTGAGACCAGTATATGTGAATAGATGAAGAAATATATATAATAAATCATGAAATATATCTCCAAGGACGATTAATGAGTAATAATCCCATTCTCCATCACTTTTCATACTCTTTTTCTATCTCTCATCACTATATAAAAAATTAGAAAAAGTATAGAAACACATTATCTTAAATTTTTAATATCAGTACAAATATAAATATCACTAGTAACTTTATGAAAATATTATTAGTATCGTGTATTTTTCATTATATAAAATCGTATACTTTCAATTATATAAAAATTTAAATTTAAAATCACAATGATAATACAAATATTGTTAACAGATGAAAATATAATGAATATCAGAAAAGTTTTACTAGTAATAAACTATTTTTAATTACATAAAATTTGGTCCTATATTTAAAAATTAGTAGACAATCAAATAAATAAACAGTATGAGTATATTGCTAATACTAATGAATGTATTATGAGTACCATGTATTCCTCAATTTATATAAAATATACAATCTTAAAATTTAATAATTAATAATAATACAAATAATATCAATAGTATGAATTTCTACATTAATATCAAGTATTTTCATTATTGTAAAATAAATGTTTTGTTATTATTTTGTTTCTCATAATAAATAATAAATAATTTAAAAAAAAAAAAAAAAGAAGTGTAGAAAGAGTCCCTCGGCCCACCGAGTCCTGCACCAACCAAGCGAAGTGTAGAGGTTTAGCAGTGTAAAACAGTCCCTTCGGCCCACCAAGTCCGCACTCAAACAACCAATCCCTGCACATTAGCACTATCCTACACACATCCGAGGATAATTTACAACTATACAAAGTCATATTAACATACAAACCTGTATGTCTTTGGGACGTGTAGGAAACCGAAGATCTCGGAAGAAACCACGCTTCAACAGGAGAACGTACAAATCCCTGTACAGACAGCACCGGGGTCCTCAGGCGCTGCCAAGCGCTTAAGGCAGCAAACTCTACCGCTGCTCCCACCATGCCGCACCAAGTTCCTGATTAAAAAAAAAACACACAAAGCAATCAGTAAGCTACAGCGGTCAGGCACCATTTTCTGGAGAACCATCCACAGTGCTATTTCGGACCTGGCTGGCCCTTATTCAGACATTGAATAAGGCTCCTGACTCACAATTTGATCAATCCCAGACTTGACACTCCTCTGCCCTCCTAGATAGCATTCATTTCCTCCTCCCAGACTTAGCTTCTGAGCATGGAATAAATTCAATAATTGTTAATAAATTGGGGGAATGTACTGAATTCCGAGTGAAAGCTTAATCAAAGAACAATTTAAATATTCACATCAAAACAAAAGGCAGTGTCCTTGCATCACAACCGTAAAAAACTTCTATTACAGGAAACATAGTAAATAAGTGCAGGGGAGTGGCCATTTTGGTCCTTCGAGCCAGCACAGCCCATTCAATGAGATCATCGGCTAATCATCCACAATCAGTGGATGCCATCTTCCCCATATCCCTTGAATCCACAATAGCCCTAAATCTCTATCTAACTCATAAAAAATCTAATCTACCTCGATCTAAAAATAGATATTGAAGAGTAATAATTTGCATTGTGTAAAGGAACTGCAGGCTCTGGTTTTACACCAAAGCTAGACACAAAAGCTGGACTAACTCAGCAGGACAGGTAGCGTCTCTGGAAGAGAAAGGAAGGGTGATTGTTTCGGGTCAAGACCCTTCTTCAGTCACGACCCGAAACATCACTCATTCCATCACTCCAGAATGCTGTCTGTCCCCGCTGATTTTTACTCCAGCATTTTGTGTCTATGAAGGGGAAAAAGCAGTATTGACTAATAGCTGCAGTAATAACCCATTGAACAGTAATGTTATCTTCACTAAATGGCTTTTACCAAGGAATAAATATTTTGGTTTCCTCCACATGAGCTCGTTTTTGAAATGGACTTCAGAAATCACAATGTCATGGAAACAAGTCACGATCAGAAGGAGCCTGGTCCCCAGTATATTGTATTTCATAATTTCCATTCACAATTGAAATGGATTATGGAGAAACTGACACATATCATTCTGACGAGAAAACCATGAGACAATGAATCAGTTTCTTTCTCTCTCCTATACCTCCAGTACAAAAGAGCACAAATTGAGAGAAGTAACGTCCCCCGCCTTTCTCGAGCATTTTGTGAAGAGTTTTGCCCTAACACGCCAAATTGTGGTTACAAACAAACTGAAACCATTCGGACGTCCTCACTTACGACACTGAAATTTTGTTTTCGCCCATCTAACGATCGGACCTTTGTGCTTGTTTGTTGACTGGCGTCTGTGGTCTCATAGTGCAGGAATGAACTAGCGATGCTGGTAACACCGAGCGAGGTGTTGGGCTGCCTACATTGGTGAGACCAGCGTAGGCTTGGAGCTCGTTTCCGCCCCAACATATCCTCAATATTCCAATAATCAACCTGATCTCTCTGGCGCTCAGCACTCACATCCCCCTCCCATTTCCGAATCCGACCTTTCCTGTCCTGCCTCCTCCCATGGCCAAGAGAGAACCACCCGTAAATTGGAGAGCTGCACCTCATATCGCTTGGGCAGTTTACACCCCAGCGAAAGAACATTGACTTCCCAATTTCAGATAGTCCCGCTTCTTTCTCTCCCAATCTCAGCTCTCCCCTCACCCCCCTTCTCCCGCCTCTTCCTTTCTTCTTCAGCACCCCCTACCCCACATCAGTCTGAAGAAGGGTCCACTCCGACCCGAAACGTCGCCTATTTCTTTCTCTCCCATAGCTAGCGCCTCACCCGCTGAGGCTTCTCCAGCAATTTTTGGCTAATACAAATAACAAATAACACTCATGCAATGAAACTACATTGCTATTTAATCCTTTATATTTATTCAATTTTAGTCAAGGATGCACATCAAGAGCCTTGTCTCTAGCTCTAGGTTCTAGCTAGCTTTATGTCAAGGGCGTGCTTCTAGAATCCTAGAATCTCCAAGAAATGCCTCAAGAGATGCCGATCAAGAACCTTGTGAAGTCAGTTAAGGATTGTCAAAGTCATTGAGCGTACAGCTATCTTGTCCCACCCTTCTGTCATACTAGCAGTTTTCCAGAACAGCTTCAAATAACTGTACAAGCATTGAAAGTTTAAAAGTGCAATCTCTTTGTAATGTATTCCTGGAAACATTATGAGAATATCAAAAACCAATTCATTAGAAGGTTTAGAATTGGCAGTACTAATATGAAAACTGATTCAAGTTTTGGGTAACCTGCATTTTTCAGAAAAGCGGCTTCAGAATTGACAGTATTTCCCATTCTCCCACAAATTACTTCTTTCCTTTCATGTTTTTATCTAATCATTACCACAGCAGAAATGCCATGTACTAAATACATGTTTTCCTGCAACCAAAGATACTATTTTCATCTGATCAAATAAGGCATTTGTTCAAATATACTTAAGAGAAAATAGTAAAATAATCATTTTATATAGCCAAAAAAAGGCACGGTCAATGCTGGAATGTTAGTTAAAAGTCACAAAAAATTGGTAAACAAGAGCCGGTATGATTGGCGGCAGGGTGGTGCGACGGTAGAGTTGCTGCTTTACAGCGCCAGAAGACCGGTTTGATCCCGATTACGGGTGCTGTCTGTACGGAGTTTGTACGTTCACCCGTGACAAAAGTGTGGGTTATCCTCCGAGATCTTCGCTTCTCTCCCTACTCTCCAAAGACGTACAGGTTGGAAGGTATTAATTGTCTTGGGATAAGTGTAAATTGACCCAAGTGTAGTAATACAATCTGTTGGGCTGGGATCGCTGGTCGATATAATGCGGACTCAGTGGACGAGGACTGTTGTTTCACGCGGTATCCTCTAAACTAAATTAAAACTAAAGGAACCCCCCCCCAAACCCTAATTTTTGGGTTGATTAACTAATACAGTTAACAAACATATGAGGCAATGAGTAGTGGACATCTAGCAGCAGGCAGGCAGAAGCAAAAAGGAAGAAAGCATGGCATGTTGGCCTTCAGAGCGAGAGGACTTGAGGAGGAATTGAGTGTTTAGGAGCAAGGAGGCCCCTATGATTTGTACAGGGCCCTGGTGAGACCTCACCTGGAGTAAATGTGCAGTTTTGTTACTCCTAATTTGATGAAGAGACATTCTTGCTACTGAGGGAGTGACTGACAGCGTAGATAGATTCACCAGGTTAATTGGTGCGACTGACAGATATGAAAGATGGCGACTGGGCTTATATTCCACATGGAAATTTCGAAGGATGAGAGGGAATCTTATAGAAACATATAACATTCTTTAGAGATTGGACAGGCTAGATGCAGGATAAAATGTTCCCCCATGTTGGGGAGTCCCAGAACCAGGGGTCCACAGTTTAAGAACAAGGGATAAGCCATTTAGGACTGAGATGAGGAAAATCATTTTCACCCAGAGAGTTTAAATCCTGTTGAATTCTCTGCATAGAAGGCAGTGGGCCAATTCACTGATGTTTTCAGAGAGGTTAGATATAGCTCTTAGGGCTACACGGAATCAGGGATGTGGTGAGAAGGCAGGAAATGGGGTACTGATATTGTATGATCAGCTGTGAACATATTAATGGCAGGGGTGCTGGCTCCGAAGGGCCGAAAGTGGCCTATTCCTACATCTATTTTCTATGTTTCTATTTTAAGACTCTCGTATAGATGCAGCTGATGACTGAATATTTACTGCATTTTGTTTTGTTTTAAAATTTCCACCAACTGCAGTTTTTTGCTTTTAATTTATCCATTATAATGTTACCACTTTCTATCATAACTCACTCATGTATTATGTGGATTTACGTGTAATTAAGCTTTATATTAGTTGGTCATTGCAATGATAAACTTATATCAAACGCTTGAAGTAAACCTGGTACCATTTCTTGACAGCAGAGGGCTCTCCTCACAGAAATATAACTGTATCAGGTTTATCATTTATTGTGTAAAAAAATATGTAGTGGAAGAGAAGAATCATCAGTCAAAATCTGAATGTGACTTAGGCAAAAACGTCTATTAATTTGGCCCTGATTATTCTCATGGACACAAACCCATAAAAGATATGCAACAGTCAATAACTTAAATGGCACTGCAGATTTGAATTTCATTTAATATAAATAAAAAGAGCATTTTCTGGGAGAATATTTTCTGCTTTTAGAATCCATTGGTCGTGGGAAGTATCTCCAAAGACTGTGGCATATCTTCAAGTGGCTAAAGAGAATTGGAAATTAGAGAATTGCAGATCGAGTCATAGAGTGATAGTATGGAAACAGGCCCTCCGGCCCAACTGCCCACACCAGTCAACATGTCCAGCTATACTAGTCTCATCTGCCTGTGTTTGGTCCATATCCCTCCAAACCTGTCATATCCATATATCTGTCCAACAGTTTCTTAAACGTTGGGATAGTCCCTGCCTCAGCTACCTCCTCTGGCAGCTTGTTCCACACACCCACCACCCTTAGTGTGACAAGGTTACCCCTCTCGATTCCTATTAAAATCTTTTTCCCTTCACCTTAAACACTATGTCCTTGATTCACCTACTCTAGAAGAGACTGTGCATCTACCCAATCTATTCCTCTCATGATTTTATACAGCTCTATAAGATCACCCCTCGTCCTCCTGCACTCCAAGAAATAGAGACCCAGCCTACTCAACCTTTCCCTATAGCTCACATCCTCTAGTCCTGGCAAACATCCTCGAAGGGCCGAATGGCCTCCACCTGCACCTATTTTTCTATGTTTCTAAATATTCTCTGTATTTCTGGAAATTGAAACTAAATCTGAAAATGCTGGGACAATCAGGCAGCATCTACGGAGAGAGAATCAGAGTTTATGTTTCTGATCGGAGATCCATCATCATAAATACGATACGATAAAACTTTATTCATCCCCGGAGGGAATTTGCTCTGCCGACAGTCACGACACACAAAGAACACAAAAAGCTTGAAATTAAAAGTGATAACAAAACACGAAAGACAAGCGACTGTTAGCTCAGCACCTTCACCGGAACAAACGAACAAACAAACGAACGCAGACTTACCCTCTGGATAGTGGATTGTAGACTAGATCCCCCCCCCCCCCCAGACAAGATCCCCCTTTGTTCTACTACCATCCCTCATGGCGGCCCCTCCACGCCGGGTCCCCGTTGACTTCCCCCGCCCCCTCCCCTCACATTCCACCGCCACCGAGGCTCCCGCAGCTGCCGAGGCTCCCGCTGCCCCCAGAGGCACCCGTTACCGCTGAGTTAGTACTCCCAGTGATTTACCTGCAGCCTAACGTCATGACCCTGTTTCTCTTTCCATGGCTGCTGCCTGGGTTGCCGAGTGTTTTGAGAGTTTTCTATTTTTGAGACGTCATTACAATTAAAACACAAAGTACCTCTGCTGTAACACCAGGATAAGCGCTCAACCAAGAAATCCATGCCAAAAGCCAAAGTACTATCTAACTGAATATACCAACTTATGCTAAGGACAATAACTAGCTCCATATGCAATGAACAGCGACCTACATGTTAACAAACTCATTAAAAAAAAACTGGTCCTGTAGAATCAATTGTATCATTGGGGTTATCAAGTGGGCATCTCCCTTCACTGGTATTTCGTTGAGTTAAGCCCTACGACACCTCGGAAGGCTCAACAGTTGGTTCTGGCATCCCTGAACAACCCCCCTCGATACCTGTTCTCACCACCTGTCCTACCAGTATTTAAGGAGAAGGCAGGAACGGGGTACTGATTGGGGATGATCAGCCATGATCACATTGGCCTACTCCTGCACTTTTGTCTATTGTCTATTGTCTATTTACTAAATAAAGGGAGCTGGGGGAAGATGGAGGCAGGATAACTAGAATCCCAAACCGGGACCTGAAAATACACATTTGCATCATGGATATAAGATGTTTAGCAATAAAATACAGGATGTTTAAGATAGCAAATACCACTCAGTGGCTGTTTGGATTCACAAATCACATCCACTGTCTAATGGCAGTTGTCCAACACTTCAAACGTTGGCACCTTTCAGTCACCAAGACTTGAGGGGCAGAGGCTGGTCTGGCACAGGTGTGCGGGTGCTGAGCCAACAAGGAGTTAACCAGCACCCACCAAGTCTGGCCAGTGCCAGGCCACCAAGCTTTTATTGTACTAACTTTCCAGTCGCAACAAGATCATTCTGAATGAATAGGCAAAAATAATGACAATTTAACAAATCGCTACTGCAGTTATATTCTCTTCATGCCACGGATCATTCCTTCACAACATTTTATTTCAAGTGTGAATATTTGCCTACAAATCATTAAGAATGCATACATTTCTAAGAGTGAATCATCTATCAAGTAAAGCTGAATGAATCACAACAATACATTTTGAAATGAATGAATTAATTATATTTCACTTCGGAGTCATGTGAGTGACTACGTGAAGAAGGCCGTCCGCACGCATGCGCATCATTACGTCTGACGCATTGCGCAACGACCGACTAGCAGGCGCGTCGCTCCTTCCAGCGGGTAAGTTTAAAAGATCCAGGTAAGTGTTTTTTCAAACAGCTTTAGCTGAAATCGTTGCTCCTGGTCCGGAGTGTGTTTATTCAAGAATACTTTAACTTCGGATTGTGTGCAAATATGTCCAAGGTGAAGAGGCGAGCTGCGACCAAACCGGCTGCGGAATACCACGGGCCTGCGGGCAGCGTGCGACCGCCGAATTCACCTATTGAGCCGCTGGCAGAGCAGCCAGCAGCCACAGACTTGGTGCGGCCAAAAGGCACCTTGGCTACTCCACGGGGGAGAAAAGCCGCAAAAAAGTCTGTAAGGCCCTGGACTCTGAGGAGTCGGGCCAGGAGGTGGACGAGTTCCCCTCCTAAGGGCAATGTTACCGGTAGGCTGGCCCAGCTGGAGAGCCTTGTGGAGAGGTTACTCCAGCACGATACGCTCCAGAGGACGGAGCTATCGGAGCCACGGGGAATTTATTGAACCCGAGGGCAGCAGCGCCTGTGTCAGGGCTGCATAATATCTCCCTGTCAGATGACGGGAGCGTACGAGGTCAGTGCTATGCTGACCCAGAGTACGGCAGGCACAGTTGGGGCTAGAGGGACCATCGGGTGTATTGCCCATTGCATCCAGATTTGCGGTCCAGCACTCACCAGTGAGCCATTGAATGCAGAGCTCGCCAAGAACATTAAGTACATGGCTTCCCATCCTCTGCAAGAACAGACGATGAAGGAGATGACTGCCAGGTACAACACTCCACAGACTGTGCCTCACTGAGTGTCTCCACAGTAAACCAGTCTATTTGGGGGCATATTGGAGGGGGCGTCAGAGCCCAGGAGGTTAAATTACAAAAAGTACGCTGGCTACTCGCCCCGGGCATCACGGCCTTTGCAAGGTCAGTGGAGGGGGCGCCTCTCTCAGAGACTCAGTAGGACGTGATGGCATTAATGTGCAATGCTCATTTTGAAATTAATTGTATTAGAAAAAATGCCATCCGTCCTGCCTTTAACATTAAATTTGCTGGACTTTGTAAACCAGGGACTGTTCAACCCTCAAACCTCCTGTTCGGAGAAAACCTGACCAAACAGGTGAAAGAATTGGATGAAGAGTCTAAGACTGTTGGTCTCATGAAGGTGCCTCCAAAGTGGTCGTCTTTCCGCAGACTGTAACCCTACCCTCATGTGCATACCAAACGGTTCACTGGCTATAGTGGACGTGGTGTGGAGCAAACTACACAGAGGCCTTTTTTAGGGCAGGGCCCGAGCCGGGCCATGTTCAAGATGCGGCGCCCTCCAGCAGTCCTACCCCCCCCCCAGACCTCGGGGGCAGAAGCAACAAACTTTACCGCTGGTAAATCCTAAGGTAGGTAAGACTGCGATGGATTCATTACAAGTTGGGGGGAGATTGAAATTTTTCTTCTGAATGGCGTGGATAACATCTAACCCATTTATACTGCATAGTATTCAAGGTTTTCAAATTGAGTTCATTTCCGACTTGCCTCCACCTACTCAGCGCACACCTGGCTGTAAGTTTGTGTTCTCACAACAGGAGTGTGTTAGTGCACAAAGAGAACTTGATTCTTTGTTCAAAAAAGGTGTAATTGAAAGGGCAAGGCGTGAGTCTTATCAGTTTGTGTCCAATATCTTTACGAGGCCAAAAAAGGATGGAGGATGTAGAATTATCCTAGATTTGACAGAGCTTAACACCTTTGTGCAGTATAAACATTTCAAAATGGAAACGTTTGTCACAGCTAAACAACTGCTTTCCAGGGGATGTTATATGGCAAGCATTGACCTCAAAGATGCTTACTATTCAGTGGCCATTCATGAGCAGCACAGAAAGCTTTTGAAGTTTAATTGGATGGATCAGTTCTGGCAGTTTAAAGCTTTGCCTAACGGATTTAACTTCGGCCCCCAGACTATTCACAAAATTGGTCAAACCAGTCCTGGGGTTACAAAATCATATTGTCATGGCATATTTAGATGACATTTTAGTAATTGGGAGGACTTTTGAATTAGCTGAATTATCTCTGTCAGCTACAAAACTCGTTTTCGAAAAGATTGGATTCGTTATCCATCCAGTTAAGTCTAAATTGGTGCCATCTAAGATAATTGACTATTTGGGGTTCACCATTAACTCAATACACATGTCAGTGACTCTGCCTCAGGGCAAGCAATTAGACTTAATTGCTTGCAGGAAACACATTGTTGATAATCACCCTTCTATTAGACATGTGGCTTGGGTAATTGGAAAATTAGTGGCAGCATACCCAGCTGCTCGATTCTGGACTTTGCACTATCACAATTTACAGCGTGCAAAGGAACAGGCACTGAAGCTGCAGAGAGGTCATTTCGATAGACCCATGCAGCTACCAACTGGCGCTCTAACTGAGTTACAATGGTGGATAGCCAATATTCAGTGCTGCTCTGGTACTATTCTAGTCAATGCACCATCAATTATCCTGCAGACTGATGCCAGTGCACTAGGTTGGGGTGCTACTGATACCATCTCAAGCTGCGGTGACAGATGGGATCTGCTGGAAGCATCCATGCTTCAATCACACGGCATTAACTATTTAGAGTTGTTGGGTGCACTCTATAGGTTAAAGGCTTTTTGTACCAACAGGCATCATGTGCATGTCCAACTTCAGATTGACAAAATTACCGTGGCAGCGTACATTAATCACATGGGTGGCAGTAAGTCTGTATCCTGTGATAGGTTGTCCAATCTCCTCTGGCACTGGTGTATTGCAAGAAACACCTGGGTTTCAGCTATCTATTTACCAGGAAGGTATAACACAGTGGCAGACAACAGGTCACGAGAGTTCAATGATAACAAAGTATGGATGTTAAATCACAAAGTGTTCAATGATATTGTCCTTCGTTACGGTGTGACGGATATTGATCTGTTTGCTTCCCAGCTTAATCATCAGTTACCAATTGTTGTGTCATGGGTGCCAGACCCAGGGGCAGTAGCGGTACATTCTCGCTACATTGGGGTGGTAAATTTGTATATGTATTTCCCCCCATTCTGCCTCATTACTCGATGTGTGGCAAAAATCCAGCAAGATTCCGCCACTGGTATTCTGGTAGTACCAGACTGGCCTACTCAGCATTGGTTCCCTCTGGTGCTAGCCTTAATTACACAGCCTTTTATGGCAGTGCCCAAGAGAAGTAAGCTGCTGGTACACCCAGTGACAGGGGAAAGCCACCCTCTTCATGACCGTATAAATTTGTTGGTTTGCTGATTCTGATGAGACCGTTCCTGGGGCTCGGGCTTTCAGAGCGTACCGTTGATGTCATCACTGCGGCCTGGAGGAAGAGCACTCAGAAACAGTACATCTCTCACATAGGAAAATGGGAGATGTACTGTTCCCGCTCTCACATTTCATACCACACAGCTACAAACACTGATGTCTTGGAGTTTCTATCATCACTCTATCACGATAACAAACTGAGTTATAGTGCCATTAACAGTGCCCGCAGTGCTTTGTCCAATTATTTACAGCTGGGGTCAACACATCATACGGTAGGGTCCCACCCTTTAATAACTAAATTTATGAAGGGCGTCTTCAATTTCACTCCACCTAGACCCAGGTACACTCATATATGGGATGTCAGCGTGGTCCTCATGCTGCTCCGTCAGTGGGCAGCAGTTTCATCTCTGTCCCTACACCATCTGACATTGAAAGTAGTTATGCTCATGGCCCTGGCCTCAGCACAACGGGTCCAAACACTACAAAAACTCAGACTGGACAGTATGAGTTCGTCCAGCAATAATGTCACCTTTTTCGTTCGGGATCTCGTCAAACAGAGCAGGCCAGGGGTACTAGAGCTCAAGTTGAGTGTCATGGCATACCCCTTAGATCCACGAGTGTGTGTCATATCCTCCATAACCCACTACATTAAGGTCACCAGGAGCTTGAGACGCTCGGAACTCTCCTTCTTTGTCAGCTACACCAAACCTCACAAACAGGTTACCGTGCAGACCATCTCTAGATGGATCAACAGGTTCTGGCGTGTGCAGGAGTGGACACTACATTTGCAAACCTCATTCCACCAGGGCTGCATCAACGTCAGCAGCAAGGGACATGGGCGTTCCTCTTGACCAAATTTTGGCGGCTGCGGGATGGTCGAATGAGAGGATGTACCAGAGGTTTTATAATAAGCCTGTCGCCAGATCCGGGGGTTTTGCTGACTCTGTTTTAAGTTCTGTTTCACAGTTTCCCCCTGGGTGAGAGGGATCATTGTTTGTTTTCTTTTCTGTTATTAAACCATTACTATTGTTAAAACATGTCATGTTTGAATGCATTAATTTTTCTCACTCGTCCTTGTCAATTGATGCAGCTGTGACACGTGGACTCATTCCTCAACATGAAATCACAGACCTTCAAAGTCTTCACGTAGTCACTCACGTGACTCTGAAGTAAAATAGTAAGATTAAATGAGAACTTACCAGTTTGAAGTTTGATCGTTATTTTATGAGGAGTTACGATGAGGGATTACGTGCCCTCCGCTCCCTACCCTCGTAACTTAACGATCATCTGGTAGTTCTAGTCATCTATAATCTTACTATGTTAGTTCAACAACTGTTATCTGTGACTTCACATCGTTGCTTTGAAGATTGACGCGCATACGTGCGGACGGCCTTCTTCACGTAATCCCGCATCGTAACTCCTCATAAAATAACGATCAAACTTCAAACTGGTAAGTTCTCATTTAATCTTACTATTTTATTTTCACGTGTGACTTGTCACAGTGAGATTCTTTGCTTTGCGTACATAAGGTATGCAAAGAGTCGCTACATAAAGGGCGCCGAGGAAGTTACAAAGTATTCCATTTAGTCCTCAATGGCCCCCCTTTGTTCTCAATGCCCCTCCTCCCACACCAGGTCCCCTTTTGCTCTCAGTGCCCCCCCTCCCCACCCCCATACTGGGTCCCCCTATATCTTGGTCTCCCCCCAACCCCCCGCCCGCCACACTGGGTCCTCCTACAAACCTAACCTACACACACTAGGGCCAATTTTACAATGGTACCAAGCCAATTAACTTACAAACCTGTAACGTCTTTAGAGTGTCGGAGGAAACCGGTGATCATGGCGAAAACCCAAGCAGGTCGCGGGGACAACATACAAGCTCCGTACAGACAGCACCCGTAGTCAGGATTGAACCCGGGTCTCCGGCGCTGTAAGGCAGCAACTCTACCGCTGCACCACCGTGCACCCCGTGACACTTGACTCTTGCAACTTTGTCTGAGAGACAAGGCCCATGAACTTGCCAGCTGTGAGGTAAGATTTAACAAAGATCATCCAATTGTATGCATAGTGTTTGGCTGCCATTATCACCATGGCTTTGAGTCAGAAGGCTGTGTGGGTTAAAAGACCTACCCCAGAACTTGAAGAAGTGTCGTAGTTGGTCAGGAAGTAGTTTTTTCAGTACCATTAACATCTGGGTCATTCAGACAAGACACAAGCAAATTTGGTTTGAAATCTCTGAAAAGCTCCGTTAGACTACTTCCAATGAAGGAAAAAATAGCCTTTATATTTAATAGAAAATGGCTTCAGGGGAGAAAGATAAGTATGAATTTTGCCTCTAATTGAACAATTTTCATAATGTTTCTCATTTTAGATAAGTCTAATTTTAATAATTATTGTATATGATTGAACATTGCTGAATGTCATTCATCAACATTGAAGCACTTTGATAATTGTGACAATGTTTCAAGTCAAGACCCTGAGTTTACCAGCTGAGAATGGATTTTAATAAGAGCTCCTTTAATTCAGCTTTGGATCTGGGCACCATGTAATAGGAAATATGTTGTCAAGCTGGAAAGGGTACAGAGAAGATTTACGAGGATGTTGCCAGCACTAGAGGGTCTGAGCTCCAGGGAGAGGTTGAGTAGGCTGGGACTCTATTCCTTGGAGCGCAGGAGGATGAGGGGTGGTCTTATAGAGGAGTATAAAATCATGTGAGGAGTAGGCCGGATTGATGAACACACAGAGTCTTTTGCCCAGAGCAGGTGAATCAAGGCCAAGAGGACATAGGTTTAAGGTGAAGGAGAAAAGATTTAATAGGAATCTGAGGGGTAGCTTTTTCACACAAAAGGTACTGGGGTGCATGGAACAAGCTCCCAGAGGAGGTAGTTGAGGCTGGATCTAACCCAACGTTCAAGAAACTGTTAAACAGGTATATGGATAGGACAGGTTTGGAGAGATATGGGCCAAACACGGGCAGGTGGGACGTGTAGTGGGACATGTTGGACAAGTTGGCTGGTGTGGGCAGGTTGAGCCGAAGGGCCTGTTTCCCACACTGCATCCCTCTATGACTCAAGGCCCTGTGCTGCTCCAGGGCTTGACATTCACCGCATAAATGGCTTTTTGGGTGAACTACCCCTAGCAGGTGCACTGGAAATGCAATGGCCATGGAATTGCTCAAATGTCCTTCGAGTAAATGGAAACCTTGTGTCACTGACATATTTGGAAGAGAGAAGTCCAATTGTCTGGTGTTCTTGCTATTGGATTCAGCATGTGCTCTTCCATAACAGATTGAAATAAAGTACCGAGTTTATTTTGGTGGAAATCATGGAAATGTCATCTCTGTCAAAGGCTATGGCGACAGCACAAATGCAATGAAAATACCATCAACTTAAAGCTCACTTCAAGCCGCACATAAACCTGACTTGGACGTATATTACTATTCCTATAGGTGCAAGGCCAATAATGTAGTGCATTGGTTTGGGACCATTGCTATATTTTAGCAACTGGGAAATGGTTTGTCATATGTTGTCTAGGAAGAACAATAATTTTAGGAATTAATATGTTAATTGCAAAGATCCTGGATTTGAATTTGGTTGGGTGAATATTGTCATTCACAGAATTGCCAGAGAATGAAGTAAATTTCATCGTTTTTTCTTTCATCTCCAGGCCATTATTTCGCAGGTCAGAAGCTAAATGGGTCCATTAAATGGCATAAGCCCAGAAGAATGTGTTCCTATTGTTAACATTGCTGTACTATTTCCAAACTCTGCCATTCTGGTTTGCTATCTTTTCATACAATAGGTGCAGCAGTATGGCATTCGACCCTTTGACACAGCACCACCATTCAATATGATCAAGGGTGATCATCCAAAATCAGTACCCCATTCCTGCATTTTCCCCATATCTCTTGATTCCGTTAGCTCTAAGATCTAAATCTAACTCTCTCTTGAAAACATCTAGTGAATTGTGTGTGGCATCTTCTGTGGCAGAGAATTCCACAGATTCACAACTCTCTGTCTTAAAAGCTTTTTCCTCATCTCAGTCCTAAATGGCCCACCACTAATGGCCCTGTTCCACGATGCGAGTTCATTCAAGAGCTCTCCTGAGTTTAAAAAAAAAAATCAAACTCATGGTAAGCACGGAGAATGAACGTAGCGGGTACGTCAGAGCTCGGGGACGTCTCTTAGCAGCTCATAACGCTAATGGCAGGTACTCGGAAAGACTTGCTAACGGCAGGTAAGCTTGGGAAGACTCATGAAGATTTTTCAACATCTTGAAAAATGTCCACGAGAGCTCCCAGTACCGACGAGCGGCCATTACCGTAAATCTCCGAGTTCGAATCAGGGCAAATTCGGGAGAACTCTTTGAATGAACTCGTACAGTGGGACAGGGCTTTTACTCTTAAACTGTGACCCTGGTTCTGGAATCCCCCAACACTGGGGACATTTTCCCTGCATCTAGCCTGTCCAATCCCTTAAGAATTTTATATGTTTCTTTAAGATCCCCTCTCATCCTTCTAAATTCCAGTGAATACAAGCCAAGTCGATCCATTCTTTCATCATATATCAGTCCCGCCATCCCGGGAATGAATCCGGTGAAGCTACGCTTCACTCCCTTAATAGCAAACGTCTAAAACTGAAAATGAACTTTGTAGTAAAGATACCTCAATTTCAAATTGTCTTATCCATTTTTTGTGGAGTAAAAGCCAAAAATAAAATGCTGGAAACACTCAAATGTCAGGGAACATCAGCAGAAAGAAAAATGGTTAACTTTTCACATCAATGGGAGAAAACAAGTGAGTTTTAAAAGAGAAGGTGGTGAAGGAAGGATTGAACAAAGGGAATCTATATTACTAAAAATGCACTTGAATTCGGTGGCCTTGCACCCTGCTTGAAGTGGTATGAAATTGCAATTGAATTTGGTGGCCTTGCACCCTGCTTGAAGTGGTATGAAATTGCAATTGAATTTGGTGGCCTTGCACCCTGCTTGAAGTGGCATGAAACTGAACATGAGTTTGGTGGATCTGCACCCTGCTTGAAGTGGTAAGAAACTGCACTTGAGTTTGGTGCACCCTGCTAGTATGGTACCCTGAGTTTGGAAAGGAAACTGCACCCTGCTTTTTTTTTTGTCAGAAGTACAGTAGTGTGGTACCTAAGTACCTGATACATACATACACGTTACCATTCTTGTACAACTTCTTATTTTAAATTTAATAATAAAAGAGCAGTGATAGAAAGAGGAAAATAGAGAGTGTCGAGATAGATAGACAAGAGAGTAGAAATGAATAGCGAGAGAGACAAAAAGCAGAGATAAGAAGCTAAAGAGATTGAAAAGAAAAGAGAAAATAGAAAGAAAAGAAATTAGGAGAGATACACCTATTTAATATCTTTACCCATCCGTCCCCCGGTTCTGAACTATTTAATTTCTAAGGTTATGTTATGTTGCACCATATGCTTGTAAGAAATCGATAAAAGGAGACCAAATCTTTAAGAATTGGTCTACTTTGCCTAGTAGGAGGAATCTCATTTCTTCAAGATGTAGCGTTTCCGACATATTTGAAATCCACATTTTGAACGTTGGGGTGAATGCGTTTTTCCAAAGTTTAAGTTTTTTTGCTGTTATTAAACCATAATTAAAGAGAGCTTCTTGGAACATAGTTAACTTACGTCCCTCTTCCATTGATCCGAAGATAACCAGTTCTGTATTGGGGTTCAATTTTGTGTTTAATAGTTTTGTAAAAGCTCCAAAGATTTCATTCCAAAATTTATGAAGTTTTGTACAGGAGACAAAGGAATGTGCTATAGTGGCATTTTGAGTTAGACATTTGTCACAAATGGGGGCCCTACACCCTGCTTGAAGTGGTATGAAACTGCACTTGAGTTTGGTGGCCCTGCACCCTGCTTGAGTGGTATGAAACTGCATTTGAATTCGGTGGCCTTGCGCCCTGCTTGAAGTGGCCGGAAAATGCACTTGAATTCGGTGGCTTTGCACCCTGCTTGAAATGGAATTTCAAGGAATAGCCGTGAGTCAACTGCTCGCCCATCAGCTGTACGTGAGCTACCTGCACATCAGGTTTGCGTGACTGAGCTGTCACCCCAAGAATCCATTTGGCCCACAATGTCCATACTAGCCCTCTGGAAACCAGTCCCTTCTGCCCACAATACCCATACTAGCACTGCAGAAAGCCCCCCTCCCCCCCAACCCCCCTCTGGCCACCAGTATTGGAATTGGTGGAGAGGTGGAATATTGTGTTGGGGGACCAGCCCTCCCGTGTGAACATGGGACCCAACGGGTCCCACTTAGTCTAGTATCTCTAATAAAGTTGGGCATGGATTGCCGTGGTGATAACTATAGGTGATGATATCTGGTTCATGGATTAGTGAAGGAAATTCGAGAGAGGGAAAGAAAGGGACATTAAAAGATGTGCATTGTACATCAGGGTACTAGAGAATGCTCAGTAGATCAAGATCTTCATGGATATAGATCAAACGTGAAGATGGCTTCATACATCCAACATGTAAAGGTGCTTAAACATTGCAAGTGCTGTAGTGACACAAGAGGCAGCAGATACTGGAATCAGGGGCAGCAAACTATCCACAGGAGAGGCTCATCTGTTCGAGCAGCACCTGTGCAGGTATAGGAATTGTGAGGGAAGGAACTGCAAATGCTGGTTTAAATCGAAGATAGACACAAAATGCTGGAGTAACTCCGTGGGACAAACAGCATCTCTGGAGAAAAGGGATCGATGACGTTTTGGGTCTGACGAAGGGTCTTGTCCCAAAACGTCACCTATTCCTTTTCTCCAGAGATGCTGTCTGACCTGCTGATTTAAGGGCCTGTCCCACTTACACAACTTTTACATGCGATTGCCGACACCCGGCATAGGTCACCGAAAATTATCAACATGTTGAAAATTCAGCGGTGACCAGAAAGACGCTTTGGAGACTCTCACGACCATAGGAGACCTCTCACGACTATACAGGCGACCCCTGTATAGGTGACCTCTCAAGACCATAGGAGACCTCTCATGACCGTACAGCCTGTACAGGTGACCTCTCAAGACCATAGGAGACCTCTCACGACCGTACAGCCTGTATGGTCGTGAGAGGTCTCCATAAAGTCGTAGCGTCTTTCTGGTCTCCGCTGAATTTTCAACATGTTGAAAATTTCGGCGACGTATCACGGATGCCGGCAGTCGCCTGTGAAGGTCGCGTAAGTGGGACAGGCCCTTTACTCCAGCTTTTGTGTCTATCTTCAGGGATAGGAATTGCCGACTTTTCGGTTCAAACCACAGCTGCATATCCTGCAGATACAAATGAGATGATCTGCAAGGTCAAGTTAAATATTCATATTTCAGCCCGCATCATGAAATGCTGTTTAATTAGTAATCAGTTTGTACAATTCCCTTTCTATTATTGCACTTATGTACTTTATGCCAAACACATTTTCTATGTTTGCAATTTAATGTTGAACTTTGCAATTATGCCATTTTTGCTTTGTTATTACGGCTCACAACCACAGATAAAATGAGTTTGATATATCCTGGTTTTAGCTTTTATTAGAATTGCAGTGTATCAAACTTATTAAAAAACATTGTTGCAAAGCGTTAGTATCTGGCACTAATCCATGAAATATAATTACACACAGAACTAATTTATTTTACTGTTGAACCAGTTGTACCGTTCAAATACTAGATTTTTTTATCAATGTTTCATCTAGGGTGTTGAACCTTTTGCTACATGTTAATTTACGGTTTCTGTTTCTGTGCCAAATTGTGTTCATTTTCAGGGGACGAATGTCTCCACATGCATCAGCGAAATGTCACACAGTTGTAGACAGCAATTGTTTGCAGGGAAGATAATTTATATTCAGAACATTTGTTCATCAAATAGCTTCCCAAGTTTTATTAAAAAAACATTAAAGGAAAGTAGAGCGCTATTTGATAGGAAATAAGTTTAAAAAAAAGCTCACTTAAACTGGTTTATATAGAGCAGTCATTTTTTTAGGATAATAATCAGTTCCCAATTGGTAATTCAAGATCAATACGTGTGGAGGCAGAAAGGCTACTGCAAGTCCCGAAGAACACATCTGAAATCAAGCAATTGGGCAGAAAATCTGGTAGTATTTCGGGGGCAGATATCAGAAACAATTGGGAGTTGGCTTTGGAGGATAGAGGTTTAAAGTTCAGGGTTGAGAGGCGGGGGTTGTCAGATCCTTGCCTTGATCTGAATGTAATAAACATGCTTCAAGGACACTGAACATAAATGCTTTGTCATATTTGTCCGCCATTCCTTTGCATCCTGGCAACATGTGTCCTCTGATCTTTCCGATTCTTAGTAACATGTGGTACATTTAAATACAATGTCAGTTGCCTTGACAGGGTGGAGGGTTGGGTTTTAGGTGGTGGGGGAGGCTGCAGTTGACCAGCGACAATGCAGGGAATGGGTCAGAAAACAGTGAAGGTGAAGAAAAGTCACGAACCCCAAGTCCGCAAGATGCGCCCTTCCCTTCCACCATCACTCTTCCAGTCTCCATGTCGTGACCAGGTTGCCGATGATATGCTCACTCTTCAGGCTTCCCAGTGGTCTGCATAGCAATAGATAATTAGATGGCGTTACAAATCCGGGTTGCACAAGCGAGAACGGCTTCAGGGGATTTAGTGGAGCCAAGTGAATGGGCAACATGGCCGCTGTCATATTATGCAGACAACTGCGAGGTCATCCACTCAGGTCGAAAAAAAATAGATGGAAAATCTTTTAAATGGAGATTGGAACAACTTTGGTGTTCAGAGATGTGGGTGGTCTTATGAATGGACCACTGAAAGTAAACATGCATGCAGTAGGAATACAAATGACATGTTGCCCTATTATTGCAAGAGGATTTGAATGTGGCGGGTTCTGCTCGGACCACCTCTGGAATATTATGTGCAGGTACGGGCTCCTATCCTTACCCTACTTAATGAAGGATATTTTCATGCGCTATCAGAAGGTCAGTGAAGGTTCACAAGCTCGATTCCTGGGATGAAAATCCACGAACTGCAGATGCTGGAAATCTGAAATTTAAACAGAAAATGCCGAAAACACAACAAGTCAGGCAGCATCTAAGGAAAGAGAAAATTCAGCACCAGCTAATGTCCTTATTCTGACCCACAGAATAGGGATATTAGTGTAGGAAGGAACTGCAGATGCTGGTTTACACCAAAGATAGATACAAAATGCTGGAGCAACTGGAGTAACAGGTAGCATCTCTGGATAGAAGCAATGGGTAACGTTTTGGGTGGAGACTGTTCTTCAGGCATCATAATAATAATTCTGTTGGGCATGATGTTCTAGAGCCAGATTTTTCAGAAGCATTACGAGGAAATACTTTTACACACAAGGATGATAGACATACGAAACTCCTCTTGTGGTACAATTATGACTTGTAAATATGTGTCTGACAAGTTTTAGGCCACCTCTCAGCCAAATATCATTGAATGTTTGAATGAAGTTGAGAGGCTAAGTTGCCTGTAACATATTCTGAAATTCCTGAGCGACTCTCATTCCAGTCTGCATCGAATGTGCTGAAGTGGATATGGTCTAAAGCTGCAAGCACCTTGGCAGAAATATAATCTTCAATATAATCTGGTTTGAGCACATCAACAATGGGGCCATGAAAACACACCAATTCCTCTACTTTACTGATTAATATGGGTGTCAAGGGTTATGGGGTGAAGGCAGGAGAATAGGGTTGGGAGGGAGATCGATCAACCACGATTGAATAGAAACATATAAAACAGGTGCAGGAGTAGGCCATTCAGCCCTTCGAGCCAGCACCGCCATTCAATATGATCATGGCTGATCATCCTAAATCAGTACCCCGTTCCTGCTTTCTCCCTATATCTCTTGCTTCCGTTAGCCCTAAGAGCTAAACCTAAAGGGCCTGTCCCACTTACGCGACCTTTACAGGCGACTGCCGGCACCCGTGATAGGTCGCCGAAATTTTCAACATGTTGAAATTTCAGCGGTTACCAGAAAGACGTTACTACTCTTTGGAGACCTCTCACAACCATAGGAGACCTCTCACAACCTCTCACAGGCTGTACGGTCGTAAGAGGTTGCCAGCAACCATGTTGCCAGGGGTCGCCGGTATGGTTGTGAGAGGTCTCCATCCTGCATGTGTGAGGGTGTGAGAAGTCCATGCCGGGTGCTGACCGGCCGGCCGCAGCCGCTGTTCTTTCACATCAGTTGCACATCAGATTGTTGGGAGACGGAGCTCAGGGTTTGCCTCCTGAGCTGCTTTGGTGCCCAGGCGTGAGGTGAGGCGGAGAGAGGTTGGGGGGGGGTGGGCGTCATTAATCTGTCTGGGGTGACAAGGCTCTTGGGTGACATGACTCCGCTATCTTTGCTGCTGACGCGCACACGCACTCTCTCTCTCTTTCTCTGCTCTCTCTCACTGCAGCTCAGAGCCCAACCTCGCCATCCTATAGTGGTAACATTCGCGTCGGGTCCCCCTCCACACCCACACCCCCCACAAGACAACAGGCAGCGTGAGAGACAGAGAGTTTGTCGGGTGTTGGTTTTGTATAAGGTTTTCTTTTTAAATTACTAGCCAAGGTTGCATTTACTTATTTTAAACGAAGTTTGGAGTGTTTGACAATACTTTTTTTTTCTCTTTGTGTTCGTTTTCAGAAAAGGGTTCAGACCGCGCCCCGCTTGGCTCGTTGTCCCCTTTGAACCAAGCCCTGCGAGAGGGAGGGAGGGAGGGAGGGAAGGTGCGAGTGAACAAGAGAGCTGAGGCGGACAGGGAAATGTGGGGAGGGGGGGAGGAGGAGAAATAGGGAAGAAGTTAGTTGTTCAGATCAGAAACCTGTAGGCTGGGAGCCATGATGGTGAAGAGCGCAGCCAGTTCTTCTGAGGAGTGCATAAGAGACATCGATTGGAAGCAATGTTCCTCTAGAACTACATCTGAAACCGTGTCCACATCACCTCCTCTTGGCCGGACCGCAAGACCCAGGGTTACCGGTCAGCGCTCTCCGCCACAAAGGGATCTCAAGAGGGCAATGCCAATGTAAACCACGGCATCTCGTAAAAGATCACACACACACACACACACACACACACACACACACACACACACACACACACACACACACAACACACACACAGTGTACGAAAAGGAACGGCCTGCAGATGCTGGTTTAAAACTGAAGATAGACACAAAAAGCTGGAGCTGGACAGGCAGCATCTCTGGAGAGAAGGAATGGGTGACGTTTCAGGTCGAGACCCTTCTTCAGACTGGTTAGGGATAAGGGGACGAGAGATATAGACGGTCATGTCGAGAGATACAGAACAATGAATAAAACATACGCAAAATAAGTAACGATGACAAACAAAGGAATAAAGTCAGGGCAGTGCATCTGGAAGCATTCGTTTCACATCTGAAGGGCATCGCCGCAATAACCGAGCGCTGCCTTTGTTTAATGTAATCGCAGCAAGAGATAAGAACAATGAGTGTGCAGACACAAAACGCTGGAGTAACTCAGGGGGACAGGCAGCATCTCTGGAGAGGAAGGCATAGGTGACGTTTCAGGTCGAGACCCTCCTTCAGACCCTGTCCCGCTGAGTTACTCCAGCATTTTTTGGTGTAAACCAGCATCTG
This sequence comes from Okamejei kenojei, assembly GCA_035221665.1. Lineage (NCBI taxonomy): Eukaryota > Metazoa > Chordata > Chondrichthyes > Rajiformes > Rajidae > Okamejei > Okamejei kenojei. The sequence continues at coordinate 96,646,328 of CM069137.1, read as the reverse complement.
CAGTTCCTTCCGACACCGTGCACATAGCGCGCTGGTTGACCCTGATCAACGCCCTCTTCTTCAATATTCAGTGACATTTCCAGGGCTGCTGCCTGGCCCGCTGAGTTATTCAGTGAAAGTCCAACTGAAGACACTAAAGAGAGACACAGAGTGCTGGAGTAACTCGGGCAGAGTCTGGCAGCATCTCTGGAGAAGAAGGAATAGGTGACGCTTCGGGTCGAGACCCTTCTTCAGACACTGTTGGCCATGATCCGTGCACCACGTAACCAGAACGTGGCACATCGTGAGGGGTAAGGTAGGGAGAAAACTTCACGTCAAACATGTAAAAGCCCGACAGTTTATAACAACTTGGTGTTTACATCGCTTCCTTCCTGTCATAAAACAACAACAAAAACGCCTCATGGTGCCTCAACTAACCGAAGATCCGGTGAGGAGATATTAGAGCATTTGGCTAAAGGTTTGGCCATGAATGTGGGACCAAGAGACCAACATTCAACAGACGGCGAGACAAAGTGCTGGAGCGACTAGCTCAGCGGGCCAGGCAGCAGCTCTGGAAAATATGGATAATAGGTACAAGTGTAGGAGAGGTGTACTGACTGTGTGGGCAGACACTTTGGTAGTGATTGCCCACCAGTCTCAAAAACCACTGTGTCTCCATGTCCCTGGGATAGAAGGGGGCGATCAAACAGCACAATACCCCCCTATGTCATCCCTCACCAATTCCTTCTCTCCAGAGATGCTGCCTGCCCGCTGAGTTAAAGAATGCCCACGGTAGACTCACGAGTCACTAAGGTAAACGCACGGGCCACTACGTTATTACAACGAGTTTAAATGTTTCTATTTTTAACTTGAACAGTAAATTTGACTCGTGGAAAACCTCAAAAATGTTTGAATTTTTTCACGAGTTAACAAGTTTCATGGGTACTTGCCGTAAGCGCCACGAGTCGCTAAGTTGCTCACGCGAGTTCCGACGTTCCCGCTACGTTGATTGTTCGTGATTACCGCGAGTGAAAACTCGGGGTCACTCGTGGGTCAACTCGCACCGTGAGACAGGGCTTTAAGGACGTGTTGCTAATCTTCTAGTCTACCTCGAAGATAGACATTAAAAAGCTGGAGTAACTCAGCGGGAAAGGCAGCGTCTCTGGAGAGAAGGAATGGGTGACGTTTCAGGTCGAGACCCTTCTTCAGAAGTCTGAAGAAAGGTCTCGACCCAAAACGTCACCCATTCAGAAGTCTGAAGAAGGGTGATATGAAATGTCACCCATTCCTTCTCTCCAGAGATGCTGTCTTACCTGCTGAGTTACTCCAGCTTTTAGTGTCTATCTTTGGTTTGCAGTTCCTTTCTACACACTTCTCATCTACCTCTTTGTGGCTGCTGCACTTTATTTTTATCTGCAATATCTCTGTAGCGGTAAAGGACCTGTCCCACTTACGCAACCTTTACAGGCAACTGCCGGCACCCTTGATAGGTCGCCAACATTTTCAACATGCTGAAAATTCAGCGGTGACCAGAAAGACGGTACGACTCTTTGGAGACCTCTCACGACCATAGGAGACCTCTCACGACCGTACAGACGACCTCTGGCAACATGTAGCGGGTGACCTCTCACGACCATCAGATACCTCTCACGATCATACAGCCTATGGTCGTGAGAGATCTCCATAGAGTCGTAGTGTCTTTCTGGTCACCGCTGAATTTTCAACATGTTGTAAATGTTGGCGACATGTCACGGGTGCCGGCAGTCGCCTGTAAAGGTCGCGTAAGTGGGACAGGCCCTTAACACTATATTCTGAACTCCATTTCCTTTCTCTTTTGCACTCATATATCGTGATCTGCCTGGCTTGCACGCAAAGTGATTTGTTCACTGTATCTGGTTACAAAAGACCATAACAAACCTATCGCAATTTACTGCTTCAGTCTGCTGCAGAAGAACTGCAAGTTTGGCACGTCTAAGCAGGGACCAGAGGAACTGGCAGCTGAATAGATACAGATCTTTACAGCTGTTGTTTAGTTACTTAGTATACAGGTTGGCTCATGAGAGAATTCAGGAAGAATTATTTGATCTGCTCAACTTTACATCTGAGGGAGTGTGTGGAAAGCCTGCCAGAATGGGGATAGTGTTTGGAAATATGCTGCGTTTTCTCAGAGCAGAGCATACAGGTTGGCAAACGTGTTTTAATCACTGTCACATCATGTGGGACCTACCCAAAAGGACAAAATGCTGGAGTAACTGGAAAAGGAATAGGTGACGTTTCAGGTCGAGACCCTTCTTCAGACTGGTTGCAGGGGATGGAGAAGAAAGCTCGAAAAGGGGGGGAGGTAGGACAAATCGTGACAGGTGACTCGTTGACACAGGCAAAGGGGATTTTTTGACAAGCAGATGGTTGAAACAAAGGCCAGATAAAATACAAGAGGTTTAGTTTAGTTTAGAGATGCAGCCTGGAAACAGGCCCTTCGGCCCACCGAGTCCGCACCGACCAGCGATCCCCGCACATTAACACGATCCTACACACACAATTTTACACATACACCAAGCCAATAGAGAGTGCTCCATAGAGAGTGTCCTGACATGGCATCTTGGTATGGTACGGCAACAGTTCTGCGGCGGACAAGAAGGCTCCTGCAGAGAGTCATCAATACAACCCAGAAGATCACCAACACACACCTGCCTGCCCTGGAAGAGATCTATAGCTCTCGTTGCCTGCGGATGGCATCACGCATCCTAAAGGACTCATCTCATCCCAAACATCACTTGTTTGCCCTTCTGCCCTCGGGAAAGTGTTACAAGTCCATCAAATCACACACCACAAGATTAACAAACAGTTTTCTACCCCAAGGCCGTCACCACTCTGAACTCTGCACTGATCACACAGCCCCCATGGCAATATTTTTTTGTACTGCTACACTATACTGTGAAATTTGCACGTTCTGACTTGAGGCCGTTTTTCTTGCCGTTTTTGTTGTTTCTATTGTCATTATTATTTATCTGTTACGTTGGAGCTCTGCTCAGGCAGTGCGCCTGAAATGTTGTTGTATGTATTTACAATGGCAATAATGTCTATTATTATTATTATTATTATTATTATTATACATACACCAAGCCAATTAACCTACAAGCAGGTACGTCTTTGGAGTTTGGGAGGAAACCAAAGATCTCGGAGAAAGCCCGCGTGGCCACGGGGAAAATGTACAAACTCTGTACAGACAGCATCCATAGTCGGGATCGAACCCGGGTCTCTGGCGCTGCAAGCGCTGTAAGGCAGCAACTCTACCGCTGCACCACTGTGCCGCCTAAGACAGGTTTGAAGAGTTGCAGATTGTGAAGACAGGGCGGGGAGCCACGTGGCACAGTGAGGGGCAGGTGTTGAGGAAATGCAAGTGGCTGTGGTAGCAAGTCCGGATTAAAACGTGGTGGGAGAGCCGGAGGGCAGCAGGAATCTCAGACAGTGATGGTCTCACAATTCCGGTTGGAGAGAGAAGATCTTCTTAAAAGCAGGCACACCTTGAGGAGATTTTGTGGTGGAGCAGTCAAAATGTATAAAAAAGAACTGTCCATCTGCCGGGGTTGGAGGCAAATTCAACGGCGACATTTAAGAGACATTTGGATCGGCCCATGGATATGCAGGGAATGGAGGATATGGATGATGAATGATGATCTTGGCATTATGTTTGACACAGACATTGTGGACTAAAAGGCCTGGCCTCAGACAATAGGTAATGGACAATAGGTGCAGGAATAGGCCATTCGGCCCTTCGAGCCAGCACCGCCATTCACTGTGATCATGGCTGATCATCCACAATCAGTACCCCATTCCTGCCTTCACCCCATATCAAACGACTCCGCTATCTTTAAGAGCTCTATCTACCTCTCTCTTGAAAGCATCCAGAGAATTGGCCTCCACTGCCTTCTCAGGCAGAGAATTCCACAGATTCAAGTTTCAAGTTTACATTTATTGTCACATGCACCAATTGGTACAGTGAAATTTGGGTTACCATGCAGCCATTCGAATAAAAAAGAACACAGCACACGATAGAATTTAACACAAACATTCCCATTAATGTTTCCCACTGTGAGGGAAGGCAATAAAGTTCACAACTCTCAAGGTGAAAACGTTTTTTGTCATCACCGTTCTAAATGGCCTACCCTTATTCTTAAACTGTGGGCCCTGGTTCTGGACTCCCCCAACATCGGGACCATAATTTTACATGTTTCAATGAGATACCCTCTCATCCTTCTAAATTCCTGTGTATACAAGGCCAGTCGCTCCATTCTTTCAACATATGACAGTCCCGCCATGCTGGGAATTAACCTGGTGAACCTAGGCTGCACTCCCTCAATAGCAAGAATGTCCTTCCACAAATTTGGAGACCAAAACTGCACACAATACTCCAGGTGTGGTCTCACTAGAGCCCTGTACAACTGCAGAAGGACATCTTTGCTCTATACTCAACCTCTCGTTATGAAGGCCAACATGCCATTGGCTTTCTTCATTGCCTGCTGTACCTGGATGCTTACTTTCAGTGACTGATGAACAAGGACACCCAGATTTCGATGTACTTCCCCTTTTCTTAACTTGAAAACATTCAGATAATAATCTGCCTTCCCGTTCTTGCCACCAGAGTGGATAACCTCACATTTATCCACATTAAACTGTATCTGCCATACATCTGTCCACCCACCCAACCTGTCCAAGTTCCCTGCATCCTCATAACATCCTCCTCACAGTTCACACTGCCACCCAGCTTTGTATCATCTGTAAATTTGCTAATGTTATTTTTAATCCCTTCATCTAAATCTATATTGTAAATAGCTGCGGTCCCATCACCGAGCCATGCCATACCCCACTAGTCACTACCTGCCATCCTAAAAGGGACCCGTTAATCCCTACTCTGTTTCCTGTCTGCCAACCAATATTCTATCCCTGTCAGCACCCAATACCATATGCTCTAATTTTGCCCACTAATCTCCTGTGGGACCTTATCAAAGGCTTTCTGTAAGTCCAGGCACACCACATTCACTGGCTCTCCCTTGTCCATTTTCCTAGTTACACCCTCATAAAATTCCAGAAGATTAATCAACATTTCCCCTTCATAAATCCAAGCTGACTCGGACCGATCCAAATGTGCCGCTATTTCATCTTTTATAATTGACTCCAGCATCTTCCCCACCACTGATGTCAGGCTAACTGGTCTATAATTCCCTGTTGTGTCTCTCCCTCCTTTCTTAAAAATTGGGATAACATCAGCTACCCTCCAATCCACAGGAACTGATCCTGAATCTATAGAACATTGGAAAATGATCACCTATGCATCCACGATTTGAATAGATAATAGACAATAGGCAATAGGTGCAGGAGTAGGTCATTCGGCCCTTCGAACCAGCACCGTCATTCACTGTGATCATGGCTGATCATCCACAATCAGTACCCCATTCCTGCTTTCTCCCCACATCCCTTAACTCCGCTATCTTTAAAAGCTCTACTAACTCTCTCTTGAAAGCATCCGGAGAATTGGTCTCCACTGCCTTCTGAGGCAGAGAATTCTACAGATTCACAATTCTCTGGGTGAAAAAGTTTTTCCTTATCTCCGTTCCAAATAGCCTACCCCTTATTCTTAAACTGTGACCCCTGGTTCTGGACTCCCCCATTGTTGGGAACATGTTTCCTGCCTCTTGCGTATCCAATCCCTTAATAATCTTTTATGTTTCAATAAGAGCCACTTCCTTAAGTACCCTGGAATGCAGACCACCAGGACCTGGGATTTATCAGCCTTCAGACACATCAGTCTATCCAACACCATTTCCTGTCTAAAGTGAATTTACTGTTCTGTGTTCTATGAGCTAAACCCTTAACCTCGCGTGTTTTCAAGGTATAACGTTCTTGTTTGCTCAACCTCTCCCCAATAGCTCAGGCCCCTTGAGCCCGGGCAATATCCCCATAAATCCTCTTTACACTCTTTCCAACTTAATAGTATCTTTCCTATGGCAGTGTGACCAAAATGGATCACAATACTCCAAGTGTGACCTCACTAATATCTGTACAAATGTCTAGCCCCTGGTATGACTTCACCAAATGCAACACCTCACACATATCTGAATGAAACTCCATTCTTCGACCCACAAGCCCATTTGATCAAGATCTTGCTGTAATTCTCGAAAACCATCTTCACATTCCCAACAAACCACCTATGTAACTTAATGCCATCTCTAAATGTACTAATTATGTCTTGTACATTCTCATCTAAATAATTGAATCAGGCCAAATAGTAACAGGCTCAGCACTGATCGTTCTTCTTCTTGCGTATGGCGTGCACAGCCTAAAGTTGTAGGACAACTTGTTCTATTTGATCTTATTTGATTGTGCACACCAGGTTGATTGCATTTGTCGAAACAGGGCGGACCACGTGAAGGTTGCAATCTCCCACACCCACTGATCCTCAATACACACCATTAGTCACAGGCCGCCAGCCCACTAAATTATCTTCCACCACCACCCTTTATTCCTAATGGCCCTGTCTCACGGTGCGAGTTGACCCACGAGGTACCCCGAGTGACAGACTCGTGGCTGTGTACGAGACTTCAAGTTTATGATCAAGTGTGTAACCGAGTTTCCCACGGGTATGTCATTGCTGCGATGCTCCAACTTCCTCTCCCGAGTTTACCAAGTTCCTCTCCCGTTACTCTTGAGCCAACCGTGAATGAAGGTATGTTTTAATAAAGCAACAATGTTAAAAGACATCTCCATCCTGTGGTTTTGAGTTATTTCAGCGCGGTCGCATCTATTGATATGACCTACAAAGGGAAAATGCGCATCCTCCAGTAACCAATAACGTGGTAAGTGCATTTCTTGTTGTTTTTATGTTTTTTAAATACTGTCTTTCCCGGGGTGGGGGAGAGCTCAGTTCATAGTATTTGGGGAGTCTGGCGTTGTGAAGGAGGGGATTTGGGGTCAGTAACCCACTTCCCACGCTCCGGTCTGAGTGCAGGTAGATGGGACTAGTGAGTAGTGTTCAGCACGGAGTAAAAGGGCAGAGATGGCCTGTTTCCGTGCTGTCATTGCTATATGGTTTTATTGTGGCCAGGGAGTGAATTAGCTTGGGTGGCTGCCGCAGCGCTCCGGGCACGGACAGCAGAACTGGCCGCCACTTCCGAGGAAGGAAGCAGATCGGTGACTGACTTTGAACGGCCCCCTGGGACCCGACAGCAGACACACACACACACACACACACACACACAGAGATACACACAGACAGCAGGACTGGCCGCCACTTCAGAGGAAGGAAGCAGCTCGGGTGACTTTGAGCGGCCGCCGGGACCCGACAGCAGACACACACACAGATACACACAGATAGACAGAGAGGGAGAGAGAGAGAGACACACACACACATACACAGAGAGAGAGAGAGAGAGAGAGAGAGATACACACAGACAGCAGCTGGCCACCACTTCAGAGGAAGGAAGCAGCTCGGTGACTGATTTAGAGCGGCCGCCGGGACCCGACAGCAGACACACACACACAGATACACACAGATACACACAGACAGACAGACAGACACACACACACACACACACACACACACACACACACACACACACACACACACACACACACACACACACACACACACAGATACACACAGACAGCAGGACTGGCCGCCACTTCAGAGGAAGGAAGCAGCTCGGGTGACTGACTTTGAGCGGCCGCCAGGACCCGACAGCAGACAAACACACACAGATACACACAGATACACACAGATACACACACACACACACACACACACACACACACACACACACACACACACACACACACACACACACACACACACACACACACACACACACACACACACACACACACACACATATGTGGCGTTTCTGCTCGGGACCCTTCTTCAGACAAAATATATTCTTTAAATATTAAGGTTTCTGTTGAAAGTGTGGTGCGGTGGTTACGGGTGGTCGGAAGGAAGATGATGAGGTCTGGTACAAGTTGACTTTGTTTTCAGTAATCAGGCCTCCGTGTTGGCCGATGTCTGGTTGATCGAGCGCTCATACAGTTGCGAGCGAGCGAGGTCCATATATAGGAGCAAGGAACGCGAAGCCTCTGAGGGTTCATTGTTCCCCTGGTTTGGACTGCTCCCAGGAGAGCGGGCACAAAGAAAATTTAGGCATTTTTCTGTGGAAGGGGGAGGGCGGCATAGAAATCGAAAGCATTGTAACAGCAGCACTCTCCCCAACACGAAACACAGCGCAGCGTAAACAATTTTAAACAGCTTCACGTTTCAAAGCAAAGACACACGTTAAATTACATGGCCCCAAGAAATCGCCTCTCAATTGCTTTGGGGTTGGAATTGAAATATATATAATATATATAATATGTATCATATTATACTACTTTGGTTCAGTCCCTTTCAGATTATAAAAAAGTTTCCCACGATAGACTCACGAGACACTAAGGTAAACGCACGGGCCATTACGTTACTGCACGAGTTTAAATGTTTCCATTTTTAAACTTGAACAGTTTAATTTGACTCGTGGAAAAAATCAAACATGTTTTGATTTTTTTCACGAGTTAACAAGTTTCCCGAGTACCTGCCGTTAGCGCCACGAGTGGACAAGTTCAACGCGCGAGTTCCGACGTTGCCCGCTACGTTCATCGTACGTGACCACCACGAGTGAAAAACTCGGGGTCACTCGTGGGCCAACTCGCACTGTGACACAGGGGTTTAACCATTAAGCCAATTCTAAAGAAGGGTCTCGGCCCGAAAAGTCATCCATTCTTTCTCTCCAGAGATGCTGCCTGTCCCGCTGAGTTACTCCAGCATTTTGTGTCTACCTTAAGCCAATTCTATATCGAGTTAGATAGCTCTCCCTGGATTCCATGTGATCTAATATTTACTGTGCTCTAATGTGATTCCATGTGATGTGAATGCAGCGTTGGAGACCCGGGTTCGATCTCGACTACGGGTGCTGACTGTAGGGACTTTGTACGTTCTCCCCGTGACCTGCGTGGGTTTTCTCCGAGATCTTCGGTTTTCTCCCACACTCCAAAGATGTACAGGTTTGTAGGTTATTTGGCTTGGTAAATGTAAAAATTGTCCCTGGTGTGTATAGGTTAGTGTTGATATGCAGGGATCGCTGATTGCAAAGACCCGGTAGACTGATGGACCTGTTTTGGCATTGTATGTCTAACTAAACTAAGCTAAACTAAAACTAACCTTCCAGAGCAGCACATCATGCGGAACCTCATTAAGGACCTTGCTGAAGTCCATATAGACAACTTTAATAACCCTGCCCACTTCAATGTTCCTGGTTACTCCTTCAAAAATTTCAATCACATTTATGAGACATGATCTCCCATACACAAAATCATGCTGATCATCCATAATCAAATCCCTGTCTTTCCAAATGGTTCTTATCACAAATGTTTGGCTTACTGATCTATTATGCCTAGTTGAGAGGCACCAATGTGTTTCCTGCCTCAAATGGCCAAAAGAGTCCGGTCTGATGGCAAGCACAATGCTATCGGGGACAATGAAAGAAAGTAGAGCCAGCATGAGGGCAGTGAGTACCACTGGCTTCCCCCGTGGGCAGGTGTGTTGATCAAGGCAGAGATGGTGATGAGGGTGATATTTGGAAAATAATTTAGTTTAGTTTACTTCAGTTTGGTTTAGTTTGGTTTAGTTTAGTTTAGTTTTAGGTACCATGTAATACCTGCTCCATGGTCGGCGACTAAACCGTCCCCCCCACCTGGTTTGCCAGGTGAGGAGGGGGCTGTGGACCCCCAGCAGGACCAAAAAACAAGACCTGTCAAAGGGCGGAATGAGCCCCTAGCGAGCCCAAGCGAGTCAGTAGAAGTTGTAATCACTATCTTACATAGCAGTGTTACATAGAAGTTGATGTTTTCAACGATGATGATATTGATGATGACTAGAGAGACAGTGTAGAAACGGGTCCTTTTGCATCTCCATTCACGTCAACCAGTGATCACCCGTACACTAGTTCCACCCTCCATATGAGGGACAAATTACAGAAGCCAATTAACCTACAAACTTGCATGTCTGGAATTTTGGAGGAAACTGCAGCGCCCGGAGAAACCACACACGGTCACAGGGAGAATGTGCAAACACTGTAGGGACAGCAGGATTGCACCTAGGTCTCTGGTGCTGTAAAGCGGCAAACTCTACTTCTGCACCGCCCAAGAATAGTAAGATTAAATGAGAACCTACCAGTTTGACGTTTGATCTTTATTTTATGAGGAGTTACGATGAGGGATTACGTGAAGACCCCGCCAGGACGCATGCGCGACATTCTTCAAAGCAGTGGTGTGAAATCACAGATACCAGAGTAGACTAATATAGTAAGATAAGAGAGAACTTCCATACCAGTTGAACTTTATAATAGAGGGTTTTGGGAGCGGAGGGCACGTAATCCCTCATCGTAACTCCTCATAAAAATAAAGATCAAACTTCAAACTGGTAAGTTCTCATTTAATCTTACTATTTTACTTCGGAGTCACGTGAGTGACTACGTGAAGATTTCAAAGCTCTGTGATTTCATGCCCTGGAACGAGACCATGCTCACACACTGCCATTCTGGGACGGAGGATGAACGTATTTCACACACGACACTGTGCTGAAAAACAATAAAGGTGTTATTCATACCTAAAATAATATGCCCCACATTGGGTAATTTATTTTACAGAACTTAATTTTTCCCTGCAAACGTCTCAGGATCGGCCCACGGGTTTATTATAAAAGCATTGAATGCGTTCATTGCTCCACCCCGCTGTGACAAGGATGTGGTCCATAGGAACTCCCATCATCCTAGCGTCCGATGTAGATGCAGCCTGTTGGAGTGAGATTTGAAACATTAGTATTCACACTGCACGTAATACCACCCGAACCATCTGGATATGGTTTGCACTGTAACCTTAGGTGAGGGCATTTATGGCCAATGAGAAAGCTCTCTCTCGTGCCCATAAGTGTCTTGGTGACTATATATTGGAAAGTATGTGTCACTATGCAGGGCCGACTATCTGCAGGATAGGCCCAGAACTCTAATATTGGCCAAAGGAACCGGGTCAGTCTAGTTTAAGTACCCCTGTATGTAGCAGGTTATCTGCCATTTGTGACAGACATGACGTCCTATCTAGCTTGTGTAAGGACTGGACCCGTTGTGCTGATCCAAGTGCCATAATCATTCCCATCTAGGATATTAGTTTGTCCAGAGTGAGCCCCGATATTGGTGTCCATCCTCGTAACATGGTGTACTACCTATGTCCCATATATGGGTGTATCTGGGCCTGGGGGGAATAGAGTACAAATACCCCTCATTCGTTTAGGTACTAGTGGGTGTGATCCTATAGCCAGGTGATCACTCCCTCTGCCCAGATATTAGCTAGGGCACTCCTTGCACAATAATGGCACTGTAACTCAATCCTTCATCGAAATGAAAGGTGGCCAGAACTCCAGCACTTCAGTGTTGGTGGCTGAGTCATATGTAGTGTTCGTCCTGGTGCAGAACACTTCCCATTTCCTGACATATGTCAGGTACTGTCTTCTCGTGGACTCCCTGCACGACGCTGAGATGGCATTGATCGTCCTGTCGGAGAGTCCGTATCCCAGAAATGGCCTGTTCAGAAACTGCAAATCAACAAGTTCATACAGTCATGGCACGGATACTTTCCCGCACGGGGTGTGCCAACCTCCTTGGCCGTTGTTGATCCAGATGCAGGGTTCTGAGACCATCTTTGTACTGTTGGGAACCATGGTACCCGTTGCGGCGTCTTGTTTAATTATTGTAAGACTCGCCTGATGAGGCAGAAGGGGAAAATGCATAGCAAAACAAATCCCCCCCCCCCCCCCCCCCCCCAATGCAGCGAGAAATCATCCATCGCTGCTGTCCCTGGGTCTGGTTCCCAAGCAACATATGTTGGTAGTTGGTGAATTAGTCGGATGGAAAAAAGGTCGATATTGGTGTCCCATACCGGTCTATAATATCTGTAAACACTTTCCGATCCAACATCCATTTAATGTTGTCGTTGAATTTACGTGACCTGATGTCTGCCACTGTATTTAGCTTACCTGGAAGGTAAGTGGTTGAGATCCAAATCTCTCTCCCAGACACCAGTGCCAGATATATTATTAGGCAATTCATCACATGATATCGACTTTATTTCACCCATATGATTATATATAGGCCCCCAGTGTGGTATCAATCTGTACCGTACATGCAACTGGTGCTCATCTGAGCAGTAGGCCCTGAGTCCATGAAACGCTCCCAGCATTTCTAGATAATTAATTCCTAGTGCTTTAAAACAGAATAATTTTTGTGCACTCATCTGCCACCACAACTTGCGGTGGTATTAGTTGCTCCCCAACCTTAGCACTGGCATCAGTCTGTAATGTACCCTAGGGATATAGAATGGGGTGATGGGGTTAGGATAATATGGAACATTTCTATCCACCAGTTTAATTCTAATTTACTTTCCCTGGTAGTTGCATAGGCCTATTGAAATGGCCTGTATGATTTTTGAGAGCTAAAATTTCCCTCTTCCAGGTTTTAATAATGGAGTGGTCCAATTGTGCTGCTGGGAACGCAGCCACCAATTCCCAATCACTCTTGCTCCTTGCCGAATGGATGGTTCCCTGATGCCAGTGAGGCTTTTGCATACTCCCATCAAGTCTGTCACTTTGTTTGGTGGCAAGGTGATAGACATATGAACAGAGTCAATAGTGAACCCCAAATAATCCATGGTAGTGGAGGGTTCCAATTTTGATTTATCTGGATGTACGTTAAACCTCTCTGTTGTGGCTGATACCACCAATGTAGCCAGCTCCAATTTTCACCTACAATGAGAATATCATCAAGGTAAGCCATGACGATATGGTTATGTTTCTTTAAGTATGCTAAAGCTGGTTTTAATAAAATTTGTAATAGCCTGGGTGCTGATGACAACCCATTGGATAAGGCATACTACCATTGCTGTCCCATCCAGATAAAATTTCAGGTATTTACGATGACCCTGTGTGTGACAAACGTGTCTAATTTGAAATGGGCATACTGAACGGAAGTATTTAGTTCGGTCAAATCTGTAATGATACGGCAACCCCATCTTTTTAGTTTTTTATAAATATATTTGATACGAACTCTTGAAATTCTCTGATTGTTTTCTCAATCCCTTTTGTGTTTAGTCTTAACAGTTCAGCATGGCCTGCTGTTCTCTCTTTTTGTGAAGTATGAACTTCCTGCTAGGCGTATGCTGAACTGGGACGGTAGTTCGTATACAAATTCAATTTTGTAATTCTGAATACTTCCGAGTATGTAAAAGTTCAGAGGTAAAAGTGCAGCACACATGATGAAACAAGTGCAACCGTCCCCCAACTTTAATGAATCGGACATGCAATGTTTTTTAAGACAACCAGACCCACCTACCTCCATGGTTACCGGTGTTGTGTGGGTTGTCTCCGCAGTTGTTTCTTCTGGTATTGTGTTGCTGCGTTGTGGGGTTGGCGCGTTTTCCATGAAGGCCAGGCTGGGCCATGGTCTGAAAGACCGCTGTGCAGGTGGGCCGGCCTTCGAGCTTTCAACCCACCAGATGGTCTTCCATAGCACCGATGTCTGGTGGGTGTGTAGGGGTGCTGCCGCTGTTGACAGTGGGTTTTAGAGGTGCTTGGCACCTTGATCAGGCCTATAGCCTTGGCTTCCTCATGCAGGTCTTTCACCTGCTTCGGGAGATCCCCCAACAGCAATTTTGGCGCCTGTGTGCTACTTGTCTTGCATAATTCCGCACTTCTTGATGATGCTCTTCCTGTAACTGTAAATCTCCACTGAGTATTACACAGTCTGCTAGAGCATCACGTAACTCTTCAGGCAAATCAACCCCATCAGTTGTCCTGGTACTGCTGTGATTTTAGCAGCCAGCAGTTTCCTCTGGAGCTTCACCTCCTGGCTCCTTATAGATGGGCTCCTGTTGCCCCAGATGGGGTCATAGACTGCTGGTTTCGTAGCCATGTATTTTTCTTGCAGCTTTGTATAGGCAGTCCTTCTTGAGTTGATACAGCATGTGTCCCACAATCTTCTGCTGCTCTCTCTTCTGGCACCCCTCACAGTTGACTGTTCAGCCATTGCCCCTTCTTCAGGGTCAGCCCAGCTCTGACCCCTAATGCTCCCCTGCGAAGAGGGTGAGACATTTGGCAGTCCTTGAAAGGATGCTGCCGTGGGTCTGCGAGGAGACCCACTGTGACTCTGCCCCTGCATAAGCAGGTCACGCTGGAGCACTGCTCCCCACCCGCTCCCCGCGGGAAAGACGCCCGCCGTCGCTATCTGTGAACGGGGTGTCTTCAGGTCCGGACCCAGCCGAGTCAACGGACCTGTCCGACTTCCGGGTGGTTTTGCCGCCGTTCGCGGCGCACCTGCGGTCTGTAGCGGCGAGAAGCCGGCAGCTGCTGGCAGCACCTGCAGCTCTGGAGAGACGGCACGCTGCTGGCTGCTTCCACAGCAGCGGTATCAGCTGCTGCTCTCCCTTACGCTACTCCATGGTGCTTCTTCCGTTCTGAAAAAGAAATTACACCGAGTCGCCACGCTCACCAGAAAAGGTAAGACTTACCTTCAGTAATTTTTCAAAATTCGCGCTGGAGGAGCGGCGCTCCTCCCGACTGTCGCTTCCGCAATGCGTTCGACGATATGTCGCGCATGCGTCCTGGCGGGGTCTTCACGTAGTCACTCACGTGACTCCGAAGTAAAATTGAGAAGCTTGTGCTGAAAGGAGAGTAATGCTGGATGGCCGCTGGACGATGTGGAAGGTGGCAAGCTGGTGGCGTGGCTGAACCATGCTGTTCTATGGGACGGTTGTCAGGCATCGAGCCAAATGCTGTGATGAAATTGGAAGGTGGTGAATGGGAGCGTGATAGCCCCAAAGTGGATTTGCAGTGAGAATGGGCAACTTCAGTTAAGAATATACCTTCCAAGATTACACAGTCTGGCCATCATCCCTACTTCACCTACCACGTCCCACCTTACCCTTCTCTCTCCTCTCTTTGCACTAGCTATTCTCCCCCAACACTCTCAGTCGTGAAGCAACATCCAAAATCATCCGTTGACCATCCCTTTGCCCCCCACTGATGCTGCCCGACCAGCCGAGTTCTTCCAGCGGTTGGCTTTTTGCTCCATATACCTTCCGAGATATAATGAGTATACCAAGGACATTCTTCGAGTGTCATGGATTTCCAGCTCTGAAGGGCCTGTCCCACTTGGGTGTCATTTGCGTGTCACACACATGGCGTGCGAAGATTTTGTACATCCCAAAATCCTGGGGCGCCGCGCGCAAACGCGCGTCACTGCCTACATCACCACGCACCATGCGCGCGTAATGCATACCATGCATGCATAATGCGCACCATGCGCACATCACGTTCACGGCACGTGGCACGCGTCGTGCAACGTGACACGTAAATGATGTTGCATAAATTACGCGCAAATTACGCCCAAGTGCCTTGGCTGTGCAGATGACTGGCCCTAAGGGCTTGGTATTGTCTACTCTGCTGCAGGGCAACAGGTGAAGTAGATGTTACTTTATGCTGGCAGTGAGAGACTGGGTTACTGATCGACTTGCAGGGCCCACCGCAGGGTTGAGAAACAGAACTATAAAACAACTAAACGAGCTGGCCAGGGTGAGGTGTCCCAGAGCAAAATATATTCCAAGCTCCAGATCAGAGAAGGCCAAGGATTAAATACTACTGTACCATTGTATTACTTGATTTAGTCATGAGGCCATGATGGAGTTAGAACCACTCTCTTAAAAAAAGTTATTGATCATATTACTGAGCCACTAGCACATATTTTTTCTTTATCTCTCCAATCTGGTGTCATTCCTCAAGATTTAAAGATTGCCAAAGTCATACCTATCTATAAATCTAGAAAGAATTTGGTAATTACCGCCCAATATCTATTCTCCCCTGTCTCTCAAAAATCATAGAAAGACTAGTGTACACAAGAATCCTAAACCATCTAACTGTGAATAATATTTTGTATAACCATCAATATGGCTTTAGGAAGAGGTACTCTACGGAGCATGCATTATTACAACTTATTAATAACATCTCTACTGCTCTAGATGAAAATAAATTTGCTCTTGGTGTCTTTCTAGATCTATCCAAGGCATTTGGTACAGTCAACCATTCAATCTTAATCTCTAAACTCAATAGATATGGGGTAAAGGATGTAGCGCTTCTATGGTTAACCAACTATTTAGCAAACAGAGTGCAATTTGTCTAAATGGAAGCTCACCTAAAAAATTGATAATTTACTGTGGGGTACCACAAGGCTCCATCCTTGGTCCTTTACTATTCTTGATCTATATAAATGACATCCTATACCTGTAGAGTACTTCTTCCTATCCTGTTTGCTGATGACACCAATCTTATAGCTTCACATAGTGATCTAAAATCATTGGTTGAATTAGTTAATGAAGAAATGTCTCATGTCTCTAAGTGGTTTGAAGTGAACTTAGATTTCAAAACATGCAATTACATGATCTTCTGCAATAAAAACAAAATTTTTCCCAAAGACAAATCTAAAATTTTTATCAATGGACATGAAATTCCTGAAGTAACTTATACAAAATTTTCAGGAGTAACCATTGATCAAAATTTAATTTGGAAAGAACATATCAATATTGTCTGTAGAAGATCAATGAAAATGCTTGGTATTCTGAGAAAGGTTTGTGCATTTATTCACCCGTCTTCCCATCTAACAATATATTACAGTTGATTTTTCCTTATTTCAATTATTGTAATATTGTTTGGGGTTCTACCTATCCTTCCTATCTTTCTAAGCTACTCATCATACAGAAGAAATTTATGAGATTAATTTCTCATTCAAATTCACAAGAACCTTCTGCGCCTCTCTTCAAGAAGTACTCAATTTTGTCTGTAGATAAACTGAATGCATTCCAAATATGTATTTTTATTTTCAAATATCTTAAATGTAAACATGATTTGCCTGTTTCTCTTCATGATCTTTTCACCCTTTCTTCTAATATTCACCATTACCCAACCAGAAGAAGAAATGATCTTCATCTTCCGTTTTGTCGAACATCCAAACACCAACATTGCATTACTTTTAAAGGTCCTAAATTTTGGAATACTCTGCCTCTGTCATTAAAGTCTCACACCTCCTTAGCCACCTTTAAGATTGAGCTTAAAAAGTTTCTCATCATGTCCTGAGTTCTGACCTCCAGCTTTTTGTTATGTTATTTATGAGCTCAAACTACTTCTGTTGACTCTTATCTCATACTATACCTTATTATTACCCATATCACACATCTGAGGTATGCTTTTACAAAATTGTATTCCCTTCGTTTTTACTGCCAGCAGGGGTAACAGGGGAATATTTTCTTGTATTCCCCTTTCTTGCGAACGCCTATGGACTTTACCTGTTAAAACAGCGGGGAATATAGTCTTATATTCCCCTGGTCTCACATCCGGGAACTTGGCAACGTGACGGCAACGTGACGCTGCGTGGGAAATTTAGAATATTCAAACGGCAGACAGGACGACTGCCGCGTCCATTTTGGTTAAATTTTACGTGGATGTCCGCCGAGCTGAGATGTTCAAATTTTCCTCTAGATGTCTGATATGGGTAATAATAACAATATTGACTGTCCTCTTTCGGGAGATACGACATATATTGCCCTCACTAGATCCATATTGCCCTCGTCTTCGACTCGGGCAATATGAATCTACTTCAGGCAATATATGTCATATCCCCCTCAAGGCCAGTCAATATTCTATTATTATTTTATTTATTTTCATATTTTTAATTTCATATTTTTAATTTTCATTCTTAAACTGTATTATTGTTTATTATTGTCTTTTTTATTTCTCCTACCCCCTGATTTGCCATTAACGCTCATTTTCAGATGGGAGCAGACTTTGTATAAGCCCTCTGGGCTTCCCTTCGCTCCCAGCACTGTATGGTATTATAAATTGATCGTTTGTATTCTTTTAAAACATGGTGCAAATAAATAAACAAACAAACAAACAAACAAAGTCACGTCATAGTGATGGAACTACTCATAGACTTCATTGGCAAGTAGTTCAGAGGTCGTGCTAACTAGTAGTAGTCATTGATATCGCCACAGAGATGTAAAATAGTAAGATTAAACGAGAACTTACCAAGTTTGAAGATTGATCTTTATTTTACGAGGAGTCGTGGTGAGGGATTTCGTGAAGACCCCGCCAGCACGCATGCACGACATCCTTCAAAGCAGCGGTGTGGAATCACAGAACGCACCATGACTGAAAATAGTAAGATGAAGAACGTAGAACTGCCGAGTTGACCTTATGATAGAGGGTGGGAGCGGGGGGCACGAAATCCCTCACCGCGACTCCTCGTAAAATACAGATCAACCTTCAAACTTGGTAAGTTCTCGTTTAATCTTACTATTTTACTTCAGAGTCACGTGAGTGACTTCCTGAAGATTTCAAAGCTCTGTGATTTCATGCCCTGGACAACGTCCATGCTATCACATTGCCGCAATCCTGATGGAGGAAGGCTGTTAATGCAGTTCAGTCGAAACTGGCTGAAAAAGTAATACAATTTATTAATCAAATAAACAAACAAATAACCCCTAATTCGGGGACAGACATTCACTGAGCGGTTCCCAGCACAGCTTCTGCGAATGTCGCGGGGGCGACCAGTGGCTTATTGTAGAACCTTTGAAAGGTTTCTTCACTGGCCCAGCCCGCAATGGCGAGAATGTGGTCCATGGGCACCTCCATGGCCCTCGCCGCTGATGTGGATGCAGTCCTAATGGAATGGGATTTTAAAATGTTAGTAGCAACTCCTGCTGCATCCAACACCACCCTGAGTCACCTGGCGATGGTCTGTACAGTCACCCGATGATGCGGAGGTTTGTGGCTGATAAGGAGCCCCTGTTCCTTCTTCCTGATGGCTCCTGTAATTCCGATATAGTGGTGGAGATGGGTGACTATGCAGAGAGTGGCATCTACAGGGTATGCCCGAAACTCCAACTGCAGCCCATGAACCCCTGGCCTGTGCTGCTTCAATAAATCCTGGACAAAGAAATTTATTTGAACAGGGGTGGCCACCATGCTGTCCAGTCACAGTTTTTGTAATGTCTGGACTCGTTGGGCTGTAGTCAGTGCCATCAGCATCACCACCTTGAGGGTGAGCTGTTTCAGTGGTAGCACATTCATTGGAGCCCAGCTCCTCAGTAGGGTCAGCACGATCCCTACATCCCACGTGAAAGTATATCTGGGTCGTGGAGGGTTGGTGTTGAACACTCCCCTCATGAGTTTAGACACCAGGTGGTTTGACCCTATACCTATGTCCAGGTATGAGGACAGTGCACTCCTGGCGCTGTTGATGGCACTGTAGCTAAGGCCATCATCGAAATGTAGGCCAGCTAGGAATTCCAGGACATCAGGTATGGTTGCCGTGTTGGAAGTCTTGTTCGTACGAGCACAGAACGCCTCCCACTTTCTGATCTGCGTGAGGTACTGTTCCGAGTTGATTCTCCGCATGATGCCGAGATGAGTTCCATGGCTCGTGGTGAGATGCCCGCCTTGATGAGTGGTCTTTTCAGAACCTGCAGGCCAACAAGTTTAGGTGACCATGGCAAGGATGACTATCCCCCGTAATGGGGTGAGTAATCCATTTGGGGTGTTTCCCAATCGTAATCCATGGTTGTTTTAAAATTTTAACGACCATCGGGTACCATGGTTGTGTAGGCCAGTCGGGAATGATCAATATGCCAGTTGCAGAATCCAGTTTAATTTTCTGTAATACCCGACTGATGAGGCAGAATGGGGGAAATGCGTAGTAAACCCATTTCCCCCAATGGATAGAAAACGCATCCATTGCTATTGCCCCAGGGTCTGGTTCCCAAGACACATACGTTGGTATCTGATGGTTCAACCTGGACGCAAAAAGGTCAATATCTGGTGTCCGATAGTGAGCTATAATGTCTCCAAAAATTTGGGGGTTCAACATCCACTCGATGTTGTCATTGAATACCCGTGACCTGGTGTCCGCCACTGTATTAAGCTTCCCTGGCAAATAGGTCGCTGTAATCCAAATATTCCTCTCAATGCACCAGTGCCAAATTGTGTTTGCCAATTCATCACAAGATAGCGACCTGATACCACCCATATGATTGATGTAGGCCACCACTGTAGTGTTATCTATTTGGAGGCGGACATGTAAGTCCCGTGAGTTAGTACAGTAAGCCCGCAGTCCATGAAGTGCTCCCAGCAACTGGACATCGTATCGGTTGCTCCCCAGCCTTGTGCGCTTGCGTCAGTCTGTAACACGACGGATGGTTTGCTTACTATGATGGGTCTGCGACACTCGTTAATATTGTCAATCCACCATTGTAGCTCGGTTCTAGCCTTTTAATGCTGTGATCGTTGTTCTTTGTAAATTTTGGTAGTGTAGCGGTCCGAATTGTGCAGCTGGGAATGTAGCTACCAATTTCCCTAGTACTTTTGCCGTTTGTCGGATGGTCGGTACCCTGGCGCAAGCAAGTCTGTGGCACTCTTCTTTTATAGCAGTAGCTTTATTGGTTGGGATGGTAATCATCATTGAGTTTGTGTCTAGGGTGAACCCCAAATAATCCATAACCCATACCGGGTGCAATTTTGACTTGTCTGGATAGATTACAAATCCCAGCTTCTCGAAGAGAGCCTTAGTTGCAGCCACCGCCCGTATAGCCAATTGGAGGGTCTGACCCACTATGAGGATATCATCTAAATATGCCATAACCATATAATTTTGTTGTCGGAGAAGAGCCAATATAGGTTTTACTAATTTTGTAAACAGCCTAGGGGCTGTGGTGATTCCGTTGGGCAATGCTTTGTATTCCCATAATTCCATCATAATTCCAGACAAACTTTAGAAATTTCCTGTGAGCTTCAGAGATGGGCACCGTATAGTATGCATCTTTTAAATCGATGCATGTCATAAAGTACCCCGGTACAGCATCTGTTTGGCTGTTTCAAAAGTATCCATTTTGAAGTGGGTATATTGTACAAAAGTGTTCAGCTCAGTTAGGTCTATTATAATCCGACATCCCCCATCTTTTTTAATTCTGGTGAAAATGTTGGACACAAACTCAGGGGTTAGTGTGTTGTCTTGCCAATTACCCCTTTTGCTGCTAGCCGTATAATTTCAGCATGTCCTGCCGCCACCTCTTTTTGGGATAGTGTAAAGTTTGTGTGTGGTTGTTGCCGGTGGTATGGGTGAAGTCTAGTCGTAGGAGGTTTCATGAGGCCAGCTGTTTTGGCCTCCTCGTCTAGTTCCTTCACTTTTTCAAAGTAGTTCTCTCGGTCCTGGACCTCCTCCACGGCCAGAGTGAGCAACACCGCAAGTTGGAGGAACAGCACCTCATATTCCGCTTGGGGAGTCTGCATCCTTTGGGCCTGAACATTGAATTTTCTCAATTCTGTTAACCCTTGCTGTCTCCTCCCCTTCCCACCTCTCCCTCAGCCCTCGGGCCCTGGCATTCCCTCTCTCTCTATTTCCTTCCCCCACCCTAGTCGCACCAGCTTCTCATTTTCACACCACAAACAGCTTACAATGGCTTGTTCCCTTTATAATTGATATTTTTTTGCATATTCATTGTTCTTTATCTCTCCACATCACCGTCTCTATCTCTCGTTTCCCTGATCCCTGACCAGTCTGAAGAAGGGTCTCGACCCGAAACGTCCCCTATCTCCTTCGCTCCTTAGATGCTGCTGCACCCGCTGAGTTTCTCCAGCCTTTTGTGTACCCTAGTTCCTTCACTTGTTTGGAGAGGTCCCCAAACAATTGATGAGGCCGTGGAGCGGTTGATGGACGGCATAACCCCGCGAATTTGGGGTTGAGTGTGGGCTTAATGGAGCTCTTACGCAGGCAGTTGATCTCATACTGGGCGTTGCATAGGAGTGCCAGGACATCTTGTTGTTCACTGGACACATTATCCCCATCAAGTGTCCTAGCAAACGCAGTTATGCCCGTGGAGAGGACCTTTAAGATACGCTGGAGGCGGACATCCTGCATCCTGGTGGCCGTACTCAAGTGTCCCCAGATTTGAGCGTTAACCAAGGGCACGCTGAGGTTGATGCAGTTCTCGGGCGGTTTTATTTTCTCCATGGTATCATTGAGTACCTGACTCTGGAGTTGGTGAGTAGTCAGGTAATCAATGGTGCCCGCCAGTTTGTGGTGCAGGGGTTCCCCAGTTTGTGTATTTGCGGCAAACTTGCCCACCACGTCCAGCATATCTTCCTCATGATCTGGCTCAGCGGTCACTGGCTGTCCCGGGTCGTCTTCAAACACAGCAGCTGGGAAATTGCTAGCACTTCTGGCTGGTGACGACGAGACACTGAGAGGACTCCTTGCACGGCTTGTGGATGCCCATGAGTCCCGCTCTTCCCGGTCCCTGTCCCGCTGGAGGAGTTGCTCCACTAAGAGCTCCAACCGCTCAATGCGACCGTCCCTGCTATGTGCAGTGGACAAGTCGACTTCCCCAGGCCCTACGAAATCACTGGGGCTTCCACCATCGGACCACTGGGGCTTCCATCATCGGATCCGTAAGGTGCTGTCTAGGGTCCAATAGCAGGTTGTCGTGGCCTACCGCCCAAATAGGCTCATACGACTCCCGCACGGACTCTCCGCTAGTCTGTCTTCTCCCAGACTGTGGCGGCCCACCTGTCTGATATGAAGGCAGATGAGTTGGATCGGCGCCGGCCCCCGGAACCTGGCTCCCCGGAGTCCGTGCAGGCTTACCTCCACAATCGCCCAATTTTTGGCGTGGAGGCGCATGGTCGGCCGCTCCCAGAGCTGAGCTGACCGACCGTCTACTGCTGCCACCTCTGCCCTTGACCGCAGCCTGACGGGGTGTTTTGTCGGCGGCACCTGCTCCTGCAGGTCTGCTCGACGCAGCAGCAGCGCTGCCAGACTGCACTTCGGCAGATCTCCCTGGCAGTGGTACGTGGTGGTGCACAGCTGTAGGGCTCCCCTGCAATGCAGCTGTCCCCCGGCCCAGCCCCCTCGGGTCTACTGGAGCTCGGGGTGAAGTCGCTGGCGATGAGCGAGGCCCCTTGGCACGTACCTGTTTCCCCCCTCTTTTCTTGGGGGACGGGGGCTCGAAGTCTGGATCAATTGTATCCAGCTCCGGGGCGGTAAACCACTCAGGTGATGAGTCGGGCGCTAAAATGGCGGAAGCGCCCGACTTCCGCATTCTTGCCCCCACACATCCTGAAGCTGCCGGTGGTGCTTGCAGCTCCGGGGACAAAGGCCGCTGGCTGGTCGAAGCAGCACGGCTCCTGGAGAGCGTCGCCTTCCGCTTGCCCTTGTCCATCCTATGGAGTAAAGGTAAGTACTTACCTACCGTTCTTATGAAGGAGCTGGAGGAGAGAGCGCACTCTCCCCCCCCCCAGCTTGTCGACGCAAATGCACGCAACGATATGTCGCGCATGCGTGCAGGCGGGGTCCTCACGAAGTCACTCACGTGACTCTGAAGTAAAATAAATACGTGGAGCCTATTTCATTTTGGTTGACAAGAGTTCTTGATTCACACATCCAAAAGTTTAATTCAGGTAAGTGTTAGGTGTTACATTTTTGGAAGTCAAACCAGGACATGAGCTTCAGAGAATTGCGAGCGTTATAGAGCAGAGGGATCTAGGAGTACAGGCACATAGTTCCACGAAAGTAACGTCACAGATAAATAGGATGTTGGGGAGGGGGGATTTGTGGAGGGGGGATTTGTAACTGAGCTGTTTCAGACTCATTGAATATTACAAGAACAATAACATTGATTAAGAAGGCCCATTAAAAAACTTGTCCATCAAGAGAAAACCAACTTCCACAATCGTTATTGTACTGTTCAAATATTTTACTGTCTTACTGGGGTGGAAGATTGCAACCTTCACGTGGTCCGCCCTGTTTCGACTAATGCAATCAACTCGACGTGCACAAACGGAAGATCAAATAGAACAAGTTGTCCTACAACTTTGGGCTGTGCACGCCACACAAAAGAAGTGTTCTGATTGGTTGTCAAGAGTTATGAAGTGAAGGCAGAAGAATGGGGTTAGGAGGGAGAGATAGATCAGCCATGATTGAATGGTGGAGTAGACTTGATGGGCCGAATGACCTAATTCTACTCCTATCACTTATGACCATATGACCTTATAAACACTTCCTGGGTAACTTCCATTAAGATATGTAGAAGTTTCTCCTCCATCATTTTGCATTTAATATGGAGAACTATCTGGCTGCCACATCTTGGTTTCAACAACCTGTTTCAAGGAGTATTTTATTGCTGCAGGCATCAGTAGGTTTTCCTACTGATCAAACATGAGTTAATGTTGTCTCTACTCTTTCCCAGTAAAGTGTCTTTATCCCTCCAATCAGTCTGAAGAAGGGTCCTGACCCGAAACGTCACCTATCCATGTCCTCCAGAGATGCTGCCTGACCATTGACTTACTCCAACACTTTGTGCCTTCATCTCTCACTTCACTGACTTTCCACCACAATTTAATTTTATCATTCCCAATGCTGGGTATGTTTGTGTCTTTGCTGCATTAAAGTTGCACGTTAGTTCTGAACAAGACTAACTTGGGTGCGGTGAACCCTGTTTTGCTCAGGTTGAGAACACACAGCAAATGCAGCCTAGCTGTAGTAAAGAAGAAATCAAGCTCTCTATCTGGTCGCAGATGAGGAGGAAATGAGTTCAAACACCTTCAAAATTTAATTTGTACTCCCTTGAAACTTACCTTGCTGATACATTAAATGGAAATGGCTGACCTCTCATCTCCAAATCGAAAAAGTTTGACAAAGCTGGTGATTTGAGCATATAATTCTCAGTGCTGAAATATTGGAGGATTGTTTATGACATGAAAAGTTAAACATTAAAAGTAGAGCAAGGGTGATATCTCCTGTATTCTGATTTTTTTAGAAATCATTCATCAAATTATACAGGCACTTAGATCGACAAGGCTGATTAGGGAGAGTCAACATGGTTTTGTACATGGGAGGTCGTGTCTCATGAATCTGAATAAGTTTTTTGAAGATGTGATCACAAAGGTCGATGGGGGCAGAGCTTGTAGACGTTGTATGCATGGATTTTAGCAAGGCATTTGACAAGGTTCAGCATGCTAGGCTGCTCTGGAAGATTAGATCCCATGGGATTCAAGGAAAGATAGCTGAATGGACAGAAAATTGGCTTCATATAAGGAAGGTTGCTTTTCTGACTGGAGTCCTGTGACTAGTGGTGTGCCTCAGGGTTCAGTGCTGGGCCCATTACTGTTGGTCATCTACATCAATGATTTGGATGAGAATGTACATGGCAAGATTAGCACGTTTGTAGATGACACTAAAGGGGGTGTGACGATGGTTGTCAAAAAATGCAGCAGGATCTTGATCGGTTGGCCAGGTGGCCTGAGGAATGGTTGATGGAATTAAATAAGAGAAATGCGAGGTGTTGCATTCTGGGAGCGCTAACATGGTGCACAGTGAACGGTAGGGCTCCAGGGAGTGCTGTAGAGCAGAGGGAACTAAAAGTACATGTATCTAGTTTGTTGAATGCGGCATCGCAGGCAGATAAGGTGGTCAAAAAGGCTTTTGGCACATTGGCCTTCATCAGTCAGAGCATTAAATATAGAAGTTTGGAGGTCATGTTGCAGTTGTATAAGACATTGGTGAGACTGCATTTAGAGTATTATGTTCAGGTTTAGGAACCACGTTATAGGAAAAATGTTTTCAAGCTGGAAAGGTGCAGAGAAGGTTTACAGTATGTACAGGTAGATCAAAAGGCAATAAGGGACAAATAGATGAAATATGGAGGTAAGCTCGCTAATAATAAGAGGATAGCAAAAGATTTTTCGTATATAGAGAGTAAATGAGGCAAGAGTGATCAGAATGATACTGGAGAAGTAGTAATGGGGCATAAAGAAATGGGAGATGAATTGAATACTTTTTTTTGCACCATCTTTACAGTGGAAGACACCAGCAGCATGCCAGAAATTCGAGAGTGAGGGGGCCAAAGTCAGTGTAGTTGTTATTACTAAGGAGACATTGCTTGGGAAGCGGAAATGTCTGAAGACGGATGTCACCCCACATTCATAAAGAGGTGGCTTTAGTGATTGTGCAGGCATTAGTGATGATCTTTCAAGAATCACTAGTCGGGACGGGTTTCAGAGAATGGGAAAATTGCAAATGTTACTCCACTGTTCAACCAGGGAGCAAGGCAAAAGAGGGGAAACTCTAGGCCAGTTAGTCTGACTCCAGTGGTTGGTAAGAGTTTAGGGTCCATTTAGTGTTTAGGGTCCGCAAGGAGATTTCCAAGTATCAGAAGCACATGGTAAAATAGGCTGAAGTCAGCAAGGTTTTCTGAAGGGGAGATCATGCCCGACAAATCTGTTGGAATTCTTTAAGGAAGTAAATAACAGGATAGACAAAAGTGGATGTTGTTTACCTGGTTTTTCAGAAGGCCTTTAAGGTGTCACACGTGAAGCTGCTAAACAAGCAGCTTGGACCACTTGGACAACAAAAACTCATATGACAGGCTGTTATTCATTGATTACAGCTCGGCATTTAGCATAATCATCCCCTCCAAGCTGGTTACCAAACTCGCAGAACTGGGTCTCTGCGCATCCCTCTGCAATTGGATCCTCGACTTCCTCATTCACAGACCACAGTCTGTTCGTATTGGTGGAAATGTGTCAGACTCGATAACAATCAGCACGGGAGCACCTCAAGGCTGCGTGGTCAGCCCCCTGCTGTACTCACTCTATACTCATGACTGTGTAGCCGGTCATAGTGCGAACTCCATCATCAAGTTCGCTGACGACACCACTGTTGTGGGACGTATCACTGATGGGGATGAGTCAGAGTACAGAAGAGAGATCGAGCGACTGTCCATATGGTGCCAGCACAATAACCTGGCCCTCAACACCAGCAAAACCAAGGAACTGATTGTGGACTTTGGAAGGAGTAGGATGGGGACCCACAGTCCTGTTTATATCAACGGGTCGATGGTTGAAAGGGTCAAGAGCTTCAAATTCCTGGGCGTGCACATCTGTGAAGATCTTTCCTGGTCCGAGAACACAGATGCAATTATTAAGAAAGCTCATCAGCGCCCCTACTTCCTGAGAAGATTACGGAGAGTCGGTCTGTCAAGGAGGACTCTCTCTAACTTCTACAGGTGCACAGTAGAGAGCTTGCTGACCGGTTGCATCGTGGCTTGGTTCGGCAACTTGAGTGCCCTGGAGAAGAAAAGACTACAAAAAGTAGCAAACACTGCCCAGTCCATCATCGGCTCTGACCTTCCTTCCATCGAGGGGATCTGCCACAGTCGCTGCCTCAAAAAGGCTGGCAGCATCATCAAGGACCCACACCACCCTGGCCTCACACTCATCTCCCTGCTACCTTCGGGTAGAAGGTACAGGAACCTGAGAACTGCAACGACCCGGTTCAGGAATAGCTACTTCCCCACAGCCATCAGGCTATTAAACCTGGCTCAGACAAAACTCTGAACATTAATACCCCTCCATCTGTTATTTGCACTTTATTAATTTATTAATTAATGTGTGTATTTACGTATATAATTGTAGTCAATGCCTACTATGTTCTGTTGTGCTATGCAAAGAAAGAATTTCATTGTCCTGTCAGGGACACATGACAATAAACTCTTTTGACTTTGACTTTGACTTTGACTTTGAAGATGAGATTCCATAGTATTGGTAGGAAGATACGCTGGCTGATGGCAGAGTGGCTTTTTCTGATTGTCTGCCAGTGACTAGCGGAGTTCCTCAGCGGTCGGTGTTGGCTTCCCTTCTTTTTTCACGGTGTATATCAATGATTTAGGTGATGGAATTGATGGCTTTATGGCCAGGTTTGCGGATGATATGGAGATGTATGGAGGGGCAGGTAGTGTTGAGAAAGCAGGGAATCTGCAGAAGGACTTGGACAGGTTTGGAGAGTGGGCAAAGAAGTGGCAGGTGGAATACAGCATAGCAAAGTGTGCAGTCATACACTTTGCTAGTTAAATAAAGGCATGGACTATTTTCTAAATGGGGAGAGCATTCAGAAATCAGAGGTGCAAAGGGATTTGGGAGTGCTGGTGCAGGATTCCCAAAAGTTAACTTCCAAGTTGTATTGGTAGTTAGGAAGGCAAATGCAATATTAGTACTTATTTTGAGAGGACTAGAATATAAAAACGGGGATGTAGTGCTGATGCTTTATAGGGTAATCAAAAATGCTGGGGAAACTCAGCGGGTGAGGCAGCATATATGGAGGGAAGGAATAGGCGACATTTCGGGTCGAGACCAAACTTCAGTCTGAGTTTCTCACCTGCTGAGTTTCTCCAGCATTTTTGTCTACCTTCGATTTTTCCAGCATCTGCAGTTCTTTCTTAAACTTTATTGGGTAATGGCCAGACCACATTTGGAGTATTGTGAGCAGTTATCTGAGGAGGCATGTGCTGGTGTTGGAGAGGGTCCAGAGGAGGTTTACGACAATGATCCCAGGAATGATTAGGTTAACATATGATGAGTGTTTGTCGGCACTGGGCCTGTACTCGCTGGAGTTTAGAAGGATGAGGGGACACCGCATTGAAACTTACCGAATAGTGAAAGGCTTGGATGGAGTGAATGTGGAGAGGATGTTTCCACTAGTGGGAGAGTCTAGGAGTAGTGGGCACAGCCTCAGAATAAAAGGACGTTCAATTAGAAAAGAGATTAGGAGGAATGGTGGTGAATCTGTGGAAGTTATTGGCACATATGGCTGTGCAAGCCAAGTCATTGGGTATTTTTAAAGCAGAGATTATTACGGGTGTCAGGGGTTATGGGGAGAAGGCAGGAGAATTGGGCTGAGAGGGAGAGATAGATCAGCCATGATTGAATGGTGGAGTAGACTCGATGGGCCGAATGTCCTTATTCTGGTCCTATGACTTGTATACCCATGACCATCAGTGTGGATAAAGTTGCCCTCTGATTCCCATTAGATATTTTCCCTCACCTTAAACCTTTGCCCCCTGGTTCCTGATTCCCCCACTCTGGATAAACGACTCTGTGCAGTCACCCTATCCATGCCCAGAACCTACACCCCTCTAAAACATCACCCCTGAGCCGCCTGCACTTCAAGGAATGAAACATTGTCACTTGCCCTTCTCAGTTTCCTGAGAGTCGGCCAAGTTTTGCCCTCTCCCTTGTAGGGCCCTCTACATATTGCCCAAGGAAATTCTCTTGAACACATTTCACAAATTCCACCCTATCTAAGCCCTTGGCACCATGACAGTCCCAATCAAGGTTGGGATAGTTAAAAGCCCCACCATGAGGACAAGCCTGTTAGTATTGCAGCTGCTGGCAATCCCATAGCATATTGATCTTCTATCTCCTGTTGCCTTTTCAGGGGCCTATTGTAGTTTGTGGGATCCTACTGTGCGGAAAATGTTGTACTGTGCCTGTTTCCATGGGTGGACCAATGTAGACGTCTTGGATTTGACTCCGCAATGTCTGAGTCCAAAGACCAGCTGGATCATTTTGTTTCTCTCATCACTGTCACAGATGGCTGTGGAGGCCGTCAATGGATATTTTTAAAGCAGAGATACCGTAGATAGATTCTTGATTAGCACAGGTGTCAGGCGTTATGGGAAGAAGGCAGGAGAATGGGGTTAGGAGGGAGAGATACATCAGCCATGATTGCATGGCCGAGTAGACTTGATGGGCCATATTGTATTCATTACTTCATCTAGTAGGTCTAATGGCATTTTGTGAAATTCATGTGCATGTTTTTTCAAATAATCACATATTTGGAAATATTTAAAATACTGATTGTTACCCAGATTGTTTTTTTTTATTTTTTAGTTGTATTTGAAAAAGAATTTAAATGATAATCGTTTTCCCCCTAAAAAAAAAGAAAAGGTATCATACACGCAATCTCCCAAAGTTTTAATTCCTGCTCTTTCCCATTGTATAAATGCTTTGTCTATAATCGAGGATTTAAACAGAGGGTTTTTAGCAATAGGAGATAGGAGAGATAAGTTTCTTAATTTTAAATTGTATTTTATTTGTTTCCAAATTCTGATTGTACTATGTATAATTGGGTTTTTGTTGTAGTTTGTATTATTCACCGTCATTGGTGAAAGAAGGATCGCCCCAATATTAAAGGGGGAGCAGTCCTCTTTCTCCATAATGATCCATTCCAGTTGATGAAGCGAATTATCCAACAATTGAATCATATTTCTAATATTTACCGATCAATAATAATACATAAAATTAGGGAGTGCTAATCCCCCTACTACTTTGGGTTTATTCAGGTGTATTGAGGTCTTTGTATTCTATGGGTCTTATAATCCCAAATAAAATTTGTAATATCTGAGTCCAATTTTTTAAAAATCTTTTTGGGTAGATATAGTGGAATTGATTGAAACAAGTATAGAATTTGTTGTAGAAAAATCATTTTTATGGTGTTTATTCGACCTATTAAGGACATCGGGAGCGTTTTCCAGAATTTAATTAAATTATGTAATTTCTTAAGTACAGGGTTATAGTTTGCTTTAAACATGTCTTGATATCTTCTAGTAATTTCAATGCCCAAGTATTTAAATTTTTCCCCAGCTATTTTAAAAGGAAATTGTACGAGATGTGTAGAATCTTTCGGTTTTATTGACATGATTTCACTTTTATTCCAGTTTATTCTGTAACCTGAAAATGAACCGAAATCCTCAATTAAATTTAAAATGTTGGGTATAGTGATATGAGGCTTTGTGATGTACAAAAGTACATCATCAGCGTATAATGATATTTTATTGTTTGAATATTTTGTCTTCTATCTCTGGATATTCGGATGAGTTCTAATAGTTTCCGCTAGTGGTTCAATTATTTTTATTTTTTTTATTTTTTATATTTTTTTTAATTATAGAAACAATATATACAGAGTACACTCTTATACGGCATTGAAAATTATATAATATACAAAATTATATAATATTGATTATCAATTGATACTGTTTGTGCTAATTGTAATGTTATCCATTATACATTTCCTGGTTATTTATTTTGTATAATTGTGAGTGTATGTAATATATTCCTAAAATAAGCAATATACTCACACTTCTCATACCACACATATTTCTTCTAATTACCAAATACAAATCCCCCCTAATATAACTACATAATACCAATCTTAACCAAACTTCTATGATATTCATAATATTTTCATAATATTAAGAGTGTTGTATTATTATTAACTTTATATTTCAAAATTTTAATATAGTTGAAAATGTTACAATTTTATATAATTACAAATTTAAGACATCTATAATATTTTCATACAACTAATAATATGTGTATTCATACTAATATTAAGAATATATGTAATATGTTTCTATACTTTTTTTCCCTACTTAAAGATAGAAAGATAGAGATAGAAAGTAGAAAATAGAAAAGAAAATGTGAAAAGTTTGGTGGAGATTAAAATAACACTAAAATAATCCATTCTTGGAGATACATTCATGATTTATTATATGTATTTCTTCATCCATTCAGATATTCAGGCCTCAGTCAAGTCCCCGCGCCAAACCATTATGTCCCTGTAAAAATATTTAATGTATGGAGACCAAATCCCTTTGAAGAGATCTAACCTATCCATAAGGACAAGTCTCAATCTCTCCAAGTGAAGTGTCTCCGACATTTCTGTATTCCACATTTTAATTGTTGGGGATGCAGGGCCTTTCCAAAATTTAGTATAATTTTTTCCCAATTATTAGAGAATAGTCGATAAAAGTTCTTTGATTCCTTTGTAATTATTTGTTCCTGTTTCCGGTATTCCAAGTATTATTAACTTTGGATCAGGAATCATAGTAATATTAACAACATTCGAGATTATCTTAAATATTTCGTTCCAATATTCTACAATCTTCGTACAATTAGTAAATGAATGTGACAAATTTGCTTCTAAGATTTGACATTTATCACATATAGGCAATAATTTTGGAAATATATTATGTAATTTAGATTTAGAGTAATGTAATCTATGTAAATTTTAAACCTGTATAAGAGCATGTTTAGGCATTTAACGAGCAGTAATGTATGTGTTGTAAGCTTTCTTTCCCATATTTCTGGCTTATTATTTGACCTAATTCATTTCCCAACGCTGTCTGTGTATTTCCGATGATGGATATCACTTTCCAACAAAATATTGTAAATGTATGATATCATTTTTTCTGTATTTGGATGTTTATTCAAGCATTCATCTAAAATTTCACTCTTTCTATTTCTGAATTCTTGTGTATTTGCAGAGATATAGTTTCTGATTTGTAAGTATCTGAAATATTCATTATTATGAAGCCCGTAAGCTTGTTGTAATTCTTGAAATGAAAGAAAAAAAATTTCCTTATAAAGATCCCCTATATTTAAAATTCCTTTATTTTTCCATTGTATAAAAGCCTTATCCATCGTTGAGGGTTTAAACGTAAAATTGTTGGCAATAGTAAGACCTAGCGGTATAAATTTAGTTTTAATGTTTTTCTTTATTTGTTTCCAAATACGTATTCCACTTTCTATTATCGAGTTTTTCACTATAAATTTTCTTAGGTACATTCTATATTAGCAAATATATATAGAGCTAATTTCAAATGGAAAACAGTCTTCTCTTTCCCATTTTTAACCAGTTTGGTTTATTATCTGTTTTTCTAACCAGAAGTTCATATTTTTAATATTAACTGCCCAATAATAAAACATAAAATTTGGTAATGCTAAACCCCTGTTTATTTTAGCTTTACATAAGTGTTTTTTATTTATTATATGGTTTCTTATAATCCCAGATAAAGTTAGTGACTATAGAGTCTACACACTGCCCTTTTAAAAAAATTTTTAGAGAGATATATCGGGATTGATTGAAATAATATAATAATTGTGGGAGAAAAATCATTTTTATTGCGTTTATTTTACCTAACATTGAAATAGGTAAACTTTTCCAGTATAAAATATTTTTATTTAATTTATTCAGTAATAACGGGAAATTAGACTTAAATAGAGAGTCAAATCTTTTTTGTAACAAAAATACCAAGATATTTTAAATATTTTCATTTGTTATCTTAAAAGGAAATTGTTGTAATATCTGTAAGTTATTCATGGTTATTGCATAAGTTCACTTTTATTCCAATTAATACTGTATCCTGAAATTAAACCAAATTCCGTTATTTAGTTTTAACAAATTACGGATACTTATTTCCGGTTTAGTGATATAAAGTAAATACATCGTCCGCATATAACGAGATTTTATTCTTAGTATCTTTAGTATCATATCCATATATTCCCTCGGGTGCCAATCTTACCCTTTGGGCAAGAGGTTCGATTGCTAAACGCAAACAGTAAAGGTGATAAAGGACAGCCTTGTCTACACCTCGAGATAAACCAAATTTAGTTGACAACATATGGTTTGTTTGTTATTCTAGCTGTTGGGTTTGCATATAATAATTTGATCAAGTAGTAAACTTATCACCAAGCTTAAAAGCTTCCATCACCGAAAATAAATAAGGCCATTCCACCTGGTCAAAAGCTTTTTCTGCATCCAGCGAGATAACTACTAAGTCTTTTTTATCACTTCTTTTCGAATATATGATATTAAATAACCGTCTTAGATTATATGAAGAATATCTTTTAGGTATAAATCCTGTTTGATCAGATGAATTAATTCGTTAACAACTTTGCTTAATCTTTGTGCTAGTATCTTTGTTAAAATTTTTTGATCCGTATTTAATAAAGCAATTGCTCTATATGATCTGGGTCATCCAAATCTTTTTTATTTTGGGTATAAGTGTTATAATAGACTCGTTCAATGTATCTGGTGTAAATTTCTCTTGTGTATATATCTGTTCATATAAATGATTTTTAAATATGGACCATTTGATCATGAAAAATTTTATAAAATTCCGAACCTATACCGGTCCTGGAGTTTTACCATTTTTTAATGATTTAATAGATTCTTGGATTTCTTTTATTGAAATATCAGCATTTAATAGTTCTCTATTTTGTAAATCTAATTCTTTTAAGTTACATATATTTAAAAAGGCATCTATTTCTGTTTTATTTACTGTCGCTTTAGCAGTATACAGATTTTTATAATATTGCATAAATCTTTCATTAATATCTTTGGTTGTATTAATAAATTCACCGTTTTTGTGATTTAATCCTATGTATAATTTTTTCAGCTTCAATTTTCCTTAATTGTCGAGCCAATAATTTTTGGGGTTTGTCTCCAAATTCAAACAGCAATTGTTTAGTATGTTGGTAATATTTTAAAACTTGATCAGTGTATATTTTGTTTTAATTTATACTTCAATGCTACAATTTTATTATGTATTATATATCTGATTTTGTTGCATTCTGTATATCTAATTGTTTAATCTCCCTTTCTAAGTCCTGTTGTTCCTTCCGAATCTTTTTATTATGGAATGCTTGTGAAGAAATCATAATTCCTCGAAGATATGCTTTAAATGTTTCCCATAATAAAGAGCGAGATATTTCTGGTTGATCATTTATTTCAAAAAACATCTTTAATCTGAGTTATAATATATTCCTGAGTGGTTTATTTTTTAAAAAATTGTGGGTTAAGTTTCCATTGTCCTAGATTTTCTGTTTTTACCATTTATTTTAATTTTAAATGTTAATGGTGCATGATCTGAAATTATAATATTATGATATTTAGATTCATAAGTAAGTGAAATAAGCTTTGCATCTACCAGAAAGTAATCTATTCTTGAATAAGTTTTATGTACTGGCGAGTAAAAGGAATATTCTCGACCAGTAGGATTTTCTGTTCTCCAAACATCTTTAATGTTAGTCGTTTGGATATATGCATTTAATAAATCACTAGTATGTGATTTAATTTTTCTTTGTTTTGAAGATCTATCTAAATAAGGGTCTAATGTACAATTAAAATCTCCTCCAATTATCAAATTATAATGTGTTAATTCCGGAATATTATTGAGTACTTTCTTTAAAAAATAAAGGACTGTCAAAATTTGGTCCAATTGGTTCAATTATGAGGGCAAATAAACAATGGTGATAATGAACAACCTTGTCTATTACCCCTTGACAGTTGAAATTTTTGTGAATAAAATATTATTAGTTAATATTCTGGCTGTTGGCTTATGTTGACAATGTATAACAGTAGGTTGGTCACTATTCAATCTGTCAGGCAGTGAAGAAAGCAAATGGCATGTTGACCTTTATAACAAGAGGAATCGATTATAGGAGCAAAGAGGTCCTTCTGCAGTTGTACAGTGCCCTAGTGAGAAGAAATCTGTACAAAGAAACTGGATAAGAGAGCACTGATATTTTTTATTGTCAAGCAATCCAATTTCTATTTCAGCTGAAGTAAACCATATTTCTGGCAAAGTAAATCACGTTTCATTATAATTTATCTGTAAAAATGTGCCATTCATGTTACTGGACTGAACAATTCAGGTCAAGATCTAGACAGTACCTGACATATTCCCAGCACCAGCAAGAATGATAGAACCATAGAATTACACAACACAGAAACAGGTCCTTCGGCCCAACTGTCTAAAGGGCCTGTTCCACTTGGGCGTCATTTGTGCATCATTTACGCGACATCATTTACGTGTCACGATGCACGACGAGCGCGTCGTGACGCGCACATGATGCGCGTATGGCGTGCATTATGCGCACATGGCGTGCATTACGCGTGCATGGTGCATGGTGGCATAGGCTGTGATGCGCCGTCGCATGCGGCGCCCCAGGATTTTGGGATTCACAAAATCTTCGCCCGCCACCTGCGTGACGCGCAAATGACTGCCAAGTGGGACAGGCCCTTAAAGTGCCCAATCTATGCTAACACATTTGCATCTAAACCTTTCCCATCCATGCACCTGCCCAATTGTCTTTTAAATGTTGCTATCTCCTCTGGCATCTCGTTCCATAGAAACACCAGCCTCTGAGTGAAATAGTAGCCCTTCAGATTCCTAATAAACCTTTCCCCTCTCAACATAAACCCTATGTCTGAAGGTCTCGGCCCGAAACATCACTTATTCCTTCTCTCCAGAGATGCTGTCTGACCCGCTGAGTTACTCCAGCATTTTGTGTCTATCTTCGGTGTTCCTACACATTGTGTCTATTTCTATTTAGTCGGTTATCTCATCTTTGATCCCACATGATTTAACCTTCCAGAGCAGCTTACAACGCCTGCTTACTGGAATCCATTTAGACAATGTCTATGGCCCTGCCCTGCTCAGCCTTTTTGGTCATTTCTTCAAAAAACTCGATCAAATTTGCAAGACACAATCTACCATGTATAAACAATGCTGACTACATCTAGTAGTAGCCCCCTTCAGTCATTACTGACCATTGGTGACGCATCCTAGTTTGCAGGTGATGTGTGGTCGGATGCAAGCCTGGGCGATGTCATATGGAGGACAGGCTGTTGCCCATGCAGCACGTCCCCCCTCTCCACGTCGCTGATCGATCCAAAGGAACAGCAGGGCCGTTACAGTTTGGCACCAGCGCCGTCGCAGGAGCTGCCAGAGCGAGGTTGTAGACAACGACGAACTGCCTTAGGGGCTCCGACTCCGGATTTTCTTGAGGTTTACTCCTGGAGCCTTTTCCATGATTGGATATGGCCACAAGGCAGTGGACTCCATCTAATCAGCCAGTATCTATCCAAATACATATTATCCCTCACTATCCCTGAGTAATTGACCTGTTGCAGATGTTAGGCTTGCTTGACTTGCTTTCCTTGCAGCCTTCTTAAATAGAATCACAACTTTAGCCACCCGCCAGTCTTCCGGCACCTCACCCGTGTCTAATGATAATTCATATATATCAGCCAGGGCTTCTGCAAATTCTACTCTATCTTCTGAAAGTGCCCTTGGATATATCTGATCAGGCGATCCCAAGAGATTTATCTTCCTTCAAACATGTTAGGATGTCCAGCACCTCCTCAACTGCAGTAACGAGTGACTTCAAGACATCACCATTAACTCTCCCAAGTTCCCTCATCTGTATGTCTATCTGTTTGGTAAAATCAGAGGAGAAACATTCAATAAGGACCTTTCCATCTCCATTATTTTGTTTGGGGGAAAAGAAAGCTGGGAGTGAGAAGAGCAGGGCAAAGCATGGCAGGTGCTAGGTTGATGCAGGCAAGGTTTTTATTTGAGTTTTAGAGTTTAGAGGCTCAGTGTGGAAACAGGCCCTTTGGCTCACTGGCTCCATGCCAACCAGTGACCACCTGTACACTAGTTCTATCCTACACACTAAGGACAATTCACAAAAGCCAATTAACAAAGAAACCCGCACGTCTTTGGGATTTGGGAGGAAACCAGAGCACCCAGAGAAAACCCACCTGGTCATAGGGAGAAAGTACAAACTCCATGCAGACTGCACCCATAGTCAGGATCAAACCCGGGTCTCTGGTGCTGTAAGGCAGCAACTCTACGACTGCGCCACCCTCTTGATGAGCAGATGGTTGGAACAAAGGCCAGGGATTCAAACTGAAGGTGTGAGACAAAAGGATTGAAGAGCAGGCAGCAGGTAGAGCTGCTGTCTCACAGCATCAGAGACCGGGGTTCGAGCCTGACCTCAGTGGCTGTCTGTGTGGAGTTTGCACATTCTCCCTGTGGCTGCGTAGGTTCCCTCGGATTCAGATTCAATTTATTGTCATTGCACTTTTCAGTACAACAAAATGGTTTAGCCTGCAGTCATACATAGAATAAATAACAAAACACACACTCAACACAGTTTCACATCCACCACAGTGAGTCCACCAGGCACCTCCTCACTGTGATGGAAAGCAAAAGTCCCAAAGTCCATGTCTCTTCCCTCCTTGCTCTCCCTCTGCGCTGAGGCGATCCAGGCCTCCGATGTTGTGACCCAGCCGGGTGATGGTAAGACCAGCAGCCGCATCCGAGCTCCGCGAACGGGCCGGTGCAAACACCGCGGCTCGGTGCGGTCGAAGCTGCCGCCCTCCAGTCCAGCGGACGCAGCTGTTGTTGCGGGAGCTCCGGAAAAACAGGTCACCAACCTGTGACCTGCGAGCTCCCGACGATGCCGTCCAGTGGCCCACGGCCGAGACCACTGGGCCTGCGGCCAAGCCTCCTAGTCTCCGAAGTCCGATCGGAAGTCGGGTCGCAACGCCACCACAGCCCCGGTCGGCCAGCCTCGCCGATGCTCCAGTTTCCTCCAAAATCCCAAAGTTGGGCAAGTCTGTAGTTGAATTGGCCTCTGTAAATTGTCCCTAGTGTGTAGGAAAATGGGATAACATAGAACTAGTATGAAGGGGTGATGAATGGTCGGTATGGACCCGGTGGGTCAACGGGCCTGTTTCCATGCTGTATCTCTAAACTAAAAAAGTTGTGCATTGTGAAGCCAGAGGATGGAACGCGAGTGGAGGGGGAGGGGAGATGGTGATATAGGTGCGTCCAAGTGGGTCACAGGGAATACTGAGGGGAGAAAGTAGAACATGGCTGATTTATCTCTCCCTCCTAACCCCATTCTCCTGCCTTCTCTCCATAACCCCTGACACCCGTTCTAATCAAGAATCTGTTTATCTCTGCTTTAAAAATATCCATTGACTTGGCCTCTACGGTCTTTTGTGGCAAAGAATTGCACAGATTCAACATCCTCTAAAAAAATTCATTCTCATCTCCTTCCTAAAAAAACGTCCTGTAATTCTGAGGCTATGACCTCTAGTCCTAGACTGTCCCACTAAATGTTCATACTGTTGGGGTTTAAGCTACCCGAGCAGAATATGACTGCTGTTCCTCCAGTTTGCGTGTGGTCCCTTTCTGGCAATGCAGGGTACCAGGACAGAAAAATCAGGATGGGAATGAGAAGGGGAGTTAAAATAGTTAGTTAGCAAGTGGGAGATCTAGATGACCTTGGTGCAAGTGTTCAGTGTAACGGTCGCCGTGTCTGCCCTTGGTCTTGTCAATGTACAGGAGGCCAGATGGGGAACATCATAGAGTCATAGAGTGATACAGCATGGAAACAGGCCCTTTGGCCCAACTTGCCCACACCGACCAATAATGTCCCATCTACACTAGTCCCACCTTCATCATAGTTGAAGGGAGGTCGAAGGAGATCGTCTTCACTCTTCACTATTCGGTGTCCAATTTTCCCGAAGTTAGTCGTAGCTAGTTGTAGCTAGTCAAAGCTAGTCTTCAACATAGGACAAAGGACAAAGGACAAAAGACATTTATTATCACATACACCAATTGGTGCAGTGAAATTTGACTTACCAATGTAGCACACGAATAAAGATAATACACAACATTAAAGAATTTAACAGCAAACATAAAATAGTCGAAGGAGGCCTTCTACATAGTCGAAGGAGGTCTTCAACATGTCATTTTTTAAAACTGTTCTAAACTCGCCAATTAGGTCGCCCAAGTGGGACACAAAGTTGCACATGGTAATTGCGATAAACATAAACATGGGTGGTGAGCAGGGACTCACTGCACATTGCAGTCGTGATGTGCCATAGTTGAGGCAGTGAATGTTGAAGAAATATTAATACGAAGACAGGTTTCTGTAATATCTTCCACAATATCAGGACATTGTGAAATACTCTGAAGTGTAACCACCATGGTTATATATGAAACAGAACTGCCAATTTTGTGAGTAGCATGTTACCTCCCACATGGACCAAACACCAGTTTGAATTACTAATGTCAATTCATAATTTAAAGTGCATTAATAAGAAAAGCAAATAATGTAATCTTTATATGCACAATTCCTTTATTAAATTGTCACAGACTTTAATTTCAATGCTTCTTTTTCCAAAGAGTACATGAGAGTATTTTCACTGCATATGAAGAAACAACAAGTTGCAAAACCGCACCTACAATCAAAACCATGGTCTTTTTATGGTTGCACAATAAATGCACAATGATGCATCTTTTAAAAGCAGAAATCTCCTTCCTTACAACATTGCGTACATTTCCTTAACAAGTATTAGCACGCAGCAGGACAAGGTGATTCAGATTACTTCCCTTCCAGTGTTCTGCTTTGAATTCAGTTGTAGTGCAACTGCTTGGTGGCAGTATTTTCAATAGTATTGACGTATTTGAAAAGGAAAATTTTGTACCAGCAATTGAGAGATGGGTTCAGGTATGAAGTGGTTGAATGTGCGGGTGTCAGGGGTTATGGCGAGGAGACTTGATGGGCCGAATGGCCTAATTCTGCTCATCACTTATGAACTTCTGCCAGTTCTTGCGCCACCCCTTCCCCTCACGTCTGTCCACCAGCTATCTCCCTTCTACACCATCAGTCTGAAGAACGGTCTGGTCCTAAAATGTATCCGTCCATCTCCCTCTGCAGATGCTGCCTGACCCTCTGAGATCCTCCAACAACTTGTTTTTTATTCAAGATTCCAGGATTGCAGTCTCTTGTGCGGATATGCAACTTTCTTGCAATTACGGATTACTAGCAATTTTGTACTTTTTTTTCATAAATCTTTGTTTTTTTTCAATAACATCCTCTATTGGGAATATTTTAGTAACTGCGGCATTAGCTGATCTAAGCCTTGAATTCACAAAGACTGGGTTGTAACACGTAGGGATGTTGGTGAGAAGATATTCAGAATGATTTGGTGGGAACAAGGGAATTGAAAATAAAGGCAAAGCTGGTGCGCAATCTATATAATATTAAAAGTTTTGTCTTGTTTGTGTGTGTGTGTGTGTGTGTGTGTGTGTGTGTGTGTGTGTGTGTGTGTGTGTGTGTGTGTGTGTGTGTGTGTGTTTGAAACTTACTCAGCTTTTACTCGTCGTCGATCTAATCAATTTTCCTTCAGATTTGATGTTATATTTCACAAGTTATTGATACTTAAACTTTAAAAAAAAACAACTTTTAGAAGAATAACTGTGACTCTGCTTTGAGATTTTCTGGCAGTGTGATGACGTCACAATGGCATCTCACAGTCCCCCAATCACAATGGGATCTCATTTACAAAAGCCGCCAATGATGTCACAATGGGATTGCAGCCCTGCTCGCAACATTGATGCTATCCAAATACACCGAGTCCTGCCGCTCTAGCAAGTGCAAATGCATTTTTCTTAAAGTCACAGTACACTGAATTTTTTTTAAAGTTTAAAATGAGGGAGTGTGAATAAAGCAAAATGAGCAGCCCTGCGCAGTTGGGGGCTATGGGTGAGTGGTGCAATATTACATTGGGGGAACGGGTTACGTTTGGGCAATGGAGTGGCGGCGCTGCCCTGGCAGCAGCGGCTTGCCTGCAGTCCATCTGTTTTTCTTTTTATTTGTTGTTTTCTTGTCTTGTTTTTAGCGTTAGTTTGAGTTATTATGTAGTGTATGTGTGTGGGAGGGGTGGGAGAAACGTTCTTAGTTTCTTCCTTTTGGGGGGACGCGACTTTTCTTGTCGTATCCCCCGTCTCCGTCTCCATCTGCGCTGAGGCCTATCGCGGAGCTGGCGGCCTCCACTTTAACTGCGACCGACCCGAGGCTTCGTAGGTAGAGCCAGCCAGGACTTACCAGCGCGGGGCTGGCCGACTTCGGGGCTGCGGCGGGTTCGGGCGTTCCGGCGGCCCAACTCGGGGCTGTGGCAGCGTTGCGGCATTCCGGCGGCCTGACTCAGAACTGTGGCGGCTTTCCGGTGGCGGTGGCAGCGACTTCGGAGGCCCGGCCGCAGGCCCAGTGGACGACATCCACTGTGTCCACTGGACTGGAGGGTGGACAGCTGTGTCCGCTGGACTGGAGGGCGGCAGCTTCGGCAGCTTCGACCGCCCCGGGCCGCGGAGTTGAACCGGCCCGCTCACGGAGCGCGGTTCGCCCGCGGGACTTGTTTGCATCGCCCGGTGCGGTCACAACATCGGAGGCCCGGGTCGCCTCAGCGCAGAGGAAGAGGAAGAGGAAGAAGGGAAGAGACAAAGACAAGATTTTTGCCTTCCACCACAGTGAGGAGGTGTCTGGTGAACTCACTGTGGTGGATGTTAAATATGTGTTTATTGTGTGCTTTTGTTATTTACTATATGTATGACTGCAGGTAACGAAATTTCGTTCAGACCGCAAGGTCTGAATGACAATAAAGTTTTCCAAGTTCCAAGGGTGAGTGGTGCAAACGGGTTGCATTTGGGGAACGGGTGAGTGGTGGATTATTGCGTTGGGGGAATGGGGCCCAATGGATCCCACTTGGTTGAGTAGTTTTATAAAAAGTTTTGCAGGGATATATGGATTTTTGGTTCATCTAGAAGTTTGTTGCAATCTGGAGCAGACTGGTGGAGGCAGGTTCTGTCACAATATCTGGGTGCGCACTTGAATTGCAAGCCATTGCCTTCATGTGCTGTTCGACTGTTTGACTGGGATCAATGCCAGTGATGTTGCATGGGTGGAATATCCTGCTGAGCATTTATTTTGAGGTGAAGATGAATGTGGGCACAGATTGGCAGGAGTTAACTCCAATGTGAATAAACTGATGGCAGCTAGGACTACTGCTGATTGTGAACTCATCACATCAAGAGGATGGACACAAAATGCTCAGCGGGACAGGCAGCATCTCTGGATAGAAGGAATGGGGGATGTTTTGGTTCGAGACCCTTCTTTAGACCGATTCCTTCTATCCAGAGATGCTGCCTGTCCTGCTGAGTTACTCGAGCATTTTGTGTCTATCTTTGGTGTAAACCAGCATCTGCAGTTCCTTCCTACAACATCAAGAGGATGAAGGTGCCACATATCAGAAATTGGATGAAGCAACATCATTTTCAAGGTAGATTATTCCATCACTGGAAGTTAAAGAGAGCAGTCTCGTTCCATCAAATATTTATTGTGACTGTGATTGATAATTTTTTTAAACTACGTTTTCTTTGTTGGTTTTAGAAACATAGAAACATAGAAATTAGGTGCAGGAGTAGGCCATTCAGCCCTTCGAACCGCCATTCAATATGATCATGGCTGATCATCCAACTCAGTAACCCGTACCTGCCTTCTCTCCATACCCTCTGATCCCCTTAGCCACAAGGGCCACATCCAACTCACTCTTAAATGATGGTTTTCAACCTCTTTTAATCATCCATTGATTCCACATTCTCTTCAGGATATATTGCAATTAATATTCCAACTTGCACTTCAGGGTTTGGACCTTGCCCAACCCGATCTTGCTCTGATTTTCGTTAAGGAGGCACACTGTCGCCTCTATTCACACAGTTTGCTGACCACCAACAGAGGGGAGAGAACGGATTTGGCTTTGCCTTGATTACCACCACTGTACAAGAGCCCATACAAAGTGTGCAGGAAGGAACTGCAGATGCTGGTTTAAACCAAAGATAGACACAAAAAACTGGAGTAACTCAGCGGGTCAGGCAGCATCTCTGGAGAAAAGGAGTAGGTGATGAAGAAGGGTCTCGACCCGAAACGTCACCTATTCCTTTTCTCCAGAGATGCTGCCTGGCCCGCCGAGTTACTCCAGCTTTTCGTGCCTATCTTCAGTATAAGTGC
Organism: Okamejei kenojei; assembly: GCA_035221665.1. Lineage (NCBI taxonomy): Eukaryota > Metazoa > Chordata > Chondrichthyes > Rajiformes > Rajidae > Okamejei > Okamejei kenojei. The sequence goes on along the minus strand of CM069137.1, from coordinate 96,602,851 downwards.
TCATTTGGTCGGTGTTGTCAAATCCAAGCCATTAATCAGTGTCTCCACCTCCCCTTTCTTCCAATCTCTGGAGAAATACATGGGAGTCAAGCACCATTTGGGTCAAACATGTTTAATTTCTAGCGCAAAACCTAACTGCTGGAAGAATTCAGTGGGTCAGGCAGCACCTGTGGAAGCAAGGAGATGGTCAATATCTTTGGTCGAGACCTTGCATCAGGACTAAGAGTGAAGAGGGAAGATAGTAAAGAGAAGGGGAGAGGTGAGACAGAGACTGGTAGGTGATGTGAAACTAGATACAGGAGTGATGATAGGGAGATGGAACTAGCAGGGGACGTGAATGATTCTAGATAACGTGCGGGTGAGGTAAGGGATGGAAAAGATGAACAAAGGGGGAGCGAGGATAGACACAAAAAGCTGGTGTAACTCAGCGGGTCAGACAGCATCTCTGGAGAGAATGAGTAGGTGACGTTTCAAGTCAAGACCATTCTTCAGATTTTTCTCCAGAGATGCTGTCCAACCCATTGAGTTACTCCAGCTTTTTGTGTCTATCTTCGGTTTAAACCAGCATTTGCAGTTCCTTTTGTAAGAAAGCACTGCAGATGCTGGTTTAAATCGAAGGTAGTCACAAAATGCTGGAGTAACTCAGCAGGTGAGGCAGCATCTCTGGAGAGAAGGAATGGGTGACGTTTTGGGGTCGACACCGTTCTTCAGACTGGAGAAGGGTCTCAAATCATAAACCAGTATTATTCAGACTGAAGAGGGTCTCGACCCGAAACGTCTCCCATTCCTTCTCTCCAGAGATGCTGTCTCACCCATTTGCAGTTCCCTCTGACACAAAGAGAGAATCCTGTTTGACAGGTGGGAGTGGGAAAGGGAAACAGGGGGAATGGGTTACCTGAAATAGGAAAATTTAATGTTTATACCACTGAATTGTCGGGCACCCAAATGGAATATGCGGTGCAGTTCTAGCTTGCATTGGCCTCACTGCAGCAACAGGGAAGGCCAAGCATTAACAAATTGGTGTGGAATTCAGAGGGAAGTTGAAATGACATAAAATCAGAAAAATAAAATCAGATGCCAAAGCTAGTCATTTAAATATTTTGCTTCCATAAACTAGTGAAGAGAATTTTACTTATTAAGAAACAATCGTTACATTTGTACTTTCAACAGGATTCAGCATTCACTTTTTATACAAGCATTGACTTAAAACTGTGTTTATTTATTTTAAGACCTTTTGCGGAAGCGAAGGGAGAAGGAAAATACCTTACAGATTCTCACACAAATCATACGCAGCATGGTAAAATATTAAGTAGAAATTTGAATCACATATCACATAGAGATAGATCAGCCATGATTGAATGGCGGAGTAGACTTGATGGTCCAAATAGCCTAATTCTACTATTCCTTATGATCTTATGACCTTATATGCAATAATCTACAGTTTTATCTGAGCTGAATAATACTAAATGAACATACAAAAAAATGTTGATGGGGCAAATATTAATTTCATTATAACTTTGTTGTGCTTTAAATCAGTTCTTCACGTCTCCGTTTGTTTTCTAAGCTGGTTTTGAGTATTCTCGAAGGAAAATTATATCTTCCTGTTTTTTTTCATTTCCGTTGACTTCTTCTGGAATGGCTGCCTGGATGCTGTCGTGGTCAGAGCTGCTTCTTACACACCCAGGTAAGGTCAGCTGAGCAATTTCCTGCTTCGCCCCATTCTTGCGGAGTTTGCACGTTAACAGTGACATGTGCCCAGTCACCTGCTCGTGGCTGGCGGTGCTGTTGGTCAGGTTGGTTAGTGCCGTGGCATATCTGTGGGCACCACAACTTGTTTTGCCATTCCAGTCCAAGGTTAGTGTCCACCTTGTCCATAACTTTTTAATTTCTGTCTGAACCTTTGGAAAATTAACGTCTAATTATATTAAACCAAATTGACATTCGTTTTTATTTTAATCTAGTGTAGTTTAGAGATACAGCGCGGAAACAGGCCCCTCGACCCACCCGAGTCCGCACCGACCAACGATCCCCACACACTACAGTAGAGACAATTTTTACAATTGTACCAAGCCAATTAACCTACAAACCTGTACATCTTTGGAGTGTGGGAGGAAACCGAAGATCTCGGATAAAACCCACGTGGTCACGGGGAGAACGTACAAACTCCGTGCAGGCAGCACCCAGAGTGAGGATCAAACCTGGGTCTCTGGTGCTGTGAGGCAGCAACTCTACTGCCGGGCCACCGTGCCAACCCTCAACGTTAAGCTGGAGCTTTTTATTGTAAATGGGAACTGAGGGATTCCACACAAAGAGTAAATAAAATCTGGAATGAGCTGCCTCGGGTGGTGCCAGAGAAAGGAACAGGAACATAATTTAGGAGGAGCCATGAGAAACTGCAGTTGCTGGAATCTTGAGCAAAACTCAAAGTATTGGTGGAACTTAGTGGGTCAGGCAACATCCATGGAGGGAAATGGACAGATGACATTTCGGGTCAGGACCTTCTTCAGGCTGGCTGGAGAAGTGGGAGAGAAAGCTGGAAGGGTCGGGTGGGGGTGGAAAAAAAGCCTGGTAAATGATGGGTGATTATAGGAGGCAGAGAAGGGGTTGGCTGGCAGATGATGGGGTAAGTGACAAAGGCTTTAGATGAAATGGAGTCAACAGGGGTGTCTGATAAGTAGAAGAGGAGTGAAGTGCAAAGTGAGGGGGGAGGTTATGGGTGGAAGGGAACAGGGGGGAGAGAGGGGGATCAAAGGCTAATGGATAACTTGGGACATGCACATATGACAGAGAGGAAAGGAGCAGGGTGACTAGGGGTGGGAAATGGTGGGAAAAGTGTGTGGGATGAGGCGGAACATGGGAAAGAAACAGGGGGTGTGGGAGATAGTACCCAATGTTGGAAAATTCAATGTACATACAGTTGAGTTACAAGCTGCCCAAGTGTGAGGTGCTGTTCCTTGCGTCTGGCCTCACTCTGGCAATGGAGGAGCCCAAGGACAGATGTGGAGATGGGAAGGGGAGTTAAAATGGTTAGCCACCGGGAGATACAGTAGAACCTGTTGGACAGAGCTCAAGTATTCGGTGAAACGGTAACCTAGACTCAGCAGAAATGTCAGATAATGTTGTGTTGGGTATGGAGGCACCTGGACAGGTACTGATGGAATTAATGCAGGCAGGTGGGATAAGGGTGGTTGGCTTGTTGGTCAGTGTAGATTTGGTGAGCTGAAAGGCTTGTTTCCCTGCTGTGCAAGTAAGTCTATGAGCAGGAGACAGCTTAATGGCAACCACAGGGAGATTTGTCAGGAGGTTGTAGCAGCAGGGGTGAGATGTACTACCTTCAGATTCAGAAACAGGTTAAACTCTACTGCACCAATATCCCGGGAAATGGATCATTGAACCAGAGATATTCTGAATTCCACTTCGAAAGCTGGGTAAATTTAAATTTGCCATTAAATAACTTGCATAAATTAAAGACATCAAACTAATTAATTAATTAATCTGATTACATTATCAAGTGATTAATTAATCATATTTCTAATTGATTAATTAATTAGATTATGTATTATAATAATGAATAACATCATTTAACAATGTATATCATGTAATAATTATATATAATACTATATATAATAATTTATAATATGTTATATTAATTGATTATATAATATATTTTTATTGATTAATTAAATTATAAATTAAATGAATCTTGCAAATCTTGGACAATGAATCAATTCGATTGTGGTGAAAGTCCATTTGGTTCATTAATGCTGCCCTTACAGTTAGACCTGGAGGTGACTCCATTCTTAATTTAGCTGTAGTCAGAAAATACTGGAAACATTCAGCAGATCAGGCAGTGTCTCTACAAAGGAAAATAGAGCTAACACCAAAGGCTGAAGGCCCCTCACCACACCTGAAATGTTAAATACCATTATTTCTCCTTCCGCAGATGCTGCCTGACCCGTTGAGTGTTTCTGCCTCAACCGTTCCTGTTTCTATTTCAGATTTTGAACATTGGCAGTTGTTGATGTTCTAGACTAGACTGATGCTTCTAGTTTCCGTGTAAAAAAAACACGAATGGGGAAATCGAAAATATCTTTCCAGGGAGAAAGTGACCGATTTAATCTGGTTGTGGGCGCATTCTTGACGCCAAAGTAAAAGGATGACTTACCTCTCCAGTGCAGAAACAGTAGATGATGGCAACAAAGAATCCCTGCAAACAACAGACCCATCCAACAGCATTAGAATAATAGTCGTACTATAGATCGGTCAAAAATCAAAATAGAACTGCAGTGATTCCAACCTGAATCCTCAGCAGGGCTTGCAGAAACTTGAATTCTACACAACCAGTGCTATATTTTCCAAAGTATAGTTTCTAGGGCATTTTGTGTAACACATAAAGTCCATGCAAGAAATATATAGATAGACACAAAATGCTGGAGTAACTCAGTGGGACAGGCTGCATCCCTGTAGAGAAGGAGAATGTCTACAAAGAGGCAGGCATAGCTGGGGCCAATGCTGGTGCCCATTGCTATGCCTTAGAGCCACCTCCAACAGGATCCCACCACTAGTCACATTTTTTCCCATATTCACCCCTTTCCGCCTTCCGCAGAGACCGTTCCCTCCACAACTCCCTGGTTAACTCATCCCTTCCCACCCAAACCACCCCCTCCCCAGGTACCTTCCCCTGCAACCGCAGAAAATGCAGCACCTGTCGCTATACCTCCTCCCTCGACTCTGTCCAGGGACCCGACAGTCCTTTCAGGTTAGGCAGAGGTTCACTTGCACCTCCTCCAACCTCATCTACTGTGTCCGTTGTTCAAGTGTGGACTCTTATACATCGGCGAAACCAAACGCTGACTGGGCGATCGTTTCGCGGAACACCTTCGCTCAGCCCGTCTGAACCAACCTGACTTCCCAGTCGCCAGACACTAATTCTCCTTCCCATTCCCGCACTGACCTTTCTGTCCTCGGTCTCCTCCATTGTCAGAGTGGGGCTAAACGCAAATTGGAGGAACAGCATCTCATATTTTTCTTGGGCAGCTTACAGCCCAGTGGTGTGAACATTGATTTCTCTCACTTCAGGTAGCCCCAGCATCCCCTCTCTCTCCATCCTTCCCCCACCCAAGTCGCACTAGCTTCTCATTTTCACCCTACAAACAGCTTACTATGGCCTGTTTCCTTTATCATCGTTCCTTTTTTGCATATCTTTTCTTCATTGTTCTTTATCTCTCCACATCACCGTCTATATCTCTCGTTTCCCTTATCACTAACCAGTCTGAAGAAGGGTCTCGACCCGAAACATCACCCATTCCTTCTCCCCAGAGATGTTGCCTGTCCCGCTGAGTTACTCCAGCTTTTTGTGTCTATCCCTGGAGAGAAGGAATGGTTGGCATTTCGGGTCGAGACCCTTCTTCAGACTGAGAGTCAGGGGAGAGGGAGTCTAGAGATATGGAAGGGTAAGGTGTGAAAACGACAGATCAAAGCAGACGATAAGGAAATGTAGAATGATTCATTGTTAACTGAGGGGAAGGTGACAACATGACATACAATCAGGAGGACAGTAGAACAAGTCGGAGAACTAGGATGAGGGAGGGATGGAGAGAGAGGGAAATCAAGGGTTACTTGAAGTTAGAGAAATCAATATTCATACTGCTGGGTGTAAGCTGCCCAAGCAAAATATGAGGTGCTCTTCCTCCAATTTGCGCTGGGCCTCACTCTGACTAGGCCCAGGACAGAAAGGTCAGTGTGGGAAATGGGAGGGGGAGTTAAAGTGTTTGGCAACCGGGAGATCATGTAGGCCTAGGATGACTGAGCGAATGGGTTCAACGAAATGATCGATAAGTCAGTGCTTGCTCTCGCCGATATTCATGAGTCCACATGTGGAACAGCAGATACAGTACATGAGGTTGGAGGAGGTGCAAGTGATCCTCTGCCTCACCTGAAAGGACTGTCGGGATCCATGGACAGAGCTGAGGGGGGAGGTATAGGGACAGGTGTTGTATCTCTTGCGGTTGCAGGGGAAGGTCTCTGGGGAGGGGGTGGTTTGGATGGGATGGGATGAGTTAAGCAGGGAGTTGCGGAGGGAGCAGTCTCTGCGGAAAATGGAAAGAGGTGGAGGTGGGATGATGGGAAAATGTGGCTAGTGGTGGCATGATGTCGTGGAATGAAATATATAGATATATGCCTCCTTAACGTCGTACCTTTGGAGCACGCTGATGCACTTGTGATCTGGTGCTAAGTGGTCCTGTCTGAACCCAGACTCAGCATTGTTTAAGAAAGAACTGCAGATGCTGGAAAAATCAAAGGTGGACAAAAATGCTGGAGAAACTCAGTGAGCGAGGCAGCATCTATGGAGCGAAGGAATTGGTGACGTTTCGGGTCGAGGTGAAGAAGGGTCTTGACCCAGAACGTCACCCATTCCTTCGCTCTATAGATGCTGCCTCACCCGCTGAGTTTCTCCAGCATTTCTGTCTACCAGACTCAGCATTGGTAACCATGCTATTGCTGACTATAATGATTTGACTCCATTGCCAATGGCATCAGCTATACCTTGGCCAATGCTTGACAATGAGTCAAAGGGGATGGCTATTGATTGGAATTGTCCTGATTTTCTGAACAGGACATCATTGAGCAATTTCCCATTTTGTCAGAGGGATGCCAGTGTTGTAAATGAACTGGAGAATTAGCATATTGAAGTGATATTGGAAATGTATGTCAGTGCCAATATATCCCTGATCCAGTTCACACTGCAAAATCTACTGAGCCATTAGGCTTAGTTCAAATTAGTACTGTCTTACGGAGTTTGTACGGTCTCCCCATGATCTTCTCCGACATCTTCAGTTTCCTCCCACGTTCCAAAGACGTACAGGTTTGTAGGTGAATTGGCTTGGTATAAGTGTAAATTGTCCCTAGTGAGTGTAGGATAGCATTGATGTGCGGGGATCGCTGGTCAGTGTGGGCCGAAGGGCCTGTTTCCGCAGTGTATCTCTAAACTAAACTAAATTATCTCCATTAAGGATGATTCTCTCTTAGATTGGAGCATATACGATCCAAAAGTAATTTTATGACTAGTGTAAGCACTGATCTAGATTTGATTACATTTGTAATGGTTATTTGATAGGATTGCCAGATGTTATATTATAATCAATCTACATGGGTCACAGTTAATGACTTGTTTAGTTTAGCTTAGTTTAGTTTAGAGATACAGCACGGAAACAATAGACAATAGATAATAGACAATAGACAATAAGCGCAGGAGTAAGCCATTCGGCCCTTCGAGCCAGTGCAGCCATTCAATGTGATCATGGCTGATCATCCCCAATCAGTACCCCGTTCCTGCCTTCTCCCCATATCCCTTGACTCTGCTATTTTTAAGAGCCCTATCTAGTTCTCTCTTGAAAGCATCCAGAGAACCGGCCTCCACCGCCCTCTGAGGCAGAGAAATTCCACAGAAACAGTCCGTGCCAACCAGCAATCTCCGCACACTAACTCCATTCTACATACATGAGGGACAATTTTACAATTATATCAAGTGAAATAACCGATAAACCTGTATGTGCGGGAGGAAACCAGAGATCCCGTAGAACACCCACACAGGTCACAGGGAGAATGTACAAACTCTGAACAGACAACACTCGTAGTCAGGATCGAACCCGGGTCTCTGGCACTGCAAGGTAGCAACTCTACCGCTGCGCCTATTTACTTGTATTTACTTATATTTATAAATAAGAAGTGTTTATGTGCAGTTCAACACCAGTTAAACACAAACACATAAGAAATTGAAGCAGGAATAGGGCAATATGACCCCTATAGCTTCCCAGATTATGGCTAATCTGATTTGGGGCACACAATCATTTTCCTATTTGATTCCCTTAACCCTTGATTCCCCAAAATCTGATATTATTGTCAATTGTGAATCGCAACCTGGGTGCAATGGCTTAGTTTGCGTTAGAAACTTATTTTTATGGAAAGAATGTTATCCATCTATTTGCCAAGATTTCTTTACTATCCTGTTGTAAACAAATTATTACACGGCATATATCAAAATGTATTCTTCCTTCAATATTCAATATTCACCAATTACTAAAAGCCTGTGCCATCCAAGCACAGCAAACCGGATTCAATTTTACCTTCTCCTAGCTGAGGATGATCTATTCCCTGGTCTCCATCCCCTTTGATGTCTCGTTCTCACACTTCCTTCTCTCTGTGTCTTCCTCACCCCAGACTCTCAGTCTGAAGAAGAGTCTCGACCCGAAATGTCACCCATTCCTCCTATCCAGAGATGCTGTCTGGCCCACTGAGTTACTCCAACTTTTTGTGTCGAAACCAGATTCAATCCTGACCTTTAGTCGTCAACCCTTTGACCGAATGGGATTCCCCCAAGTGTTCCGGTTTCTTCCGATATTCCAAAATGTGTGAGTTGGTAGGTTAATTGCTGCTATTGTGGAGGTGAGGAACAGAATCTGGGAGAAATTGGTGGGAATACTGGAATAATAAAATGGGATACGTGCAGTGCGGGATGAGTGTAATTGAGAGCTTGATAGACAGCACAGACTCTTCCCAGTTTCTTCCCAGCTGTCACCAGGCAACTGAATCATCCTACCACAACCAGAGAGCAGTGCTGAAATACCATCTACCTCGTTGGAGACCCTCAGACTGTTCTCGATCGGACTTTACTGGCTTTACCTTGCACTAAACGTTATTCCCTTATCATGTACGGGTATCTATACACTGAAAATGGCTCGATTGTAATCATGTGTTGTCTTTCCGCTGCCTGGATAGCTCACAACAAAAGCTTTTCACTGTACCTTGTTATACGTGACAATAAACAAAACAAAACTGACTCTGTGACACTTGGGATGCATTTCTTGAGTAACGATAATAACTTTTGCACGTTGATCAATAACAGCACAGACATGGTGTTTCAGAAAGTCTCATATTATTTTGCTTCTTTCGTGAGATGATCCTACCTGGAATGAGTTGAAGAAAAGCTCAAAGTGCATCCTGATTTCCCAAGCTAATCCAACGTAGGTGTGTGGCACCCCAATAAATACAGCATAATGGACTCCAAAGACCAGCACAAGAATCAACGTGGATTTTGCCAATTTCCTTAAAAACACATAAACATAACATTAAATATTTGTAATAATACTCGCAAATTGACCCGTTGTCTTATTTGAACATAGACACAAAAAGCTGGAGTTACTCGGCGGGTCAGACAGCATCTCTGGAGAAAAGAAATCAGTGTATTTCGGGTCGAGACCCTTCTTCAGACTCCTTCAGGGGTTTAGAAGGATGAGGAGGAATCTTATAGAAATATATAAAATTTTAAAAGGACTGGACAGGCTAGATGCAGGAAAAATGTTCCCAATATTGGGCCAGTCCAGAACCAGGGGCCACAATCTTAGAATAAAGGGGAGGCCATTTAAGACTGAGGTGAGAAAAAACGTTTTCACCCAGAGAGTTGTGAAATTGTGGAATTCCCTGCCACAGAGGGCAGTGGAGGCCAAATCACTGGATGGATTTAAGAGAGAGTTAGATAGAGCTCTAGGGACTAGTGGAATCAAGGGATATGGGGAGAAGGCAGGCATGGGTTATTGATTTGGGATGATCAGCTATGATCACAATGAATGGCGGTGCTGGCTCAAAGGGCCGAATGGCCTCCTCCAGCACCTATTTTTTATGTTTCTATGTTTTTATGAGTCCGAAGAAGGGTCTCGACCCAATACATCTTCTATTTACCTTCTCCAGAGATACTATCTGACCCACCATGTTACTCCAGCTTTATGTGTCAAACTTTGGTTTAAACCAGCATCCTTCCTACATGTAAGTATAACCTCCTGAATATCATACTTGGTCTGCACTCATCTATTTAGATCCCTCCTTCACCTTCAAGCATTTCACTTTTATCTATATCATCTGAAGGCGTCTTCCTTATGATTGTCACAAAGGTATTAATTTTTAAGTCATTTTAATCAAACCCTTTTCCAATTGACCTCAATACAATCCAGTCATCTCTCTGCTTCCTCTTTTTATCCGGGATGGAAGATTGCAACCTTCAAGTGGTCCGCCCTGTTTCGACGAATGCAATCAACCTGGCATGCACATTCAAATAAGATAAAATAGAACAAGTTGTCTTCCAACTTTAGGCTGGTAAAACGCCATACGCAAGAAGAAGAAGCCTTTTATCCCAACTTGCCCAATCTCATCTTCAGATCATAAATGATAGGAGAGGGATTTAGGACATTCGGCCCATCAAGTCTACTCCGGCATTCAATCATGGCTGACCTATCTCTCTCTCCTAACCCCATTCTCCTGTCTTCTCCCCTCAACATCTGACACCATATTTCTCATGCTTGGATACACTTTGCTAAGTTCATTTCTTGTGGAGTTCTTCCTTGAAGGATTTCTGCCCACTCATTGTATTGATACTGGGCTCCAGATGTCATTTCAATGAGATGCTAAACTCTTTCATGAGATGGAGGAGGAGGACTTGTGTTTCTTTTTTGGTTAACTTTTCAGATGATTAATTGAGGAAAGTATCACAAAGTTACAGTGTTTTTATATAGTAGAGAAAGTAACTGCAGATGCTGGTTTAAACCGAAGATAGACTCAAAATGCTGGAGTAACTCAGCGGGACAGGCAGCATCTCTGGAGAGAAGGAATGGGTGACGATCCTTCTCTGAAGAAGGGTCTCGACCTGAAATGTCACCCATTCCTCTCCTGAGATGCTGCCTGTCCTGCTGAGTTACTTCAGAATTTTGTGTCTATCCAGTGATTTATGTTGTAAAGGTGAATGTTTCAGAATGTTGGAATATATTCCATTTTTGTGTCAGCATCTGAGTTAATGTTAAAACCATAAACGTAAGCAAATGACCAACAAGACCAAAAGCAGAATGTTTCAGAGGGGGCGAGAAAGCACAGCAGTACACATGGCTTTGAAGATTGTTATGTAGGCAAGAAAATAAGTGGCATTTATTGTCACTTCAAGCATTGCTGTCTCCTTTCCTTAATAAACAAACTGTGATTTCAAAAATACAGCCTTAATCAATTTTCACACCAATAACTAATTTAAATTTCAGAATATCCATGGTGATATTTGCAAATTACCGTCATGCTTCATTTGGTTTGATGTGTGTAAACCACAGATCTCCATTGCTTTAATATGTTTGAGGCTGGGAAGGAACAAGGGGCCACAATGCTTCCACTGGTTTTGAAGTGCCAAGTAGCCGCAGTAGCTTTGACGATGGAGTGAAAGATGAGAACGCACTTTTCTGTGCCAAACGAACAGGGCGATATCTCAGTAAGTGGGTTTACATGCCTGCCTAGCATCAGATGCTAGTCCGCAGAGACCATCATTCCAACAAATGCGATGTTTAGGATATTGGTCAGATGCAACTTTAAAGATTGAAGCAAGTTACTCTGCGTCTGAGGAAGGTGATCTATTCCTTTTCTCCAGAAATGCTGCCCATCCCACTGATTTTCTCCAGCTTTTTGCGTCTATCTTTGGTTTAAACCAGTATCGCCAGCTCCTTCCTACGTACTATGTTACTAATTGCTTTATACTGCAGCATTGTTTAACGCAGAAGCTGTCAGAACTTTGCCTCTGTGGAGTAGACACACTGTAAAACTGCTAACCGCCTCTTCCAAAGACCTTTTTATAAAGCACTTTGATTACTGACTAATGCATCATCTGCACTCAACTACATTCAATGCGCTGGAACATCTGGAGAACAAAAACACCTTTGTCAAAGTCCTATTTATTGACTATAACTCTAACCCGCAACACCATAACTCCAACCAAACTCATCTCCAAACTCCTGAACCCATGACCCAACAGTTCCCTCAGTAATTCCCTGACTTCCTGACCTGTAGACCGCAATCAGTAAGGAAAGGTGATAAAACATCGTCCATGTTTACCTGTCGACCCACAACGCTGCGTATTCAGCCCCTACTGAACTCCCGACACATTCAAAACTGTGCTGGCAAACTTAGCTCTATCTCCATTTACAGGTTTGGATGACAAGTAATGAAGGGCCGGGAGTGGTCAGGTAGCACACAGGTCAGGCAGCATCGCTGGGGAACATGGATAGGTGATGTTTTGGGTCAAGATTGTGGAGGGTGTGGGGGGGGGGGGGGGGGAGGGGCGGGGATAGTGGAAGAAGTGAGACTGCAAAAGGGGAGAGGCAGCACAAAGTGTGGCAAGAGCGATGCAGGCGAGGGAGGTTTTGACAGGCAGATGTTTGGAACAAAGGCTAGAGATAAGAACAGTAGGCGTGAGGCAAGTTTGAAGCGTTGTGGATTGTGAAGCTAGAGAGAGGAAAGTAGCAGAGTGGGGTGGGGGGGGGTGGAGAAATAGGTGGGAGTCTAGGTGGGGCACATGGAATAGAGGTGGGGGGGGGGTGGAGTGGAGAAATAGGCGGGAGTCGCATGAAATTGCAGAGAGTTGTGAACACTGTCCTGTTCATCAGGCAAGCCAGCCTCCCCCCTAATTGACTCTCTATGTACATGTTGCCCCAGGAAAGCAACCAACATAATCAAGGACCATTCGCACCCAGTCATTCTCTCTTGTCCCACATCCCGGCAGGAAATACAGAAGCCTGAAGCACTTTCCACCAGATTCAAGAACCGGTTCTTTCCCACTCAGACACTTGAATGGACCTTTCATATGCCGAAGATAAATTCTCAATCTACCAACCCACCTCGTTGCAGCTCTTGCTCTTTTTTAAATCTGCACTTTATATTTAGCTGTAATGCTAAATACTGCATTCTGCCTCTTTCTCTCTCTTGTACTAACATGATGTGCTTAGAATTTACTTATAGTATGATGTGTCTGGATAGCATGCAAAACAAAGTTTTTTCACTGCATCTCAATATGTTAGTAATAATACCAATTCCCCTTATAACCACCAATATGTTAAAGACTGTTGGAGAAGGACACAAAGAGGCTGTCCCACTGCAGCGACCTAATCCGTGAGTTCTGGAGAGTTTGCCCTCGACTCATACTCGCAGCATGGTCGACACGAGGTCGTAGTAACAAGGTCTTTGTAACTCTCCATCATGCTCGAGGTGTAGTCCCTGCGTACTCGAGGCCTCGGCTAGGTCGCGGCGTGTATTTCAACATGTTGAAAAATGCCCGCGAGTAAAAAAAGGTCGCCATGGAAAAAATAGATTTTTTTTTTTTACTCGTAGGTTTAGTCGAAGTAGGTCGTAGTAGGTCAGCATGTTAGTCGTAGGTAATCGAGGGTAGTCGAAGGTAATCGAAGGTAGTCGAAGATAGTCATAGGTAGTCTTCATCATAGTCAAAGGGAGGTCGAAGGAGATCGAAGGAGGTCGTCTTCACTCTCCACTATTCGGTGTCTAATTTTCTCGAAGCAAGTCCAACATAGTCGAAGGAGGTTGAAGGAGGTCTTCTACATAGTCGAAGGAGGTCTTCAACATGACATTTTTTCAAACTCTCCTAAACTCTTCTAAACTCGATAAAATTAGGTCGCTGCAGTTGGACAGCCCCTTAAGATGTACTGTCAGAAGTATTGGTTGATGAAATATAAAATCAAATTTAGACAGTGTGTGAATTGGACTGCTGAAAGCTGGGTGTAAACGTTCCTAATTGAGGTGGTGTGTTGATGTGTGCCAAGAAGCAGATAGCTGAGTGGATGTATTGATCTACCGCTGCAAATAGAGTTGCTTAAGAAGTTAGATTTCCAGCCTAGAAACCTGGACAAGGAGGATAGAAACCACATTTTGGAGTAAGTCAGCAGGACAGGCAGCAGCATCTCTGGAGAGAAGGAATGGGTGACGCTTTGGGTCAAGACCTTTCTTCCGACCTTCTGCAGAAGGTTCTCGTAAACGGGTCCTTTTCACAATGGCAGGCAGTAACTAGTGGGGTACCGCAGGGCTCAGTGCTGGGACCCCAGCTATTTACAATATATATTAATGATCTGGATGAGGGAATTGAAGGCAATATCTCCAAGTTTGCGGATGACACTAAGCTGGGGGGCAGTGTTCGCTGTGAGGAGGATGCTAGGAGACTGCAAGGTGACTTGGATAGGCTGGGTGAGTGGGCAAATGTTTGGCAGATGCAGTATAATGTGGATAAATGTGAGGTTATCCACTTTGGTGGCAAAAACAGGAAAGCAGACTATTATTTAAATGGTGGCCGATTAGGAAAAGGGGAGATGCAGCGAGACCTGGGTGTCATGGTACACCAGTCATTGAAAGTAGGCATGCAGGTGCAGCAGGCAGTGAAAAAAGCGAATGGTATGTTAGCTTTCATAGCAAAAGGATTTGAGTACAGGAGCATGGGAGGTTCTACTTCAGTTGTACAGGGTCTTGGTGAGACCACACCTGGAGTATTGCGTACAGTTTTGGTCTCCAAATCTGAGGAAGGACATTATTGCCATAGAGGGAGTGCAGAGAAGGTTCACCAGACTGATTCCTGGGATGTCAGGACTGTCTTATGAAGAAAGACTGGATAGACTCGGTTTATACTCTCTGGAATTTAGGAGATTGAGAGGGGATCTTATAGAAACTTACAAAATTCTTAAGGGGTTGGACAGGCTAGATGCAGGAAGATTGTTCCCGATGTTGGGGAAGTCCAGGACAAGGGGTCACAGCTTAAGGATAAGGGGGAAATCCTTTAAGACCGAGATGAGAAAGACTTTTTTCACACAGCGAGTGGTGAGTCTCTGGAACTCTCTGCCACAGAGGTTAGTTGAGGCCAGTTCATTGGCTATATTTAAGAGTGAGTTGGATGTGGCCCTTGTGGCTAAGGGGATCAGAGGGTATGGAGAGAAGGCAGGTACGGGATACTGAGTTGGATGATCAGCCATGATCATATTGAATGGCGGTGCAGGCTCGAAGGGCTGAATGGCCTACTCCTGCACCTAATTTCTATGTTTCTATGTTTCTATGTTTCTATATGATACGATGCAATAGATCTTTATGTATCACAGGAGGGAAATTGGTCGGCCCGAAACGTCATCCCTTCCTTCTCTCCAGACATGCTGCCCGTCACGCTGAGTTACTCCAGCATTTTGTGTCTATCTTCAGTGTAAACCAGCATCTGCAGTTCCTCCCTGTACATCCTGGACCAGGAGTTTGCTGGACCAGAGGCTGTGATGCCTGAGCTTTTACTGCATGTAGCCAGACACCAACTTGGTAATCTGTAGTCGAGTTTAGTTTAGTTTAGTGCTACAGCAGGGAAACAGGCCCTTTAGCCCACTGAGTCCGTGCTGGCCTGCGAACCCCACACATTAACGCTATCTACACACACTAGGGACAATTTACAATCATACCAAGCCAACTAACCTACAAACCCTGTACCTCGTTGGAGTGTGGGAGGATACTGGAGATGCAGGAGAAAGCCCACGCAGGTAGCTGAGGAGAACATACAAACTCCGTACACTCAGTTCCCATAGTCAGGATCGAACCCAGGACTCTGGTGCCGTCAGGCAGCAACTGTCAGGCTGCACCACCGTGCTGTCCCGTATGTTTTGGTGATCAAGGAACGCAATGTGCATTCCCAGCATACCCATGTGCGTAGTCTCATGGATATACAGGGAATGGAGGGAGATGAGTCACATGCAGGCAAAGGTGATTAGTTGAACGGGGCAGCATGTTTCGCAGTTGTGGGCAATATTGGCTAGATGGCCTTTTCCTGTATTGTACTATTCTATGTTCTAATTAATCTGCATCTATATTCAGAGGAAGTACGATTCCTCAATTAAGTTGCATCTTGCCATAGTACCTCGTAATTGCTTAGCAACAACCAAACATAAATGTAAAACTTAAAATTCTTGGCTTATTTTCTAAGGCCTTGTATAACCATTATGATCAATACAGCAGCATTTCAGAAAAACGTTTACTTTTGTTTGTTTTATAGATTTATACCAAGCCAATTAACCTACAAACCCGTATGTCTTTGGAGTGCGGGAGGAAACCGAAGATCTCGGAGAAAACACATGCGGTCACGGGGAGAACGTACAAACTCCGTACAGACAGCAACCGTAGCCAGGATGGAACCAGTGTTTCTGGCGCTGTGAGGCAGCAACTCTACCGCTGCTCCACCGTGCTTCTTCCTATCGAGTCCACACACAAGATTAGAAGTTGTTCAGCCAGAGATGAACACACTTGTCGGCATCTGCATACAATGGTGTCTGTCTTGTCGCTTCTTGTGCGTGGTGGTGGAAAGATTGTTGGAAAAACTTTTTTTTTTTCAGGTTCTTACCTTCCCGGAGGGGAGATCAAGATTCGGATCAAATTCTCCGGGCTCTGCGGCCTGCCATCGCTGGAGCGGGAAGCTGCCTCGGACTGTCGTGAGCCCCACCGCTGGGCGCGGACTTACCATCGGAGCGTGTCCCTTGCCTGGGGTCGCTCCCACCACGGCCTGCAGACTTATCATCAAGGGCTCGCAGTCTCGGGAGAGGCTCCAACACCGCAGAAGGTTCGTCCAGCCCCGACGCAAGGTTTGATCACCCTGCGCGGGGGAGCAGACATCCCCCCCCCCCCCCCCCCGATGCGGGAGCTGAACGTCTCGACGTGGAGGGCCGAAACGTTGCCTATTTCCTTCGCTCCATAGATGCTGCCTCATCCCGCTGAGTATATGTCTGGCTGACTTTCACATTAACCACATGGTGGACATGGTTTGTTCAATATTATCTCTTCCATTATACTCTTGTCTATAATATTCAATCTAAAAAATTATAGGATGTGGATAATGCTGCAAGCAGTGGTTTTAGATAAACATCTATTATAAGAGGAACAGTTTAGTGATGATTGATGTGGACATAGAAAAAGCCACCAACATCATTACCGCATTCAAGTAAACAATGGTAAATCTGCAATGGAAATTTCCAGTGGACCACAACCAAAGATCTTAGATCTTTGACCACAACCATTATCCCAGGGATTAAAATATGAGGAATGTTTCTGGGTCTGTACTTGGCTCTGGGTCTGTACTTGCAGGACTTTACAAGGTTGAGGGGAGGATCTCAATGAAACATAATGAACAACGAACGGCCTAGATAGAGTAGAGGTTTAGAGGATGTTTCCAGTCTAGGACCAGAGGGCATAGCCTCAGAATTAAAGGACGTACCTTTAGAAGCATAGAAAGTAGGTGCAGGAGTAGACCATTCGGCCCTTCGAGCCAGCATCACCATTCAATATGATCATGGCTGATCACCCAGAATCAGTACCCCTTTCCTGCTTTTCCCCCCATATCCCTTGATTCCGTTATGCCTAAGTGCTATATCTACCGTAACTCTCTTGAAAACATCCAGTGAATTGGCCTCCACTGCCAGAGAATTCCACAGATTCAGAACTCTCTGGGTGAAAAAGATTTTCCTCATCTCAGTCCTAAATGGCTGACCGCTTATTCTGAAACTGTGACTCCTGGTTCTGGACTCCCCCAACATCGGGAACATTTTCCCTGCATCAAGCCTGTCCAATCCCTTGAGGAGATGAGGAGGAATCTCTCTAGACTGCGGGTGCTGAATCTGTAGAATTCATTGCTATAAGTCATTGGGTATTTATAAAACAAAGATTGATAGGTTCTTGATTAATGATCAAAGTCAAATTCAAAGTCAAAGTGTCCTTTATTGTCATTCAGACCCTTCAGCCTGAACGAAATTACGAACCCTGCAGCCATAACATAGAATAAAATAACAGAACACACAATGAACACAGATTTAACATCCACCACAGTGAGTCCACCAGGCACCTCCTCATTGTGATGGAAGGCAAAAGTCTTAAAGTCCTTGTCTCTTCCTTTCTTGTTCTCCCTCTGCGTTGAGGCGATCCAGGCTTTCGATGTTGGCCCCCCCCGCCGGGTGATGGTAAATCCCGCGGCCGAATCCGAGCTCCGCGAACGGGCCGGTTCAAACTCCGCGGCCCGGGGACGGACGAAGCTGCCACCCTCCAGTCCAGCGGACGAAGCGGGAGCTCCGGAGAATCGGTCACCAACCTGGGACCTGCGAGCCCCCGACGATGTCGTCCACTGGGCCGGCGGTCGAGCCTCCGAGGCTCCGCAGTCGGGCTTCCGCCGCAACACCACCACAGCCCCGAAGTTGGCCAGCCTCGCGATGGTGAAGTCCTGGCTCTGCCTCCGGAGCCTCGAGGTCAGTCCCAGTTGGAGGCCGGCAGCTCCGCAATTAGGCCTCAGCGCAGACGGAGACGGGGGATACGACAAGAAAGGGTCGCATCCCCCCCCAAGGAAGAGACTAAAACATGTTCCCCCCCCCCCCCCCCCCCCTACACATACACAACTAAAAATAAACCGACTAAACTAAAACAACAGGACAAAAGAAAAAAAAAAGAAAAGACAAACGAACTGCAGGCGAGCCGCAGCTGCAGGGCAGCGCCGCCACTGATGGTGTCAAAGGTCACGGGGAGAAGAATGTGGTTGAGAGGGTAAAATAGATCAGCTACGATCGAATGGCAGAGCGGAGAGGAATGATCTAAAACTGCTTCAAAGTTTTATGAAATTATGAATAATATGCTATGGAGAGGGAAAGAGAAATATGGGGAAATTATGGGGAAAAGAGAGCAGGTAAACCCGATTCTAAACACACTGACCGAGCAATAGTTGTTAAGTAAAAAAAGTTTGCCAATTAATACAATGACAAAATAATTAAGGAAATTGTTCATGATTTTGAACAGATTTTAAATGGGCAGATGTTGAGAAAATTAGATGGCGGTCGCAAGAACGTTGCAACTTATTTTGTTCACAAAATAGCTTCTTAGCTCACAGGTTCTCACAACACGTCTGGCCACAGCGGTTGTCAGCACTGAACTGCCGCGCGAAAGCAAAACCGCGCAAAAACTCGCAGCCCCTCCCAAGTCACGTGACCGTGACTTCCAAAAGCCGGGTTCGATACCTGCGTGCGCCAGCAGGCGCCGCTACACTTTTAACTTTAAACTTTAAGATTAATGAAGTTAGTTTGTGGCCTGTTTAGATATAGAAATGCTCACTGGTACTGCACAAGGATATAAGCATCCCTGTTCATTGAATTCCACCGTAAACCACTATCCCTTGGTGTTTGAAGGTGATTTCAAAGAGATAGATAGAGTCTTGATTAGCATTGGTGTCAGGGGTTATGGGGAGAAGGCAGGAGAATGGGGTTGAGAGGGAGAGATAGATCAGCCACGATTGAATGGCCGAGTAGACTTGATGGGCAGAATGGCCTAATTCTGCTCCTATCACTTATGACCTTATGATCTTATGAGAGGGTGAAGAGAGCATTGTGTCATAGCCCATGCAAACAAATAAACACCAAGGGGAGGAAGAGAAATAAAAATATAAAATGCTGGAAACAATTGCCGTACTAGGCAGCATCTTGGTAATTTTTCATGTCCAAGGTAATTTGTCAGGCAGGAAGAGTGATGTGCAGCAGTCAAAGATTGTTGAGCAGGAAGGAAGTAACAAAGCAGTGCTCAAATTATACTATTCTCTGAATTACTCCTAGTAACATTCATAAGTGACAGTGGGGCAAGCTGAGATGTTAATTAGAGATGTAGCACAGAAGAGGCAGGGGGACTTCAGAAACATCGGTTCATAGGTTCGTGAAAAAATATAATAAAAATCTGAGGGTAGCTTTTTCACACAAAGGGTGGTGGGTGTATGGAACAAGCTGCTAGATGAGGTAGTTGAGGCAGGGACGACCCCATCATTTAAGGAACAGTTAGACAGGTACATGGATAGGGCAGGTTTGGAGGGATGTGGACCAAACGCGGGCAGGTGGGACCTGTGTAACCAGGACTCGAAACGTCACCCATTCCTTCCCTCCAGAGATGCTGCCTATCCCGCTGTGTTACTCCAGCATTTTGTGTCTAAATTCGGTTTAAACAAGCATCTGCAATTCCTTCTTACACATTTAATCGACAAAAGCACTTGTGTTAGAATTAGTTCACAATTAGATAGCATTGTAAAAAGCTGTAGGCATGCTGATTTGGTGTGGAGCCAGCAATGTATCAGAGAGAGGGGGACAGGATACTTCAAATAGTCCTCTTTGAAAACCTATTGAGATAAGAAGGTATCAATTTTATAATTGTGAACATTTATAATACTGGAGAGATTATCCTTGAAAGGATTAAATGTTGAGATGCAGTCCCTGCCAGGCATCCTTGGGAACTGCGTGGACATATTTAATCTCTCCCGACTCCCGTCTGAGGTATCCATCTGTTTCTAGAAGACCACTATCATCCCCGCACCAAAAAAAAGCAAGACTTCATGCCTTAATAACTACTGTCCAGTGGCCTTGACATCACCATCATGAAGTGCTTCGAGAGGCTGGTTGTTGCACACATTAACTCCAACCTACCAAGCAGCCTTGCTAAACTGGAGCTCGCCTACCGCCATGACAGGTCCATCTCCCTGGCCCTACACTCATCCCTGGAGTACCTGGATGGGATGGACACCTACTGTATGTCAGACTCCTATTCATAGACTACAGCTCTGCTTTCAGTACCAATATCCCAACCAAGCTCATCTCCAAACTCGTGGAACTTGGAGTCAGCACTCCCCTCTGCAACTGGGTCCTCGACTTCCTGACCGACAGACCACAATCAGTGAGGATAGGGGACAAATCATCTCTACGATAATCCCCAAATCGGTTGCCCAGCCACCGACTGTATGCCTTATACACTCATGACTGTGCAGCCAAACACCAATCCAACTGGTATTTGGCGGTGGAGGCAGGTTCTATGGATGCTTTCAATAGAGAGCTAGATAGGGCTCTTAAAAATAGCGGAGTCAGGAGATATGGGGAGAAGGCAGAAACGGGGTACTGATTGGGGATGATCAGCCATGATCACATTGAATGGCGGTGCTGGCTCGAAGGGCCAAATGACCTACTCCTGCACCTATTGTCTATTGTCTATTGCCTAACTGCATTTATGTTCACAGATGACACACTGTAGGGGGCAAGATATTAAATAATGACAAGATGGAGTACAGGGTTACACAAAAAGCTGGAGAAACTCAGC
Organism: Okamejei kenojei; assembly: GCA_035221665.1. Lineage (NCBI taxonomy): Eukaryota > Metazoa > Chordata > Chondrichthyes > Rajiformes > Rajidae > Okamejei > Okamejei kenojei. The sequence continues at coordinate 96,581,872 of CM069137.1, read as the reverse complement.
GGGTGCAGCAGCATCTAAGGAGCGAAGGAGATAGGCGACGTTTCGGGTCGAGACCCTTCTTCAGACATGGAATGAGATTGAGAACCTCGCAACCTGGTGCCAAGACAACATCCTCTCCTTCAATGTCAGCAAGACAAAGGAGATTGTGATCGACATCAAGAAGCAAAGCAGTACACATACTCCCCCGTTATACATTGAAGGCACACAAATAGAGATGGCTGAAAACGTCAAGTTCTTATGAATAAATATCAGCAATATGTCCTGGATAAGCCACATCAAAGCTATGTCTAAGAAAGCACATCAAAGCCTCTACTTCCTTAGAAGGCCTAAGAGTTTTGGCATATCCCCAATAACTCTCACCAACTTCTACAGATGCACCATAGAAAGCATTTTATCAGGATGCATCACAGCTTGGTTTGGGAACAACTCCATCCAACACCGCAAGAAATGGCAGAGAGTTGTGGACGTAGCCCAGACCATCACACCAACCAACCAACCACTCTTCCAATAATTCCATCTATACGTCACGTTGCCTCAGCAAGGCCAGCAGCATAATCAATGACCAGTCTTACCCGGTTCACTGCCTCGTCTCTCCTCCCCCATCAGGCAAGAGGTACAGAAGTGTGAAAACGCACACCTCCAGATTCAGGGAGTTTGTTCCCAGCTGTTGTCTCGCAACTGAACCATCCACTCAGCAGCTAGAGTGCGTCCTCACCTCCCATCTACCTCATTGGAGACCTTTGAACTATCTTTAATTGGACTTTATTAAATTTGATTTTGCACAACATTTTGTGTCCTTTATCCTTTAAGAAAGAACTGCAGATGCTGGAAAAATCGAAGGTGGACAAAAATGCTGGAGAACTCAGCGGGTGAGGCAGCATCAATGGAGCGAAGGAATAGGTGACGTTTCGGGTCGGGACCCTTCTTCAGACTGATGTTGGGGTGAGGGGGGGGGGGGGAAGAAAGGAAGAGGCGGAGACAGTGGGCTGTGGGAGAGCTGGGAAGGGGAGGGGAAGGAGGGAGAAAGCAAGGACTACCTGAAATTGGAGTATGACCATTGACTTCTCCAATTTCAGGTAGTCGTTGCTTTCTCCCTGCTTCCACAGCCTAATGTCTCCGCCTCTTCCTTTCTTCTTCCCACCCCCACGACCTGTTCTTTATCCTTTATCTGTACACGGCGGGCGGCTTGATTGTAATCATGTTTAGTCTTTTCTTTGACTGGATAGGCACACAACAAAATGCTTTTCACGGTACCTCGGACAATAATAAACTAAACTAAACTAACCCTATATGTTTTGAGTTCAGTAACAAATTGGCTACAGCAGACTAAGAAGCGTTTATAGGAAAATCCTTCAAAAATACTAGCACTGCAAAGATTACAATCTTACTACGAAATTGATGATGTTAAGGAATAGATTGATGTCATCAAATGTTACCTGTATAGTTTCCTTGCATCATATCGCCCAGCATTGGTCTCACGAAGTTTATTTGCCAGCACTCGAACAATGTTTACGAAGAGAATAAAGTTTACCTGAAAAAGAGATAACGATTAAACAGTACAATACAAACACCCACCCAAAAAGTGAAAGCTTCTCTTCAATCTCTAACAGATCTTGTCGAAGTCTTGATCCGAAATAAGACTTAAGGACTCAAATCATTAACCATCAAACGCTGGTTTATTTAACATGCACAGGGGGAGAAGTGTCTCAATAGACAATAGACAATAGGTGCAGGAGTAGGCCATTCGGCCATTCGAGCCAGCACCGCCATTCAATGTGATCATGGCTGATCATCCCCAATCAGTACCCCGTTCCTGCCTTCTCCCCATATCCCCTGACTCCGCTATTTTTAAGAGCCCTATCTAGCTCTCTCTTGAAAGTATCCAGAGAACCGGCCTCCACCGCCCTCTGAGGCAGAGAATTCCACAGACTCACAACTCTCTGTGAGAAAAAGTGTTTCCTCATCTCCGTTCTAAATGGCTTACTCTTTATTTGTAAACTGTGGCCCCTGGTTCTGGACTCCCACAACATCGGGAACATGTTTCCTGCCTCTAGCGTGTCCAAACCCTTAACAATCATATATGTTTCAATGAGATGCCCTCTCATCCTTCTAAACTTCAGAGTGTACAAGCCCAGCCGCTCCATTCTCCCAGCATACGACAGTCCCGCCATCCCGTCAAAGGCAGGACATTTATACAACAAAAAGATGGCAACTGAGGAAGTACAAAGGTGAGGTAGATTGATGTGTTAATCACAGATTTACTCTTACATAATACAAACGTCGCGACTTCTTGGTTCTGTATGCAATGGAGCACAAAGGTAAGGATGCTTAATATGTTAACAACTGACACTAGATTGTGACTTGTGTAAGAAGGAACTGCAGATGCTGGTTTAAACCGAAGATGGACACAAAAGGCTGGAGTAACTCAGCGGGTCAGGAGGCATCTCTGGAGAGAAGGAATGGGTGACGTTTTGGGTCGAGACCCTTCTTCGGACCTGTGACTGTGTAGCTAGATTGTGATCCAGATTGTGGACTTGTCGGTTCTGTGTGTAACGGGATACAAAGATAATGACAGTGAATATGTTACTAGCAAATACCAGCCAGCAGCTTCTGAGTGCCGCAAGTGTCGAGGTAAGGACAAGTGAATATTTTCTCCCTTTACTACTCACTTTCTCTTTTGTGCCCTCTTCTTAAAAATATTTTGGTCTTCAGCCGAAATTTGCCTGGTCAGTATTTGCATCAAATTGTGTTTAATTTGAAACATGTTTTTGCTGCTTTTAAGGTGTGTTTGCAACTGTGCAAAGTTGCTAGGCAACCTTCATCTTCAGATGGTGATCCTCATTTATTTTGCTGTCTAATTACAGCCAAATTAGAGTGCATTCTTACAAAAAGCAACATGCTGTTTCTGTTGGCATAGTGCAATATCTGTTGATTCAAGAGTGTTTCCTTGTCGTATGTCCAAGATAGAATTATTAATGTTGGGATTTCATATGCTATTTGCAGTTATCGATGACAAATTTGTTGAATTATTTATGGCAGGACAGAAGGAGGCCACTCGGTCCATCAAGCTCATGTCAGCTCCCAGTAACTCAAACCCATCAGTGCCATTTCCAATTCCTTTTTCCTGCAGCCTTGCACTTTATTCTCTCTCACAGGGCCATCATCATCCTCCTTTGTTCCTTTGCCACCTACTTACATACAGAAGTAATTTGCAGTAGTCAATTAAATGACCAGGCACGGTTTAACGAAATGGAAAGTATAAAGATAAATAGGTTTGCAGAGTGGAATAAAATAATTTGTATGTGGAATCTTTAGATGCAACTTAACTGCCAGAGGAGGTAGTTGAGGCTGGGACTATCCCAACGTACATGAAACAGTTAGACAGGTACATGGATAGAACAGGTTTGGAGGGATATGGACCAAGCGCAGGCAGGTGGGACTGGTGTAGCTGGGACATGTTGGCCGGTGTGGGCGAGTTGGGTCAAAGGGCCTGTTTCCACACTGTATCACTCTAGGACTCTGACTCTAACTTCACATTTTTTTTATAAAAAGTCCTTTTGCTTACTTTGGAGCTGCATTGACTGCATCCACAATGTCTGGTTGCTATAGAAATGACAAATACTGTCGCCGGGAAGAAATGCGACGTACATTCTGGGACCATTTTACTGGAGAGAAAAACCAACGTAATGGCTCACTGTATGCGACATGAACTCTTGCACCAGCTCATTGCAAAGTTGACTCATCTCTTACAACAAGCAACTCATTTACTGCAATTAAAAGCGGTTCTTAAAAACGATCGCAGTACACACCATAATTTTGCATGGAATAATTAGGTGTAATAGTTTTGGTTATGTTGACGTATAAATTACAGAAGGATGCATGTTAGATTCACAAGACATGTCAAGAAAGGAGGTTTTTGCCGCTGGAAGATGGTTCGTTATTATTGTAACAAATTGAACAAAACAAACAGTCATCACAATAATATATTGTGGAATATACATGCCATTTGTGTTATGTATATGTATAATTAATGTACAAGTTATATTACTGGGTGTTGGCTGAGCCTATGTGCTTGTGAGGCAGCTGCAAGTAAAATTTTCATTGAACCTCCATCACACTGCACTTGTTGATATGAAAATAAACTTGACGATGTGAAAGATGCTCAATTATTTTGTTCTATCTTTATTAGGTATATTCTTTTTAAACCATAATATGCATTAAGATAAACATTTTGCTTATTCTTCAAAGTTCAATTATTTAAGGGCCTGTCCCACTTTCACGACCCGATTCACGACCTCTGCTGAGTTTGCCCTTGACTCATGCTCGCAGCATGGTCGTCACGATGTCGTAGGTAGGTCGTAGCGGGCCGTGATGCTAGTCGTAGGTACTCGTGGCATTGAGTACGTCGGGCCGTTTTTCTAGCCTGATGAAAAATGTCCACGAGTAAAAATGGTCGTGAATTAGCTCGTGAAAGTGGGACAGGCCCTTAACTCTTTAATCTGGATAACTGTGTTTTCTTCTCCTCTTTTCATTCAGAGCTACAACTCAAGTTATAACTTCCACTTACCACAATGGCGATAACAACTGGTGTTTGATAAATCCAGTGAAAGCTGCCTATATTTAGTTCCCAACATCTACAGCACAAAAAGAAAAAAAAAAATGTGAATACAAACACAACTTTTAGGCCTCCTATTGTTAGTTATGACAGTTTCGTTTTTAGTTTAGTTTCGATACAGTGTGGAAACAGGCCCTTCGGCCCACCGAGCCCGCACCAACCAGCAATCCCTGCATATTAACCCCATCCGATCCACACTAGGGACAATTTACACTTTGATTGCGGAGAAAATCCAGGCGGCCTCGGGCGGGGAGAACGTACAAACTCCGTACAGACTGCACTCATAGTCAGGATCGAAGCCGGGTCTCCGACACTGCAAGCGCTGCAAGGCTGCAACTCTACCGCTGCGCCACCGTGCCACCATTTTAACCGACCATTTAAATTTTCGAGCAGAAGCATTTTCATTAGCCTTTCACTCATCCCAGCTATGGTTTTAATTTAAAATGTTGAACAGTACTGCACAGGAACATGCCCTTTGGCCTGCAATGTCTATGCTGAACATGATGCCAAGGCCAACATTTAGCTACTCACACATAATCCATATCCTTCAATCTCTGCATATCAATACGTGCCTGTCCAAAGTTGTCTTCAATCATAATAACTCAACTGAAATGCCACTATCGTATCTACCTCAGCAACCACCACCAGCAGTGCCTTCCAGGCGCTCACTACCCTCTGAGTAAACAACTTTCACATACATCTCCTTTAAACTTTGCGCCTTTCACCTTAATGCTACTGTAGGCCTTCTATTTGATGTTTCTATCCTTGTAAAAAGGTCTACCCAATCTATGCCTCACAATTTTATATACTTCTATGAAGTCTCCCTGCAACCTCCAGCGTTCCAGAGGAAACAAGGCAAGTCCGTCAAACCTCTCCCGGTAAATAATACCCCCTAATCCACCCATCATTCTGATAGACCTCCTCTGTACCCTTTCCAAAGCCTCCACATCCTTCCTATAATGGGGCAACCGGAATTGTATGCAATACTCCAAATGCAGCGACCAAATTCTTAGTTTAGTTCGGAGATATAGAGAGGAAACAGGCCCTTCGGTCCACTGAGCCCGCACCGACCAGCGATCCCCGTACACTAACACTATCCTACACACACTGGGATCAAGTTACAATTTTTACAAAGCCAATTAGCCTACAAACTCCTTGGAGTGTGGGAGGAAACTAAAGCTCATAGAGAAAACCCACGCAGGTCACGGGGAGAATGTACAAACTCCGTACAGACAGCACCCAAAGTCAGGATCAAACCTGAGTCTCTGGCACTGTAATCATAATCATAAGTACTTTATTAGCCAAGTATGTTTTGCAACATACAAGGAATTAGTAGCAACTCTACCGCTGCGCCAACATGCCACCCCAAAGTTTATAAAGCAGCATCATGACTTCCTGACTCTTATACTCAATGCCCCATCCAATGAAGCCAAGCATACAATATGGCTTATTTTCCCCAAGAACAATCAGTACCTCAATGCTGCTAAATGTCATGCCATCAATTGTATATATTTCTCCTTATACTTATCTTCCCAAAGTGCAACACCTCACACCTGCTCAGATTAAACTCCATCTGCCATTCCTTTGCCCGTTTCTGTAGCTGATTGATATCCTGCTGTTCACTTTAATAGCCACCTTCACAATTATGTGACCCCAGCAACTTTGGTGTCATTTGCAAACTTACTGACCAGCCCGTCTACATGTAGGTCCAAGCCATTGATACATGTCATAAACAGCAGAGGCCCCAGCACTGACCCCTGCGGAACTCCACTGGTCACAGACCTCCAGCCTGAATATTGTCCTTCCACCACAACCTTCAGTCCTCTATAAGTAAGCTAGTTCAGAATCCAACCCAGTTCTGAATCCAATTGAAATGGAGAGAATAAAATATATTAGTCCGAGGCATCCAAAAAATAAATATTAAGGCAACTACTCGTCCTCACAATTAACCACATGGTCCTCGACCCACCATTCACAAATTGTTTACAACCAAATTGTTGCCCCATTCATTACATAAAAATTGGACTCTGTACTTGCAGAAGTTCTTTACGGCTGCAGCACAGATTGACGTTAATCATCGCGCAAGGACATTTTTCTGGCTTACTCTGTTCTTGTTAGTATTGGGACAGATGGTATGTGCTCTAGGTGTTGTAGCATGTTTATAACTGAATTTGGAGAAGTGATGAAGTTAAATAAAACATATTATGGTAGAAATAACATTCAGGATAAATCTCTGTTCCAACAAAACTCAACATAAAAGCAATAACTTGCAACTTATTTCCAGACTGGTTACCTTACAGGATTCCAAACACAATACTAGTTCAGATGATTAGTATTTTCATCATCATAATTTCTGATTTCTATCGCAAATAATATTTACAAATATTAATGTGTTAACAATTATTCGTATGTAAAAAATAAATGAAATCCTGCCAGAAGCCATTCAACTCATGAAAACTGACTTTCTCGTGCTCTTGAAAGTTTAAAATTTATGTAAATCTTTGGGACTCGATCATGAATCCCGGTGTTATGCAGAATGTGGGATATTAAAGCCTGTATGTACTGTGCCTCTTGGAGGAAAACAGAAATATAGCCATCTTCCTTCAAGCATTGGCAAATGAAGGAAGATCAAATTCTTCCAAATTATTTTCATAAATAAAAGTTTATAAATTAAACAACAAGGAGAAAAAAAAGTGTTCTCACCTTTCATCAGCTAACGTTGCTCTCACAATAGCCCAAGCCACAGTAAAGACTGATGGAACTCCTGGAAAAGGAAGAGGACAGCTTTACTTATTAGGCTTACTTCACTAATGATTCTCCAATGCATTAAGCTCTTTAGGAAGATAGCTCGATTATTATTAACCATGCATTAACACAATACAAAATTGAAAAATTCCTTTGAAAGATTTGATCAAAGTGTTACTTCTACTGAATGGAGATCATAAATCAATTCTCCATTAAAACTTCTCACGGTCGTTACCATAGATGGCCATTACACAAGTTACATTATTTTGTGGATTAAATTTAGCACAATTTGGAGCTTGGGTTTTAGCACAATTTGGAGCTTGGGTTTTAGCACAATTTGGAGCTTGGGTTTTAGCTTTGATCTAGAGAGATGGATCGGCTAGTGTGCTGATTACAATCTTTCATACCAAATACTGACTTACAATCTTTCTCATTCCTGCCTCCTCCCACCAACCTACTGAGCAATACGGACACAACTCTTAATGAAATCTCTAAAAAATATGAAACGTATTCATCTTCATCTGGAGACGTCGGATGGGCCGGTAGGAGGAAGAACCGGGGTTAGGGTTAGGGTAATGGGGTAATGCCTCCAGCACCTTCAAGGTCAACTGTAGGAGGTGCCCCCGGGACACAAAGATGGCCAGACGGGCCGACCAGTCTTTGTGGACTTTAAATAATGGCCCCAAAAATGGTGGCGCCCGGATGTGTAAATTATGCAAAACGAATTTCACAGTGCAGTTGCTTATGTTACAAATAAAGTACTATTGACTATTATTATGAAGATAGACACAAACATCTGGAGTAACTCAGTGGGACAGGCAGCATCTCCAGAGAAAAGGAATAGTGGTGTTTCGGGTCGAGACTCCTCTTCAGACTGAGAGTCAGGGGATAGGGTTCTATTATTATATTCCTTTTCTCACCCAAAAGCAGACACATCCCAAAAGTGGGCTAAACAAGTAAATCAGATGCGACATAAAGTTGATATCACAGGTAGGTCTTGGCAATAAACAATCTACTTTTAACAGAAGGGAAAAAAGAAAGTCATGCCTATTCCACTAAAATGAGCGCACAAGGTGGACATGCACTCTCTTTGGCAAGTACACTGTGTCCAGCTTAGCTGAAAATGTTAGATAGACAATGTCTCCATCTGTCTCCTTCCCTACCTTTGGAAGTCTTTCATTGCTTATTTTTAAAGGAATTTTTAGTACCTTACCCCATCCAATGAATGTGAAAGTCCAGAGATATTTTCTGTCAGACAGAAAGGCCATCAGGATGAGGCAATGCAGGTATAGGCCCTCCACGAGAATCCAGTAGTAGTTTGTGGTGAAGAAGTAGAGAAACAACACAACGGCAATCTTGCAGCCCACCTGAGACATAAACATTGGTGGGATCAGAGAAAACAAACTTATCTTCATGCATTGTAGAAACAAAGAACTACAGGTGCTGGTTTATACCAAAGGTGGCGTTTTGGGTCAGAACCCTTCTCCACACTGAAAATAGGGGGTGGGAGGGAAAATTGGAGCCAAGAAAAGATCAGGGCCAGCAACAGATGACATCAGGCAGGTTGGAGTCTGGCAGGCCAATTGTTGGCTAGGGAAGGTGTGAAGAAAGTACTTGCACTCTGCGAGATGTTACCTTCACTAATTTCATAGGTTAGGCATCAGCAAGAAGGAATAGTTTGAAAGGTACATACGAATCCCTGCAATTCTAAAGGGCCCCTCCCACTGTACGAGGTAATTCAAGAGTTCTCCCCAGTTTCCCCTGATTCGAACTTGGAGAATTATGGTAATAGCCGTTCGTAGGTACTCGGGGCTCTCGTGGACATTTTTCTCACTGTTGAGAAACTTCACGAGCTTACTGCATTTCCCAAGTACCTGCTGTTAGTGTTACGAGCCGTTAAGAGACGTCCCGAGCTCCGACGTACCCACTACGTACATTCTACGTACTAACCACGAGTTTGATTTTTTTTTAAACTCGGGAGAGCTCTTGGGTAAACTCGTATAGTGGGACAGGCCCTTAAGTCACTCCTTGCTTCAGTTTGCGGTCAGAAGCCAACATTTCTGGAAACTGCCTAATGTGAATGGACAGCAGTGGTTCAAGAACAAAGGTTGCTTGCACCTTCTCACGCGCATCAGGATGTGTGCGCTGAACCAGTGCTTCTTAAACTGGTGAATGGTTCACCCACGGACGAATGTATTAACACTTAAGAAATTAATTAATTTATGTTTTTTGCTCATGCAACAGAATAAATTATATATAAAATTATACACAAGGGAGAATAAGATGAAAATTACCAAAAAACATAAGAAAATTTAGTCGAGGGTGAATGAAATTTTGTGATAAACACTCAAGGATGAATGACACTGAAATAGTTTAAGAAGCACTGCACTAAACTTGCCTTTGCTATTATGGCCAAATTGCCAAAAGATTGAGGTAGATAAAGACATGTTTCAGGCATCACCTCAGACCATTTCTACTTTTGCAAGTCAGAGACTTATGACTTGAATCATGGAGACTGAGATTTTTATTGCAGGTATTCCATGTACAACCCTTTCATAAGATCATAGGAGTAGAATTAGGCCATTCTGCCCATCAACTCCTTTAACTCCTGGAGAATCCCAATCCTGTCACATTCGTCATTGCCCACAGGCCTTCCCTGTGCAAAAGACACACAGATTCTGCAAACCAAGTGACTTAGTTTAGTTAAGTTTACTTTAGTTTAGAGATACAGCACGGAAATACACCGAGTCCGCAACGAACAGCGATCCCCGCACATTAACACTATCCCACACACACTAGTCAAGTCCAAGTTCAAGTTACATTTATTGTCACATACACCAATTGGTGCAGTGAAATCTGAGTTGCCATGCAGCACACAAATAACATAAACACAACACTTTAGAATTTAACATAAAACATCGCCCACAGCGGAATCAACGTTTCCCACTGTGAGGGAAGGCAACAAAGTTCAGTCCTCTTCCTCTTGTTCACCCGTGGTCGGGGCCTTTTGAGGCCTCCGCAGTCACTGCAACGGCGGCCCGATGTTTCAGGCCCTCTCGCCGGGATGATCGGATGATCGGAGCTCCGGCGTCAGAACGGAAGAACGCTCTCAGTGGCTTGGAGTTTCCGGATCAGCTGCTTCTTACCAGAGATCGCGGCTTCCAAAGTCTACAGGCCGAGCTGGGCGTACCTCCAACACTGGCGATCCTCGGCGAAAGATCCCTGGTCTTCACGATGTTAAAATCAGCGCCGCCCGCGGCTGGAAGCGCCGCAAACCACAGCTCCACGGTGTTAAAGTCGGAAGGCCCAACACTCCGCACGGCGATCCCGGTAAGGCGTCGCCCGCTCTGCGATGGTGATTCAGTGCTGCATCGCCGCTGAAGCTCTGGTCGGTCTCCGGCAGGAAAGGCCGCGCTAATCCAGATGGTAGGGGCGAAGATGCGGTTCGGAGAAAAGATGCATCCTCGACCAGGTAGTGAATGAGAAGACTGTTTCCCCCTCCCCCCCTCCCAACCCCCACATAAAAAAGACTAAAAGACCTCCAAAAACAATCTTTTAGACAGACTACAAATAACAAAAAGGATGGAAGGACAGACAGCTGCTGGTGAGGCTGCCACACTCGATGACACCACCACTCTGCCACTACGGACAATTTACATTTATACCAAGCCAATTAACCTCCAAACCTGCACGTCCCTGCAGTGTGGGAGGAAACCGAAGATCTCGGAGAAAACCCACGCAGGTCACGGAGAGAACGTACAAACTCCTTACGTAGTCAGGATCGAACCCGGATTCTGGTGCTGTAAGCGCTGTACGGCAGCAACTCTACCACTGCGCCACCGTGTCGCCCTTAAAGGGATGATCCTGAGCAGATCCCAGGCCAACCTTGGGAACCCAGGTCTGGCAAGTTCCCCATCTGCTCCAGAACACCCAGCATTGATCCCTACGTTTGTATCACTTTCCTGATTCAGAAAGGGATCCCACCATCAGGCCTGAACCATTAGTCTGCCCCTCATCCACTGACTTTTGCCTGTTGACCGTTCCCACTCCAAGCCTGACCACTGACAATAAAGCCACTGCTAACCCCCAACATCTCATCGACTCACGGCAAACAGCTCTCACCCAGGCCCTTCTACGCACTACCGTGAGCTCTGACCCCAGCTGTTTCCGCGCTGTATCGCAAAGCTAAACTAAAACTCTCTCCAAGAAAATACTCACCGCTGGATTGTACATACATATTTTACAATATAAAATAGGGTACACAGAAAACACATATACTTCTTCATAATGAGGCTTCATATAGCTGGTATTTGCATAGATCCTAATAACCTCAACGTTTCCAGAATTTATATATTGCACTGTACTCTCACCTAGAACCGTAACCTTAATCAGCCTTGCTTGCATTAGCATGAAGTACCCGGTAATTTCCTTATTCTGTGTCGTTCCTTTTGAAATATTAGCATTTTCTTCTTTTTGCAAGACCTTAATTACCAAGGTAACTTTAGCATTAATGGATTTGCTGATGAGTAACTACAATAATGAAATGATAATAATTCACTTCTCTAATGTTCCGTTCCTTGAACTGTATTATGTCTGCTTGCTGCATCTAAATAGAATGCATGAATCACCAGTTATGCTCCTCACATTAAAATGCTTTTAACTATTTTACACCGTGTTATGCACTCAACAACTACCAAACCAATTCCTGAGACTCACACATTAAATCTGACAGTTTACTGGGAGAATCAGGCCAAGCAGTCCAAACCCAACTAGTTCACTGCCAAATTGCAAAGAAGTACCAGCTAGAAAAGATTTGAAATGCGGGCAACATCGAACGGTAATTAACCTGTTAACAATTTGACACTGAATGGTGGGAGCTGCGGAAATGTGGGACAGAGGAGGAAGAGTGGTAAAGCATAAATCAATGGCAAGATGAAGCTTATCCAACACAATATAGGGCAGAGACTATGCTCAGAAATTATTATCCAGGTACAATATACAATAGACAATAGGTGCAGAGGTAGGCCATTCGTCCCTTCGAGCCAGCACCGCCATTCAATGTGATCATGGCTGATCTTCCCCAATCAGTACCGCGTTCCTGCCCTCCCCATATCCCCTGACTCCGCTATTTTTAAGAGCTCTATCTAGCTCTCTCTTGAAAGCATCCAGAGAACCCACCTCCACCACCCTCTGGCAGAGAATTCCACTGACTCACCACTCTCTGTGAGAAAAAGTGTTTCCTCGTCTCCGTTCTAAATGGCTTACTCCTTATTCTTAAACTGTGGCCCCTGGTTCTGGACTCCCCCAACATCGGGAACACTTTTCCTGCCTCTAGCGCGCCCAAACCCTTAACAATCTTACATGTTTCAATGAGATCCCCTCTCACACTTCTAAACTCCAGTATGAGAAAACCACACACCAGTGAGCGTACCTACCCTGTATACAGCACATTGGGTAATATTGAAGATGAAGCCATGAGCCTAGTGATTTTGGATAATGTTAGAACAATTAATCAAATGTAAACTATCGGAAATTAATTATACACCAGCACTCCAAAGTAACTTGAACACCAATAGAGACTGTGATATAAGTTGTATTAATCCTTATGCAGAGTCTCTTTGTTCAGCATGCTAGTTGATATCCCATAGACGTAATGGGGTCAAACAGTGTGTTGTCCCTGATTGTCTTGATATTAATATTGTGTCATCTTGTCAGATTTGATTTCTATTAAAGCGACGTTATGCCATCATTTTATTATCACATTCCCATCTTTTCCAGTTCCCCACATTTCCTGTAATCTATTCTCTCTCATGCGCCTTTCAACTCCTCGCAGGCTCTCATGCCTTCCACTCACACCAGGAACATGCAAACATACCAGCACCTGAGATGCGGGAGGAAAGCAGAGCATCCAGGGGCAACTCATACAGGGAGAATGCCACATTTCTCAGGGAGGGCGGCACGGTGGCGCAGCGGTGGAGTTGCTGCCTTTTACAGGAGACTTGGGTTCGATTCCGGCTACGGGTGCTGTCTGTACGGAGTTTGTACGTTCTACCCATGACCCGCGTGGGTTTTCTCCGAGATCTTCGGTTTCCTCCCACGCCCAAAAGATGTTCAGGTTTGCAAGTTAATTGGCTTGGTATAAGTGTAAAATTGTCCCCAGTGTGTAGGATAGTGTCAATGTGCGGGGATCGCTGGATCACTGGTCGGTGCGGACGCGGTGGGCCGAAGGGCCCGTTTCTGTAGCTGTATCTCTAAACTAAACTAAACTGAATGTGCAAACTCCACACAGGCAGCGTTGGAGATCAGGAGTGAACCCAGGTAGCTGGAGCTGTACTGCAGCAGCACCAGCTGTTGTGCCATTGTGGCACCTCTTTGGTGGGCTGAAGGCGCAGTTCTGCCTTTCTCATCCCCTTGCCTTCCTCCCAGCAGAGAGAACTGCTTCCAAGATGGCGCCCAACCCAGATGACTATTTGTACCAGCCGCAGAATCATATTACAATCGCTCCACACTCTTAAATCACTACTCCTACAGCAACATTTCTAACTTTAACTATGATCACTAAACGTTATTCCCTTCTCATGTATCTATACACTGTAAACAGCTCAATTGTAATTATGTATCGTCTCCCCGCTGACTTGATAGCGCGCAACAAAAGCTTTTCACTGTACCTCGGTACACGTGACAATAAACTAGACTGAACATCCTCACCATGGAGCACTTCCAGATCAGCCGCTGGCCGTGGCTTTGGCAGCAGGGAAAGCCATAAGGGCCTGTCCCACCTGGTGAATTACTCGGAGACTGCCGGCATTATTGACTGATGTATCAGGGTTGCCGAAAGATTATGACCATTTCAAAACCAGCAGAGACAAAAAAAAAAATGTTGCGACACTTGAGGAGACACCACGCTTTAATACGTCAACACGCCGCGTCACGCCGCGACTTTTACGGTGACCTGATACGTCAGCCAATGATGCCGGCAGTCGCTGAAAATATCGGCAAGTGGGTCAGGCCCTATAGTGCTTCCTCCACTCAAGCTACATCCAAATAGAATCAGGATGCGACTGATACAATAAAACAACTAACTGCCTCTGGTTTCTGCCACCTTATTGCAATGGAGGGTGATTTCAGTAAGGAATGATGAGTTGAATGATCTGCTCTACACGCCTCTTGCTCCAGTCACACTGTGGGCAAGGTGGGTTAAAGTTCTCTCACCTCAATTTACAATTTTGACTGCATGTATATCCCACCTACCCTGTTCCTAAATAATACCGCCAGACTGCTTGGAAGCAAAAGTTGTTTCAAACCTAACGTTCATTCCGCAAAGAACTTCAGTAAAAGATTTTTGGTGTTTTGATTCTAAAGGGAGAATTATGAGCAAGTAATTTATCAGGCAACGGTCACTTCTTCTGCCGCACTTGGACTCTCTGACTACCGGGTGGCACTGTAATGGCTGCCTCGTCTACAGTCTGTCTCATCCTTTTCTCTCTTTGTTGTTTTTTAGTATGTGTTAAATATATGTTTTAATGTTCTTTAGCTTTGTTTTATGTGGGGGATGGGGGAGGGAACTTTCTTTAATCTTACCTCGACGGGGATGCGACTTTTTTCGTATCGTATCGTATCTCTGACTGCACTGCGGCCTAACATCGTGGGGCCGGCAGCCTCTGCTGAAGGCCACCTTCGAGAGTTCCAACCACGGGAGCCTGCAAGACTTTAACATCGCGGAGCTAGTTGTCCCTATCGGGGATCGACCTCGGAGCTCCAACCGCGGGAGCCTGCGGACTTTAACATCGTGGAGCTCGTGGTCCCATTGGTTAGCCGCAGGAGCTTTGATTGCCCCGATCACGGGTGCTTCGACCCAACCCGATGCAGGAGCTTCGACCGCCCCCCAATGCGGGAGCTTCGATCGCCCCGACTGCGGATGGTTCGACTGCCCCGACCACGCGAGAATAAAGTATGAAGAAGATTAGACTTTATTGCCTTCCATCACAGTAAAGAATGTGGGGAATCCACTGTGGTGGATGTTTATGTTATATTTTATATAGTTATGTGTCTTGTTGCTGTATGGTAAGTCAAGTTTCACTGTACCTTAATTGGTACACATGACAATAAAATACCTTTGAACCTTTTTTCGAAGTCAGAATACTAGGTATGTTACCTTCAGCGGCGCTGCAGTTCTGTCACTGGCCGTGTGCACGACTTTGGCTCCTTTGAGGGGGGGGGGCGGGGTTAAAATGTGGTTTTCCCCCTGCCTGTCAGAGTTATATTTTCTCGGGTGCGAGCTTTTGCTGAAGATTTGTTCCGACTGCCGGTCTGTGAATATTTTTTTTAAATCGCCCTACAATTTCAGCGCTGGAGTAAAATAAAAATAAGCTTCTAATGCCGTGAACGCCGACAACGGGGACGGATTTCACGTACGGGACAGGTAAAGGAAAGCCGTTTATTTTACACATAAACGTGCTTCTTCGGATGCCTTTAATCCAAATTTCATGTTGCGAAAAGGTGATTTAGGCCCCATATGAACTGGCAGTATTTTTCCTGCCGATATGGGGTTTAAATTCACCGCAACCGCAATGTTCCAATCGATCGCGTTCTACAAAATTCCACTCACAAGATGATTTAAATGGACATTAATTTACGGGAATGAAACACTAAATTCCTTCCATTTGGCCTATAAATTCATGACAAAAAAATCATGTTATATTGTGAATTCTTGTGTGAATGTTATTTGAACACTTAGGATATTTAAAAATATTAATATTTTCTTAAGAAATGGATAGATGTTTAGATCTAGTAATTGAATTTTGTAATTAGCTACAATTGGGTAACTAACTAATTATATGCTTTAATTTCAAGTATCCAAGATTGTTTCATATTTGTTTCTGAATGCTTCAATCTACAATAACTGAAAATTCCTTTCAGTTCTCTTAATTTTTAAGAAAGTTATGGACTTTTGACTGTCCTTGATCACAACTTTTGTGTTAAGTCAATGGAAAAGCAAAAGATGCTAATTTCTGAGTATGAAAATGGCCATAACTTTTTTAATACTGAAGATATGAAAGTGAGTTAGGTGTCAAATTTTACTTGAGTGACTACGTGAAGAAGGCCCGCCAGGCGCATGCACGTCGTTACGTCTGCGCATGTCGCCCTGAACGGGCTGGAGGGCGCAGCTCCACCAGCGGGTAAGTAGGAACTTCCAAGGTAAGTGTTTTTACAAACTTTCCTTAGAAGTATTTCCACTCCGTAAAGCTGGCTCGAGCAGTCAGTAGGAGTGGGCAGTTGGAGCTGTCATTTCGGAAGATCCGTTTTAGCGTGGGTCCAGGGATTCACCAATTTGATCGGGTCGGGAGATAAGCGTGGCAAAACGCCGGCTCCGATGCGGTGCCGTTTTACCGGCAGCAGTTAAATAGCGCGCTAAATTTCCACACTACGCTCCATTCACAAAAGGCAGGCCAACTGGAATTTGATTCAGAATGAGCCTGGTTCATCTATTTATATCCAAGGGTGCTAGCAGACTGAGGCTGCTCCTGGCCATGCAAAGGCAAATATAAAGTCACAGACAACAATAGTTCCTCTTCCCCTGATCATACAAAACTGTAGGGGAGATTTGGGAACATGCAGCTGATGCTCCACCCTTCATTACATAAGGGTCCATGGGCCAGTAATGTCCAAGAGGGCCATACCAAGACCAACATATGGTAGGTCAATTATTGGGGTTCTTTCCATCGCCTTGTTTAGGACTGGAGGATGCCTCCCTACTATATGATTTGGGAGAAGCGGGCAGATTGCAGCTGACCCTGATGCTGGTGTCCCTGCTTATGTGCAAACACCAGCGCGCACAAGAGCCACGCACCGGGTGTCTCGGAAATGGCACTGAGTTGCTATTCGGGGGGGGGGGGGGGGGGGGGGGGGGGGGGGGGGGGGGGGGGGGGGGGGGGGGGGGGGGGGGGGGGGGGGGGGGGGGGGGGGGGGGGGGGGGGGGGGGGGGGGGAACTGGTGAGTCAATGGAACAATCCCTTGCTAGCGGTATCAATTATGTAGTACCTCACCAGCTCCAGCAAGATATGATGCAAGTGACTGCAAACAAATATGAGACACCTGTTTAATGTGCATTACTGAAAGTGCCTATGGTGACCCAGGTTCTGGGCACCCATGAGTCCTTCTTTGACTGGACAGGGGGTTCGGTGTTAACACGTCCTCCAACTGATGGCTGCAGCAATTACTGCATTTGGCACTATAGTCCAAGGGACAATCATTCTTCAAACTCACACATATATGTTGGGTATTTTATGCAATGCATTTTTCAGGAAATTGCATCAGGGAATATCGCCATCAGGCCAACACTAAACCAAAAATCTGCTACTCTATGTAGGGCGACTGCTGTACAAACACCTGAAATATGGTTTGGAACGGATCTTGTCATGAACATTCGTGCAATTCATGATGAGGCCAAAGCAATTGGCTTTCATGTAGTCAAGCATTTTGAGGCCACCTATTCGCAACCCTGGGTTAATACTGCAAGTCAGGTCCAGGGGCTGAGTTCAGCAGGGGCAGGCCAGTTGGGGCAACGAGGGTACCCACCGAGACAGACCGAGTAGTACAATCCCCAATATGAGACAGGCAACAGCTTTACAGGTCAACTGTATAGGTACAGGGACTTTTCTTAACGATAAAGTTCTGGGGGCCAATCTCCCAATTGGAGATTGATTACAAATGTTTTCTAATCACATGATGCTGTATAATGTATGATATGTTTATACTAAATACTGTCTCAAGTCTCCCAATTGAGTTTATCTCAGGGATAGATCCACCTCAACAGCACAAGCCTAATACAATGTGCGTGTTTTTTCTTGCTCCAGAAGCCTGAACATATAGATAATGGTCATTGATTACAGCCATTAATCATTCTCCCACAATTGTTTCTAATATTTCCCCAGATCTCAAAAAGATGGGTGTTGTAGAGTAATTTTCGTCCTCAATTACTTAAATTCGTTACTGCTTAACACCTGCTATCACAGGGCTGTTATGTGGCAATGATTTGTTTGCAACAAGTGTATTATTCACTGCCAATTCATGCTCATTATCGCAGGTACTTGAAATTTAATTGGATGACACAGCTGTGGCAATACAAAGCATTGACTCCTGGATTAAGTTCAGCACCCAGGCTATTTATTAATTTGTTAAAACCTGTGCTGGGGCTATTCAGCCCATCATCACATTGTAATGGGTTATTTACAGTGGCTTGCAAAAGTATTCATACCCCTTTAACTTTTCCACATTTTGTCACGTTATAACCACAAACGTAAATGTATTTTATTAGGATTTTATGTGATAGACCAACACAAAGTGGTGCATAATTGTGAAGTGGAAGGAAAATGATACATGGTTTTCAAATCTTTTTACAAATAAAAAACTGAAAAGTGTGGTGGTGCAAAAGTATTCAGCCCCCTTTCCTCTGATTACCCCTAAGATACAATCCAGTGCAACCAATTGCCTTCAGAAGTCACCTAATTAGTAAATAGAGTCCACTTGTGTGTAATCTAATCTCAGTATAAATACAGCTGTTTCTGTGAAGGCCTCAGAGGTTGTTAGAGAACAATTAGTGAACAAACAATGTTCCTTGCGCATCATGAAGCCCAAGGAAACACACCAGACAGGTCAGGGATAAAGTTGTGGAGAAGTTAAAGCAGGGTTAGGTTATAAAAAAAATATCCCAAGCTTTGAACATCTCACGGAGCACGCTGTTCAATCCATCATCCGAAAATGGAAAGAGTATGGCACAACTGCAAACCTACCAAGACATGGCCGTCCACCTAAACTGACAGGCCGGGCAAGGAGAGCATTGATCAAGAAGCAGCCAAGAGGTCCATGGTAACTCTGGAGGGAGCTGCAAAGATCCACAGCTCAGGTGGGAGATTCTGTCCACAGGACAACTATTAGTCGTGCACTCCACAAATCTTTATGAAAGAGTGGCTCGGAAAACCATTGTTGAAACAAAGCCATAAGAAGTCCCGTTTGCAGTTTGCCACAAGCCATGTGGGGGACACAGCAAACATGTGGAGGAAGGTTGCTCACTGGTCTGATGAGACCAAAATTGAAGTTTTAGCATAAATGCAAAATGCTATGTGTGGTGGAAAAACTAACACTGCACATCACCCTGAACACACCATCCCCACTGTGTTACATGGTGGTGGCAGCATCATGCTGTGGGGATGCTTTTCTTCAGCAGGGACAGGGAAGCTGGTCAGAGTTGATGGAAAGATGGATGGAGCCAAATACACGGCAATCTTGGAAGAAAACCTGTTAGAGTCTCAAAAGACTTGAGACTGGGCGGAGGTTCACCTTCCAGCAGGACAACCAACCCTAAACATACGGCCAGAGCTACAATGGAATGGTTTAGACCAAAACATATTGATGTGTTTAGAATGGCCCAGTCAAAGTCCAGACCTAAATCCAATTGAGAAAACTCTGGCAAGACTGAAATTGCTGTTCACAGACGATCTCCAACCAATCTGACTGAGCTTGAGCTATTTTGCAAAGAAGAATGGGCAAAAATTTCAGACTCTAGATGTGCAAAAGCTGGTAGAGACATACCCCAAAAGGACATGCAGCTGTAATTGCGGCGAAAGGTGGTTCTACAAAAGCATTGACTCAGGGGGGCTGAATACTTTTGCACGCCACACTTTTCAGTTTTTTATTTGTAATAAAATTTGGAAACCATGTATCATTTTCCTTCCACTTCACAATTATGCACCACTTTGTGTTGGTCTATCACATAAAATCCCAATAAAATACATTTACGTTTGTGGTTGTAACGTGACAAAATGTGTAAAAGTTCAAGGGGTATGAATACTTTTGCAAGCCACTGTAGCTGATAACTTAATTATCAGCAACACTAATGAGTCAGCTGAAGAATCGGTGCTTGAGTCATTAGGGGTTGCTCCATCCAACTAAGTTCAAGTTCCAACCAACCCAAAATATTGAGTATTTGGGGTTTCTTATTAATTTGGTTGCTATAACAGTAACATTACCAACAGCCAAAGTTCTCGATGCTGATGATGTCTGTACGTGCCTCCCACAAATCTTTATCCCTCCATCTGAGAAGACGCTAAGGACATTGGTAATGGGGAGCAGGTTCCTGCAGTACAATCGGGCCTTTGCATTATCAACCTTTGCAGAGAGCACGTGAACTAGCACTAAAATTGAATGCAGGCCATTTTCATCGGTTCACCGTTACCAACCACAGCTCTCGCAGAATCCAGTGGTGCATTGTTAATGTTCATCTAGCTACCAATAACATTTTGGGTACTAGGCCCTTCACTAATCTTCCAGACTGATGTCAGTGCTCTCGGATGGGGGGGGGGGGGGGGGGGGGGGCTACGGACACCGAATCTAGCTGTGGGGGTCACTAGCATGAACACGAAGGGTTGATTTGCCTCACAAATGGGATAAATTCTTTCGCATTCTTGGGGGCATTTTATGGGTAAAGGCATATTGCTCCTCAATGAAGCATTTACACATTCAACGCCAGATTGATAACATTACTCCAGTGCAATATATTAATCATATGGGAGGAGCACGGTCATTATCATGTGTTAACTGGGTACCGTCACGGCATATCTGCGTTTCAGCCATTTATTCACCACCTATAGCTAATGTGGTGGCCGACCATAGGTCGAGTACATTTCATGCCAATATAGTGTGGATGTTCAATTCTAAACTTTGTCACACAATTGTCACTCGATTTGGGTTGCCAGCCATTGATCTGTTCCATCCAGATTACATCATCAGTTGCCTAAATATGTTTCATGGGAGCCAGATCCAGGTGCAGTTGCCGTGGATGCAGTCTCGTTACATTGGGGGCACTAAAATCTTGTGCAATTTCTCAATTTTTTCATCCTGAACTGTCTCACCACAATAGAGCGAGTCTCCGCCACAGGTGTTTTGGTGGTCTCAGATTGGCCAACACAACCATGGTTCCCCTTAGTGTTTTCAATGATGGTTCAGTCATTCATGATGATTCCCAGCTGCAGTAATTCTTGGTGCATTCGGTTACAGGAGAAAGTCACCCTTTACATGACAGTATTAATTATTGGTCTTCAGGTTCTGGACCAGACACAAATTCAAGGACTTGGATTGTTGAACAGGGCCATGGTGGTTCTCACTGCAGCTTGGCAAAATAGCACTCAAAACACACTATATGGTTCACATAAAGAAATGGAACTGTTTCTGTGTACAATCCAATATGTCTTATCCATAATGCAAGCATATGTGATGTGTTGGAGTTCCTGCTAAGTTGCATTTTGATGAGCACCTGCGTTATAGTGACATTACCAGCGCTCAGAGTGCATTGTCCTCTTATTGCAGGCAGTCTTCAAACAACATCCTCTAGGGTCTCATCCGTTAGTATCCCGATTTATGAGGAATTTTGTAATTAAAAATCCTCCGAAACCTCGCTATACCGAAAATCTGGGACATCACTCCTGTTCTCACAATGCTTCGGCAATGGGCTCCAATTACTTCATTATTTACACAGAGATTAACTCTTGCTGTGGTTATGCTAATAACGACGCTGGATTCAGCACAACGTGTACGAACATTACAATTCTTACAAATACCTTGTTTGCATTTGTCTGTCAATGACATTACCTTCTATGCTTATGATTTAATCAAACAAAGCAGGCCCGGTCTGGCTGGAATCAAGGTGCCTTTAAAGCCTATCTTGTTGACTTAATCTTATATGTAATTACGCCATATAACTTAAGCCAATATATTAAGGTAACAAGGAGTCTCAGAGGTTCTGAGACAGGACTGATCATTAGTCACAAAAAGACATATACAAGAGTGTCAGCACAAACTATTTCTACATGCTTGAAACAGGTTTTCAATTATGCTGGAGTCGACATTCCTGTCTTTAACTCTCACTCCACCAGGGCAGCATCAATCTCCACGGCGAAGGCTCAGGACGTGCCGCTAGACCAAATCTTCGAGCCGAAAGGATGGGTCTAGAGAAGCACCATTTTCTCAACTTTCTGACAAACCTGTACAGACCGTGCCACGGTTTGGGCATGCTGTTTTGGGTCACATTATTCACTTGCTTTGTTTTCTATCATTGTTTGTAATTTTCCCTGAGACAGAGGGGTTATTTCTGGCTTTAATATTATTACCAATAGTTATTGAATAATTCGAAGCAATGTTCAATATATTATTTCCCTACTGTGTCAACCGAAGCAGATTGTCGTGTGGTGTGCATCGGCGGCATGAAAATACAGAGCTTTGAAATCTTCACGTAGTCACTCACGTGACTCCGAAGTAAAATAGTAAGATTAAACGAGAACTTACCAGTTCTAAGTTTGATCCTTATTTTATGAGGAGTGACGTTGAGGGATTATGTGCCCTCCGCTCCCACCCTCATAATCTAAGAGATCATCTGGTAGTTCTAGTCTTTTACGAGCCTTACTATGTTACTTCGGCTATTTGTTTTCTGTGTTTTCACGCCGCTGCTATGAAGTATGATGCGCATGCGCCTGACGGGCCTTCTTCACGTAATCCCTCAACATCACTCCTCATAAAATAAGGATCAAACTTCGAACTGGTAAGTTCTCGTTTAATCTTACTATTAAACTTCTTTTTATGCTTTATCTGATGGGATAAATTGCAGACTTGATTTTTTAAATCTCAAAATGTTGTAACATTTCTAAGAATACTCAAAACTCCTGGATAATTATAATACAGACCTTCCTGACTTTCAAGAGTCTACAGAGAATACATTTGGACAATTAAATCAGGTTGAGAATGTGGAGGTTTAATTTATAAATCTCTACCTTGGGCCATAATGATCGATTGATCTTCCTGAGATTATGCTTTGATCTGATAAATGTAGCGGTATAATGGGAGGTTTTGCTATATTCGATGGAACCATGTCAAGTCTGCTGGTCTGTAACACTCGTAGGTAGACACAAAATGCTGGAGTAACTCAGCGGGACAGGCAGCATCTTTGGAGAGAAGGAATGGGTGATGTTTCGGGTCGAGACCCTTCTTCAGACTGACCTGATTTAGCAATGTGAAACTGGGTGAGCTGAGGCAGTCAAAAACTGGCACTCTAATACCGTTAGGTTACATGAAGACAAAATTGATTTATGCTTCCCTCCAATTATTCTGATATTCTCTTATGGTTTTTGTGGATAATTTGCAGATAGTTCAATTAGCATGCTCCCATAGAAATAGCTAACTGAAGTCCTGAACTACTATCTACCTCTTTGGTGATCCTCGGACTATCCTTGATCGGACTTTGCTGGCTTTACCTTGCACTAAACGTTATTCCCTTATCATGTATCTATACACTGTACGTGGATCGATTGTAATCATGTATTGTCTTTCTGCTGACTGGTTATCACGCAACAAAAACTTTTCACTGTACCTCGGTACATGTGACAATAAAGTAAGCTAACTTAATAAGGTCAAAAGGACATAAGGTCATAAGTGATAGGAGCAGAATTCAGCCATTCGGCCCATCAAGTCTGCTTTGACATTCATTCATGGCTGATCTATCTCTCCCTCCTCACCCCATTCTCCTGCCTTCTCCCCATAACCCTTGACACCAGTACTAATCAAGAATCTATCTATCTCTGCTTTAAAAATATCCATTGACTTGTGGCCTCCACAGCCTTCTGTGGCAAAGAATTCACAGCTTCACCTCCCTCTGACGAAATAAATTCCTCCTCATCTCCTTCCTAAAGGAACGTCCTTTAATTCTGAGGCTATGACCTCTAGTCAAATTAAATTTGACCTGTTGGGTCAAATATTAGCATTCTGATTAATCAAAGGAAACATAGGGAATATGAAAACAGTGGGACAAGTGATGGTCGACGTTTTGTGCTGGGACCTGCATCAATACATTGCTTTGTTCTCCACAGATTTTGCCTGACCCTGCTGAGCTCTTCCAGAAGTTTATTATTTGCTCTAGATTCTAGCATCTGTAGTCTCTTGTGTCTGAAATTCTGGCCAGGTCACACAGGATTTAGAAACAGAGGCAATTTTTCCGGGCTATGAACCTTCAATTCGAATCTGCAGAGCATTTCCAAATCTTTCTTTTTTTAACTTTCAGGTTTCTGAAATCTGCAAATATTGCCTTTGATTTCCTCAAAATATGGCGTAAAGGCGGATGAACACGTTAAGGTGAAAAAGCAATCATGATTTAATTGATTACATTGACAGGAAGAAGTCAGTGTTGTTGCTAAAAGATTGTTGCAAAAGACTTGTTAATAGTTAAATCTTTCATCTGAACGATTTAGTGCGGTCAAGGTGGCACAGCGTTAGAGTCGCTGCCTTACAGTGAATGCAGCGCCGGAGACCCTGGTTCGATCCTGACTACGGGTGCTGTCTGTACGGAGTTTGTACGTTCTGCCCGTGACCTACCTGGGTTTTCTCTGAGATCTTCGGTTTCCTCCCACACTCCAAAAATGTACAGGTATGTGGGTTAATTGTCTTGTTAAATATGAAAATTGTCCCTAGTGGGTGTAGGATCGTGTTAATGTGCGGGGATTTTTTTTTTTTTTTTTTTTCCCCCCCCCCCCCCCCCAAAAAAAACCGTCGGGCGGACCCACTGGGCCGAAGGGCCTGTTTCCACTGTATCTCTAAACTAAACTAAAAACAGATGGATGTGTACTTACATAAGAAGACTTGTCTGTTACAGGAGCGACAGTAAAGTCTTTCAGGTCATCCATTGAGGAAGAGTCATATTGTTTTCCAAGATAAGAATACACAACATGGTCTTTGATGAAAATGCTGATGGCTCTGAGCATGAAGGAGATAAACAAGTGGACGTGGATATAGTTCCTGGTGCAATGGAGTCTTCTGTTAGGGGAAAAATAATTCATGTCAGGCACCTTCAATCAATAGAGTTCAATTTGAATAATCAAACTTTCAAAGTGATGCACTGTCACAATCCTTTACAATGTTATTTTCCAACCAAATTCATCTATTGAATCAACCTCCAGGAATCACTAATGCCCAAGTCTTTCATGCCTGCCAATATAATCAAAATTTGCTACATATTCTGCAGAAGCACACTTTTCACAATAGTTACGCATGCAAATATCACCATTAACTCTGAAAGCTCTTGGACATTTAATGGTCCAAGTTGCATCGATTGCCAAAGTTCTAAATACTTATGATGAATTTTCTGGGAAAAATAGTTCCCTGATGAATCTTTGACTTGTCGAGGTTCAATGTTCACACTAAAGTTCTGGCAGCACCTGTTTGCCATGTGAAAGGTAATTCTCCGATCTGGCTTTCCTGCAGTTCATTTTGTCCTTTTCCTTTTGCTTTTGTTTGGCACTTTTTACATTGATGGATTCACAATTATCCCTCAGAATGTAAACTTCAAAGGAAATATGATATTACAGCATATTTGACTAATACTACTATTCTATACGACTCTATCTACTCTTGTCTATTTGCCTCAAAAATATGTTAGGATTAATTAAAAACGTTTTTGACAAAATATGTATGCAAAAAGTTTAAGAAGGAACTGCAGATGCTGGAAAATCTAAGGTAGACAAAAAGTCTACCTTGACTTTGAAGAAGGAGCTCGACCCAAAACGTTGCCTATTTCCTTCGCTCCATAGATGCTGCCTCACCTGCTGAGTTTCTCCAGCATTTTTGTCTACCACGTATGCAAAAAGGATGCTTTTTTTTATCATCTTCAGTAAATTTCAGCTCACCTAAAAAATAATCACTCATGTCATCCCATTCACCCATCAACGTGTGCTCACTGAACTATAAATAAACCCCAGTTCACAAAGTGGAAAAACTCAGCGGGTGCACGCAGCATCTAAGAGTCGAAGGAGATGGCGAGACGTTTCGGGTCGAGACCCTTCTTCAGACTGGTCAGGGATCAGGGAAACGAGAGATATAGACGGTGATGTGGAGAGATAAGGAACAATGAATGAAAGATATGCAAACCTCACATCATTTTCAGTGCTATACGTAACTCTGCTTACACCTGCTTTAATCCACAGGCTTTCCCCTCCTCCATGTCTTTCCACTTCATACCCAACCATGGGCGTCATGGTGGGCACAGCGTAGAGGTTGCTGCTTTACACATAAGAGACCCGGGTTCGTACCTGACCTACGGTGCAAGTCGGTACAAGGAGATGGTACATTCTCCCCCGTGACCTGCGTGTGCATTCGCCGAGATCTTCAGTTCCTTCCACATTCCAAAGAAGCACAAGTTTGTAGTTAATGGTCTTGGTGTAAATGTAAATTGTCCCTATTGCGTGAAGATAATGTAGTGTCCGGGTTGCTGGTCAAGCAGACTCGGAGGGCCGAAGTGCCTGTTTCCCCAACGCTAACAAATGAAAACTTATGAATTAGGATCAAGCATAGGCCGCTTTGTTGCCCCTCAACCTGCTGTGGCCATTGAATGTGGGCATAGGCCAAATTGTTAATCTCAACTTTGCAATCCTTTGCATGGTAACCATTGTATTTATTTGTCAATTTGGTCTACCTGGGCCTAAAACATTCATAGCTCTGCTTTGACTGCCTTTGAGAAAAGCAGTTTTCCATATGATCACACTCCTCTGAGGGAAAAGAAATCATTTCTACAAAACTGGACAACCTTTACTTTACACCGTGAACTCCAGGACTAAAATTCTCAAACTCTCGATTCTACACTCCAAATACTCCGTTTAATGTTTCTAGAAACTCTAGTTCAGGACATAAAACATCCACACCACATCCCACCTCCATCCACATGCACTCATGTTTCAACCAAGTACGCGTCTCTTAACTCCAATGGACACAACCCAATCTATGCAACGAAGATAGACACAAACAGCTGGAGGCTCGACAAGATGTCTCTGAGTAAACGCAAAGTCAAACACAATTTGGAGGAATAGGATCTCATATTTTGCTTGGGTAGCTTTCAACCCAGTGGTATAAATTTTAATTTCTCTAACTTCAAGTAACCCCTGCATCCCCCATCTCTCCATCTCTCCCCCACCCAAGTCATACCAGCTTCAAAGTTGTCTTGTTGATTCTCATTGTCTGAACTCGTTCTCACCTAGCCCACAGCTAATAATGGCTTGTTCCCTTCATCATTGTTTAAGAAGGAACTGCAGATGCTGGAAAATCAAAGGTAGACAAAAATGCTGGAGAAACACAGCGCGTGAGACAGCAAATATGGAGCGAAGGAAATAGGCAACGTTTTGGGTCGAAACCTTCAGACTCCTTTTAATCATTGTACTGTTTTCCCATATCTTTCATTCATTTCTTCTATAATCTCTTTTACAACCATCGTCTATATCCTCTCATTTCCCTTTCCCCCAGGACTCTCAGTCTGATAACGTCTCGACCAGAAATGTCATCCTTCCTTTTCCTCCATGATGCTGTCTGACCTAGCTGATTACTCCCAGCAATTTGTGTCTATCAGCATCCGCAGTTTCCTTCCTACACCCAATCTATGCAACCTTCCCCCGTTAGAGAGCCCACTAATTCAGCGTTAGCCTGGTAAACTTGCTCTGACGTTGTTCACGTATCTAAAAAGGGTTCATTATTGTTTTAGCATACTTACCAATGCTATATAACAGTAACTGATGCATGACGCAGCATTTTTTGTATTCCAATTTTCCATAACAAAAAACAATTCCATTCAGATGGCTTTCCTTTTTAACTGGCTGTTCATATATAATAGTCCTTTGTGAATCATGCATTAGGACACCCAGATCCCCTGCTCTCCGAGCAGTGCGTCTTTAACTAAATTTGCATTCTTCCTATCCCATGCCAAAATAGACAACAACACATTACGCTCCATCGGGTTGCATACCATTTCAACTCCTCTTCTTGCCATTCCACATTGACTTTAGTTTAGTTTTAGTTTTAGTGTAGTTTAGTTAAGAACAGACTCATCGCCTACCGGGGGTCAGCGCCGACCAGCGAACCAATCCCCACACTGTCCTAGAACACCACTAGGACATTTTTTAAGGGGCTGTCCCACGGCGTGCTGACATAATCTCGGAGTTTTGAAGATTGTTGCCGTGCTCGAGTCGCTTCTCAATCTCGCATCATTGGGTCGGAGCTCGGAGTTGGTTGGCGCCTTACGGATGGCCGGGGTGGGACTATATTATTAGTGATTATTTCTGATTAGTGAAGTAGGAGTGAGGGGACTCCGGGGTGATGGGTCCCGATGTCACGTGGCCCCAGCTAGGTCGTTGAAATTTTTCAACATGTTAAAATTTTCCTCGAGTAAAATTTGTCGGCATGGTTCTTTTAGACTCGTATGGCATGGAAGTTGGGGTCGCTATGGATTACAGCAGTCGAGGACAGCCGTAGGAAATCTCCTTCGCTGACGCGGCCATTTTGATTGGCTCGCTGGAGTTTTCACGACACATGGAAAAACTGACCGTAGTTTAAGTGCTCCCTAGACTTTATTATACTTCTTAAAGTGTCTCCACTCTTCCCCCCCCTTATCCCCCCTTCTCTCCCCTTCTCTTCACCCTCTGCACCCCCCCCCCCGCCCCCACCCCCCGCTCCTCTGAAGGACTAAAATTTGCTCTTCCTTTCCATGCCAAAATAATACAGTGGCAGCCAATTTACCCCTCCTCTTCATCGTGGGTGTGAAATTTCAGACAGCGAAACCCCCGCCTTTAACCTGCCCCCGCCATTGCGATATGTTTGTATGTTGTTGAGCCGGTCGGTCGTTCCAGCTGCGGTTTACAACATGGCCGGTCGATCCAGCTCGAGGTTTCCAGGCGATGGCCCTCGAGCTTGAAGGTCGAAGGCACTCTTCTTTAACTCGCGGAATTAGGTCGCCGCAGTGGACTGCCCCTTTCCAGACTTTTGGTTCGGCCACAATGGAATATCAAGTGGATTTCTGGTTGCTCCATTACAGGAAGAAGTGAGGCTTTGGGGAGTATCCTCCCCCCAACGTGCTGCCTGGATTTACAGGGAATATCTAAGAGGAGAGTTGGATTAAACGTGGATTATATTCAAGCATGCGGAGGAGAGACATAGAATTATATTAAAATCATGAGAGGTATAGATGGATAGACAGTCTGAAAACCTAGTTCCCTAGGGTGGAAAGGTCAAAGACAATAAAGGCGGGTGTGAATTTCTTTGGGAAAGGGTTGCATGGGATTGGCTCACTGGAGTGAGAGGGGCAAAGTTTGTAAGGAGATGTTTGGGGCAATGATTTATACAGAGAATGGCGTGGTGCCAGGAAAGTGTTTGCAAGGTGTGGTTGCTGGAGACAGATCATTGGATTGTATTGTAAAACTTTAATATCATTTTTCCTGAGTACTTACATAGGCAGATGAAACGAAAAACATTTCTCAATTAGGTGTCCATTCAGTGTGCCGGTAAAAATAAATAGAAATAAAAACAACAAATACATATATCATGAGTTCCGATCGGCATTGGCACGACAATGGCTCTGCTTCAGTGTGTCCAGGTTGTGTGGTGCGCGATACTTGGCAGGTGGCAAAGTCCGTTTAATCAGTCTTATAGCCTCGGGATAGAACTGAGGAGCATCCTGCTGGTTTGCAGCTGGATGCTCTGTACTCTTCCCAAATGGCAGGATGGAGAATATGGAAGCGATGGGTGGTAGGGGTCTTTGATGATGGAGATGGCTCTGCTGATACATCTCTTCCTGTATATGTCCAGCAGGAAAGGGAGTGGAGCACCAATAATCCTGCTGGCGGTCTTCACAATCCTGTCCAGTTGGTGCCGTTCGTACGCCTTGCAGCTCCCGAACCAGGAAGTGATGCCGTAGGTTAATGTGCTCTCGATTGACCCCCTATAAAAAGTTCGTAGGCAATGATATGATTGTTGCATTAAGAGTCTTTTAGATAGAAACATGGATATGCAGGGAATGGAGGGATATGGATCACGTGCAGCCAAAGGAGATTTGTATAACTTGACATCATGTTTGGCACAGCCATTGTGGGCAGAAGGGCCTGTTCCTGTGCTGTACTGTTCAGTGTTATCAACCAGATCATTGCCTATTTATTTGAATATTCCCTGAGTCTACATTTTTAATTTCCTTGTTGCATTTATTAATGAGTATTTTACAGCTTTAGTTTATACTAGACTAAGTGGGACCCGTTGGATCCTTGTCACGCGGGAGGCCTGGTCCTCCCATGCAACACATTCCCCAACGCAATATTCCACCACTCACCCTTTCCCCATCGCAACCCGTTCCCCCAGCGCAATATTCCACCACTCACCTGCTCCTAACTATGCAGGTGCGGCTCATTTCCCCTCATCCCCCAGCACTTGCTCCTCCTCCTCTTCACCCTCCCTCTTCTTTCCCCTCTCCTCCTCCACTCCCAATCCCTCCTTCACCTCTCCCTCCCTCTCCTTTCACCTATCCTCAGTCACCCCCTCTCTCCCTCCATATCTCCTCTCCCTACCCCCTCAATTCCCTCTATCCCCCACCTCTCCCACTCCTCAACGCTTTCCTATCCCCCCTCTCCCTACCACTTCAAGCAGGGTGCAAGGCCACCAAATTCAAGTGCAGTTTCTTACCACTTCAAGCAGGGTGCAATGCCACCAAATTCAATTGCAGTGTCATACCACTTCAATCAGGGTGCAAGGCCACCAAATTCAGGTGCAGTTTCCTACAACTTCAAGCAGGGTGCAAGGCCATGAATTCAAGTGCAGTTTCCGACCACTTCAAGCAGGGTATAGGGCCACAAAACTCAAGTGTAATTTCATGCCACTTCATGCAGGGTGCAAGGCCACCAAATGCTAGTGCTGTTTAATGCCATTTCAAGCAGGGTGCAAGGCCACCAAATTGAAGTGCAGTTTCATACCATTTCATGCAGGGTGCAAGGCCACCAAATTCAAATGCAGTTTCATACCATTTCATGCAGGGTTCAAGGCCACCACATTCAAATGCAGTTTCATACCATTTCAAGCAGGGTGAAACCACCATAAAACCACACAAAACACCACATAAACACCACACTCACAGTTCAGTAGACATTCAGTGTGTTCAGTTTTCACAGCTCAGACATTCATGACCTCTCATTCCCCATCTTGCTGAGACTGAGCCACACCCACGTTCCAGGTTTTATAATCCCTCCCTCCTCCCGCCAGAAGGGGCGTGACTTTTCTGGTGTGATTGACAGGAGATGAGATTCTTAACATTTTTTTAAACACTAATAACAACTTTTTATTTTTCATTGATGGGAAGAATCCTCTGGACCTGATGAGCGGAGGGGGATTGAGTAAGATGGCCAAAAATCAGCCGTAATTGGTAGCGTTTTATCTAAAAAATCAATATACTGTGCAAACAGGAAGTTGTCAAGTTACCACCACAAACAAACCATTTGCAGTGCAGCATTTCCAAGCAGTTACCACACACCAACATCCATTTGCAGTGCAGCATTTCAAAGCAGTTAGCACCATAACCTTTGCCGTGCAGCATTTCAAAGCAGTTACCACCACCAACAACCATTTGCAGTGCAGCATTTCAAAGCAGTTACCACCACCAACAACCATTTGCAGTGCAGCATTTCAAAGCAGTTACCTCCACCAACCATTTGCAGTGCAGCATTTCAAAGCAGTTACCTCCACCAACCATTTGCAGTGCAGCATTTCAAAGCAGTTTCATACCACTTCAAGCACGGTGCAAGACAACCAAATTGAAGTGCAGTTTCATACCATTTCAAGCAGGCTGCAAGGCCACCAAATTGAAGTGCAGTTTCATACCATTTCATGCAGGGTGCAAGGCCACCAAATTCAAATGCAGTTTCATACCATTTCATGCAGGGTTCAAGGCCACCACATTCAAATGCAGTTTCATACCATTTCAAGCAGGGTGAAACCACCATAAAACCACACAAAACACCACATAAACACCACACTCACAGTTCAGTAGACATTCAGTGTGTTCAGTTAATTCACAGCTCAGACAGTCATGACCTCTCCCTCCCCATCTTGCTGAGACTGAGCCACACCCACACTTCCAGGTTTTATAATCCCTCCCCCCTCCCGCCAGAAGGGGCGTGACTTTCATGGCGTGATTGACAGGAGAGAGAGATTCTTAACATTTTTTTAAACACTAATAACACTTTTATTTTTCATTGATGGGAAGAATCCTCTGGACCTGATGAGCGGAGGGGGATTGAGTAAGATGGCCAAAAATCAGCCGTAAGTGGTAGCGTTTTATCTAAAATCAATATACAGTGCAAACAGGAAGTTGTCAAGTTACCACCACAAACAACCATTTGCAGTGCAGCATTTCCAAGCAGTTACCACCACCAACATCCATTTGCAGTGCAGCATTTCCAAGCAGTTACCACCACCAACATCCATTTGCAGTGCAGCATTTCAAAGCAGTTAGCACCATCAACCCTTTGCAGTGCAGCATTTCAAAGCAGTTACCACCACCAACAACCATTTGCAGTGCAGCATTTCAAAGCAGTTACCACCACCAACAACCATTTGCAGTGCAGCATTTCAAAGCAGTTACCACCACAAACAACCACTTAAAGTGCAGCATTTCAAAGCAGTTACCACCACCAACAACCATTTGCAGTGCAGTATTTCAAAGCAGTTACCACCACCAACCATTTGCAGTGCAGCATTTCAAAGCAGTTACCACCACCAACAACCATTTGCAGTGCAGCATTTCAAAGCTGTTACCACCACCAACAACCATTTGCAGTGCAGCATTTCAAAGCAACCACATTTTTATTGTCAAACCACATTAAGGGCACTCACAGTTGAGTAGACATGTGTTCAGTATTATTCACAGCTCAGAGAGACATGACCCTTTAGCTTCCTCCATCTTGCAGAGACTGAATGAGCCACAACACTTCCAGGTTTTATAGTCCCTCCCCCCTCCCACCAGCAGGGACAGCAGAGAGAATGTCAACATTTTTTAAACATTAAAAACTCTTTTATTTTTCATCGATGGGAAAAATCCTCGTCCTTCGCAGCGGAGGGGGACTCTGAGTAAGATGGCCAAAAATCACAGCCGTAAGTGGCAGCGTTTATTCAAAAATCATGAAACAGAAAAACAGGAAGTAGTCAAGATTTTACTTTTAGTAATATAGATAGATAGATCTCACCAATTCGTGGGAATATTTTTCTCTGCACCTATTCTATCAATTGACATATTTTTTTTATAACTATCAGGTTACCTCTAATCCTCCTCTTTACTTGATGAAACAGTACCCAAGCCTTATAATCTTTCCCATTAGCTTTAACCTACATTTTAATGGTCATCTTCATATCATTAGTGTCTGTAAAGATTAATTTCAGCTATTTCTATAAGCTTTAGAGAGCTGATATGCTTCAAACTTCTGAATCTCCTTTTTCTTATCATTTTTTTGTCAAACATTTAGACAAGGACAATATTGAATTATAAAATTACGGTGAAGGTAATTTAACACGTTTGAAAGGTTAAGACCTTAATAACGTGCAATATAATAGTTTGGTGAAATTTGTCTCCATACCTAGTATCATTTCAGTAACAATTTTGGCTGATGTAATAAAGCATGCCACTTTCAGAAATATACATAATGTATTTTGCCAAGTTACATTTTTTTCAAATTAAGGAAATTAAATGTATTTTTGAAATTAAAGACATTTTGTTCAATATGTACTTTCAGGGAACAATCGCTCCTGTTAATTGAGAAATTGTTGTGTATGATAGGAGTGAATTCCATCTTTAGTTTAGTTTAGTTTAGAGATACAGCACCCTTCGGCACACCGAGTCCGCACCGACCAGCGATCCCCACATATTAACACACACTAGGAAAAATTGTATATTTATACCAAGCCAATTAACCTACAAACCTGTGCGTCTTTGGAGTGTGGGAGGAAACCGAAGATCTTCGAGAAAACCCACGCGGTTATAAGGGAGAACGTACTATACAAACTCCGTACAGTCAGCACCCGTAGTCAGGTTTGAACCCGTGCCTCTGGCACAGTAAGCGTTGTAAGGCAGCAATTTAACCACTGGGCCACCGTCCAGCCCATCTCCTAACCAAGAGTAATTATATTCTAACGTCTCGTCAAATATTGTACTTGATCCTGCATTATACATGCAATACTCCAGAACATAATAAGATCTTTCTGCTACTGTTGTGACTTGAATATAAGCCTAGATTATACATGCATACAGGGTTTCCACTGACATTGCAATGTAATGGTAGAAAGTATGATGGTTTGTAGGTTAATTGGCTTGGCATAAATATACAATTTTTCCAAATGTGTGTTAAGGAGCTGTTTGATAAAGCTGAATTATGTTAAAAATATAAGAAAATATTAAATGGATTCCTGGGCCAGCTTACAACTTACATTTAATTTCAAATCAGGCTTTTCTCCAGTAGATTGATGCAGAAAGGCAAGTCTAGGCTTGCCTCAGGTTGCTGTGTATTGAGATAATGAATGACTTTAAAATTCATCTACCATTTGACGAAAGAGGAAACCCAGATTAATCCCAGTAAGAGGTATTGAGATAATGTCCGATGCCTTTAATATGTAAAAGCCCTTGCACCAATGTCCGATGCCTTTGAGGTATGCAGTGACTGATAACATTGATATGCAAGTATCTTGTACCAAATGACCGATGCCTTTGATATGTAAAGTCCTTGTACCATATGACAAGATGCCTTTGATGCAACTGATGTGATGAGACAACTCAGACGCATCCTGTAGTAACGTGTATTCTCTGTACCTCTGACCATGACTAATGTTTGTGGGTACACAAAAAGCTGGAGAAACTCAGCGGGTGCAGCAGCATCTAAGGGGCGAAGGAGATAGGCGACGTTTCGGGTCGAGACAATGATGAAAATACATGATATTAATGATATATTCGTACAGTTAATAATATTTAAAATTTTAAGACTATGTATTTTATATAATTGAGAATACTTGGTACTAGTAATACATTCATAATATTAGTGATATATTCATACTGTTGATAATATTTGTATTGTCATTGATTTTGAAATGTAAGACCATATTTTATATAATTGAAAATACATAATACTAGTAACACCTTCATGATATTCATTATATTTTCATATTGTTAATAATATTTGTATTATCATTGATTTTAAAATTTAAAATTATATATTTTATATAATTGAAAATACATGATACTAATAATACTTTCATGATATTAGTAATATTTATATTCGTATTGATATTAAAAATTTAAGATTATGTGTTTCTATACATTTTTCTAATTTTTTATAAAAGTATGAAAAAATAGAGAAAAAGAGTGTGAAAAGTTTGATGGAGAATGGAGTATTAATCATTAATCCGTCCTTGGAGATATATTCATGATTTATATATATATTTCTTCATCCATTCAAATATTCAGGTCTCAGTCAAGCCCTCGTGCCGAACCATCATGACCCTGTAAATATTTAATATATGGAGACCAAATCTTTCTGAAGAGATCTAACCTGTCCATTAGGACAAGCCTCAATCTCTCCAGATGAAGTGTCTCCGACATTTCTGTGTTCCACATTTTGATTGTTGGGGATGTAGGGCCTTTCCAAAATTTTAGTATTAATTTTTTCCCAATTATTAAACCATAGTCGATAAAAAATATTTGGTTCATTGTTATTAGTTGGTCTGTTTATAGTATTCCAAGTATTATTAACTTTGGATCAGGAGTCAAAGTTATATTGACAACATTCAAAATTATCTTAAATATTTCATTCCAGTATTTTGCAATTTTTATACAGTTAGTGAATGAATGTGATAAATTTGCTTCTGAGTTTTGACATTTATCACATATAGGGGATACTTTTGGAAAAATGTTATGTAATTTAGATTTGGAATAATGTAATCTATGTAGTATTTTAAACTGTATAAGGGAATGTTTAGCATTTAACGAGCAATGATGTATATGTTGTAAACTTTCATCCCATATTTCTGGCCTTATAATTTGGCCTAATTCATTTTCCCAAGACTGTCTATATATTTCTGTTGATGGAACATCACTTTCCAATAGAATATTGTATTATATGATATCATTTTTTCCGTATTTGGATGTTTATTCAAGCATTCATCTAAATTTTCTGTCTTTCTATTTCTAAGTTTTTGTGTATTTGCAGCAACATAATTTCTGATTTGTAAATATCTAAAATATTCTTTATTGTGTAGTCCATAAGTTTGTTGTAACTCTTGAAATGAAAGGAAAGAATTTTCCTTATAAAGATCACCCATCTTAGTAATTCCTTTATTTTTCATTGTAAAAAAGCCTTATCCATCATTGAAGGTTTGAACGTAACATTATTGGCGATGGTAAGACCTAATGGTATAGATTTTAGTTTTAATGTTTTCTTTATTTGTTTCCAGATGCGGATTCCGTTTTCTATTATCGGATTTTCACTATAAATTTTCTTAGCTAAGTTAGTGTTAGCTAATATTATAGAGCTAATTTTAAATGGAGAACAATCTTCTTTTTCCATATTTAACCAATTGGTTTATTATCTATTTCTTCTAGCCAAAAATTCATATTTTTAATATTGACTGCCCAGTAATAAAACATAAAATTTGGTAGTGTTAATCCTCCATTTATTTTGGGTTTACATAAGTGTTTTTTATTTATTCTATGGCTCTTATAATCCCAGATAAAGTTAGTAATTAAAGAATCTACTTTTTTGAAAAAAATTTTAGGGAGATATATCGGAATTAATTGAAATAGATATAGTAATTGTGGGAGAAAGATCATTTTTATTGCATTAATTTTACCTATCATTGAAATAGGTAAACTTTTCCAGTATAAAATATTCTTATTTAATTTATTCAATAATGGGGGGAAGTTAAATTTAAATAAAGAGTCGATCTTTTTGTAACGAAAATCCCAAGAAATTTAATATTTTCGTTTGTTATCTTAAAAGGGAATTGTTGTAATATATGTAAGTTATTCACTGTTATTGGCATGAGTTCAGTTTTATTCCAATTAATACTGTATCCTGAGAAAGATCCGAATTCCGTTATTAGTTTTAACAAATTCCGGATACTTGTTTCTGGTTCAGTGATATAAAGTAATACATCATCCGCATATAAGGAGATTTTATTTTTAGTGTCTCTAGTATCATATACATGTACTTCCGGATGTAATCTCACCCTCTGGGCGAGAGGTTCTATTGCGAGTGCAAACAATAAAGGTGATAAAGGACAACCTTGTCTACAACCTCGAGATAAACTGAATTTAGTTGATAACATTCGGTTTGTTGTCATTCTAGCTGTCGGATTTGTATATAAAAATTTAATCCAAGTAGTAAACTCCTCTCCCAATTTGAAAGCTTCCATAACCGAAAAATAGGTAGGGCCATTCCACTTGATCAAAAGCTTTTTCTGCGTCAAGCGAAATGACTACTAAGTCTTTTTTATTACTTCTTTTCAAATATATAATATTGAATAACCGTCTTAGATTGTATGAGGAATATCTTTTTGGTATAAATCCTGTTTGATCGGGATGGATTAATTCGTTGACAACTGAACTTAGCCTTTGTGCTAGTATTTTTGTTAATATCTTTTGATCAGTATTTAATAGAGCTATTGCTCTATATGATCCTGGTTCATCCAAGTCTTTATTTATTTTAGGTATAAGTGTTATAATAGATTCATTCAACGTTTCTGGTAATTTCTGCTGTGTGTATATCTGTTCATATAATGATTTCAAACGTGGAACCATATGATCATGAAATATTTTATAAAATTCCGAACCTATACCACCTGGTCCCGGTGTTTTACCATTTTTTAATGATCTAATAGATTCTTGGATTTCTTTTGTTGAGATATCAGCATTTAGTAATTCGCTATTTTGTAAATCCAATCCTTTCAGGTTACATTTTTTTTTAAATGCTTCTATTTCTGTTTTATTTACTGTTGTTTTAGCAGTGTATAAGTTTTTATAATATTGCATAAATCTTTCATTAATATCTTTGGGTTGTATTAACAATTCGCCATTATGTGATTTAATCCTATGGATAATTTTTTTCAGCTTCCATTTTCCTTAATTGTCGAGCCAATAATTTTTGGGGTTTATCTCCAAATTCGAACTGTAATTGTTTGGTATGTTGATAAAGTTTTACAACTTGATCTGTATATATTTTATTTTATTTATATTTCAATGCTGCAATTTTATTGTGTAATATTATATCTGGTTTTGTTGCATTCTGTATATCTAATTGTTTAATCTCCCTTTCCAAATCTTGTTGTTCCTTCCGAATCTTTTTATTATGGAATGCTTGTGAGGAGATCATGATTCCCCGGAGATATGCTTTGAATGTTTCCCATAATAAGGAGCAAGATATTTCTGGTTGATCATTTGTTTCAAAAAAAATCTTAATTTCAGTTGTGATATATTCCTGAGTAGTTTTATTTTTAAAATTTGTGGGTTAAATTCCCACTGTCCTGATTTTTCTGTTTTACCATTTATTTTAATTTTAAATGTTAATGGCGCATGATCTGAAATTATAATATTATGATATTTAGATTCATAAGTAAGTGAAATAAGTTTTGCGTCCACCAAAAAATAATCTATTCTTGAATAGGTTTTATTGTACTGGCGAGTAAAAAGAGTATTCTCGTCCAGTAGGGTTTTCTGTTCTCCAAACATCTTTAATGTTAGTCGTTTGCATATATGCGTTTAATAAGTCACTGGAGTGTGATTTAGTTTTTTCTTTGCTTTGTAGATCTATCTAAGTAGGGGTCTAGTGTGCAATTAAAATCTCCTCCAATTATTAAATTTATATTGTGTTAATTCCGGAATATTGTTAAGTACTTTCTTAAAAAACAATGGGCTATCAAAATTTGGTCCATATATATTAACAAAAATCATTTTTTCTGTGTTTAATTCTCCTATCACAATAATGTATCTGCCATCTTTATCAGATATAGTTGATGTATGCTTAAATAAAGTACCTTTACGAAATAATATTGCTACGCCTCTTGATTTATGCATAAAAGAAGAGTGATACATTTTATCTATCCATTTAGCTTTCAACCTATATTCGGCGTCTTTTTTTAAGTGAGTTTCTTGAATATAAATTACGTCAGCTTTAGTTGCCTTTAAATGTGCCAATACTTTTCCTCTCTTTATCGGTTCATTAATACCTTTAACATTCCAACTACAAAACGTTAATCCCTCATTCCCGTATTCCTTTTTAAGTCTTGCATTTTATGTTTATAGAGGTCTACAATAGAGTCTAAGGATCAGCCCGACAGACCCAACCTTACACCCGAACATCGAATAGATGAATTTTAAATCTCGTTTATGTTCCTCACGAATATATCTCCATTGGTCCAATGTGTAACTCCATTCAAACTGAAAAACACAATAGATTGTATAAAAGAAAAGTAAAGGATAGTTTAAGAGGTTAGTGGTGTGCTTAAAGATAGAAAAAACTACATCTAGAGTAGTTGCAGTTAGTGCTAGCCATACTAGCATGGCTACCCATCTACCGACTTCCGTCGTTGATGTTATTAACTTGACCAGCTCCTAGGTTTAAGGAATTATTATTCCATAATAATATTTTACCGGGGGTATAACATTAAGGGAAAAAAGGGTTAAAGAAAAAAGGGAAAAAAGAAAAAGGGTAGGATTCATCAAAAAAAAAGGGGGGAAACAGAAAAAAAAAAAAAAGGGAGACATTTATCAAATTCTACTGATTAAAGATATAAAGTGTCTATATCTAGAATTAATTTAAAAATCTAAGTAATATTAAACATGAAAAATGAAAAAGCTATATAAGAAAAAAAGGATAAAAA
This sequence comes from Okamejei kenojei, assembly GCA_035221665.1. NCBI lineage: Eukaryota > Metazoa > Chordata > Chondrichthyes > Rajiformes > Rajidae > Okamejei > Okamejei kenojei. The sequence continues at coordinate 96,541,764 of CM069137.1, read as the reverse complement.
ATCCCATAAAACAAAAAGAAAAACTAAAATTCAAGGTAAAAATTGCTGTTATAAGGAAAGATCTCCAAATGAGATCCATTGCTATATTTAACTCTATTCATTAAATAAACATTAGTTGTTAATTATTAGTAGTAGTGATTAGTAGTAGTGAATAATCTTAATTGGTAAAAATAATACTAATAATAATACCGCGTTGTGATTTTAATATTTGTGTTATTTATTTCTATTAGTTATGTGATTAGACTAATTATTAATATCCAGATAACGCTTTCCGATCCATTTTTTCTCTCGATTCCATTCGACATTGTCCATTCCGTACAGTCCAATGTTATCTTGTAAGATCTTGCAGGATGTTGAGAATCCGTGTAAAAATCTTTAAAAGTAGTGAGAGTCAGTATATTCACATGTAGATATTTTTCAGGTCTTGAACTGCCGGGCGAATTCCAGTGCTGCTGTTGGGGGTGGTAAAGAAATGTTCCGCGTCGTTAAAAGTAACTCTTAAAGTAGCTGGGTAATTCAAACCATATCTCAGGTTTTCACATCCTCATGAGACTTTTAGCTTCATTAAATGCTTTCCGTTTCCTGGCAACCTCCGGTGGATAATCTCGGTAGATACTGATCCTTTGTCCTTCAAATATCAGGTTTCTGTTTCTCAAAGGTTTTCGCATAATCTCATCCAGGACAAAGTCATATTGTAGCTTTATAATCATTTGTCTTGGAGGGGCGTTTTTTCTGGTCTGACGTCTGCTGACTCTATGAGCACGAGCTAATAAAGCCGTTTCTTCCAGAGATAGAAACACTTGCAGTAGGTTTGCAGTAAATTCTCGAGGATCTTCATTTTTCTCTCGTCCATCAGGAATCCCTGCAATTCTCAGATTTTGTCTTCTCAGGCGTCCTTCTAGCTCAGTACATTTCTCTGTTATTTAGTCAGCAAGTTCGTTAGACGTTCATTTTCTGTAAGCAACTTTGCTGTAGTCAAAGCACTTGTATCAGCTACTTCTTCAAGGTTCTTTATACCAGCCGTCTGTTCCAATACTTCCTCCACAGGATTCATCCTATTTTGAAAGTCTTTTTTAACCTTTTCAAGTTTTTTGTCCATCTCCTTTGTCATTTCATTGATCATTTCTGTGAATTCATTCTTCAAATCTTCCGATAATTTCTTGATCTTGTTATTAATATTTAACTTTGTTTCCTGTTGGAATTCTTTCAATTGATTATTCATCTGGTTCATCTGGGTGTTCATCTGGCTGTTCATCTGGTTCATCTGGCTGTTCATCTGGTTTATTTCTTCCCTTAAACCAGCAATCTGTTGAGAAATAAAAGTTTTCAATTCCTCACCTTCCGTTTTTTTCCCTGTTCTTTTGGATACATCTTCCTGGGAGGAGGTCCTACTGGAGTCCGAGGCTTCAGTTTGGCCTTCTGGCTGTCTCTGCCGGGTGGATCGAGTTTTCCCTTTGTCGGTAGGGCTCCGTGTTGTTGACATAATTAGTCGCGCGCCTGATGACGTCACTCACAACACTCGGTGCAGAAACGGCAGGCAGCAAGCAGCAGGCAGCAGGTAGGTCCCTTAATCCCCCGTTTTTTCCCGTTTTCTTTGTGGAGCTGGCTGGCATTATCCTCTAGCCCTCCATAGCGCCACCGGAAGTCAGAATATTATAAGTGGAATCCAGCAGCTGAGGAACCCTACCAGGCTCTGCCTATAAGACCTGGGAATGGGATGTGCCCTGGTAGAGGAAGGGGTTTTCCACCCAGACCACAATGGGATAGACCACGATTGGAAGGAGAATTCCAGGGAAGATGAAATCAAAACCCCCCAGGACAGGAAAGACCACATGGTGAGAGGAGGTGGAGGAAGCTGTGGGGGAATAGGGCATTGGGTGAGCGATTGTCCCTCTCGTGACTCTGGGGAAGGACGGGGAAGACAGGCTCCTTACTCTACCAACAACCCGTTTTCCCAATGACCCACCCACTCCCTGTACAACACCTATTCCCACTAACCGTCAACCCCGATGAAGAACCCATAGTAAACATGATGCTGGGGACACCAGAGTTCCGTTTTTGATTGATACAGGAGCAACCTCATCTACCCTGAATCAGGAGCTTGCGGCATCTCTGGGAGTTCCCATGTCAGACCATGCAACACGATTATCAGGATTGGACGGGAAAGTACGGTGTAACCCCCTAACTCAGCATCTGACTGTAACCTATGGACAGGAACAATGCACCCTCCCCTTTTTTGTTACCCCATATCTTGACTACAACCTCGCAGGCAGAGACCTATTAATAGGATTAAAAGCAGGAATTACCTGCACTGACGAGGGAATTCACCTCCAGACCCAGAAGATGATGTGCACACACACACACACACTTCCCAACACCTCAATGGTGGGCCATTGATCTCTTGTCAGCACCAGTCTTTGGAAATACACCCGATCCACATGTGACCTTATTTTATGATCCTATGGGTTGCAATCCTGAAATGGGAGATTACTTCGGTCCACTGATAGGGGAAGCGACTAGGGTCTGCTTGATAGGAACAGTGTCAGGCGAACCCGGCGCTTCCTTGATAGTGCAAGTGGAAGAAGGGTTGTGGAAACAGAATGCTTCCCTAGTGGCACCGCATGTAACCACCTCAGTGAGGGCAGATCACTCAGCAAAAGAGCTGGGGTACCTCACCTACGAATCACGCAACCAAGCGAGTAACATACTGGGTGAGCAATATTTTTCTCAGGGAACGCTGGAATATTGGAAAGAGAACCAGATCGTTGAAGGAGTTATCTGATGCTACCAGCCGACGACAAAAGATATAGAAAAACATCAGATTTGGGCAACATCACCGCATGAGGTAGGACTGACTTATTGTGCTCCTGTAATGATCACGCTTAAGCCGGATGTCCTCCTCCCTGCGGTCCCCCAATATCCATTAAAGCCAGAAGCAGCGGCAGGAATACAGCAACTGGTACAGTCTCTTTTACACCAGGGTATATTGGTGCAGTGTCACTCACCATGTAACACCCCGATCTTCCCGGTACCCAAGCCCGGACGCTCAGAGTGGAGGCTAGTACAGGACCTCCGTGCAATTAATGAGATTGTGACGGCAATGCACACCACCGTACCAAACACTGCAACTATCCTGAGCCAGGTTCCCGCCTCTACAACCATCTTCACAGTTATTGACCTGCAGCACGCATTCTTTGCAGTCCCACTGCATCCCGATTGCCAATACATTTTCACCTTTACATACGAAGGACAACAATATACATGGACATGCCTACCGCAAGGTTTTGTACATTCACCCACTATGTTTTCCCAAGTACTGGCAGACCAGTTAAAGACATTGACCTTACCCCAAGGCTCAACTGTAATTCAGTATGTTGATGATTTACTTCTTGCCAGCTCTGATGAGGCCAGCAACATTATTGACACTGCAAAGTTATTAGAAGCCTTAAATGCTTGGGGGTATGTGATCCCTCAGAGGAAAGTTAGAGAGGGCAAGAAGGAGGTTAAATTTCTTGGAGTTATGCTTAGTGCCACTGAAAGAGCACTTACTCCAGCAAGAGTGGACCCTATTGTTCGATACCCAAAACCAGAAACCCCCAAACAAATGAGAGCCTTCTTGGGGTTAGTGAACTTTTGCCGTCAGTGGATTCCCAATGTTGTACTTCATACGAAGCATCTATCTCCGCTGGCTTCTGCAAATGCCGAACGACATGTTTCCCTCGATGAGAAACAGGCTGAGGCTTTTATAGCCCTAAAAGATGCATTTGCCTCCACCCCAGCCATCGGCAGACCACTGTATGACGACCGTTTCAGCTGTGTGTTACAATAATCCAAGACTGTGCATCAGCCGTACTGACCCAAAAACATGGGGATGTTAAATGACCGGTAGCTTACTTCTCAGTTCGCCTGGATGCGTTAGCACGCGGTTACCCCCCTTGCACCCAAATTTTGCCCGGTATAAATGCTGCTGTCTCAGCTGCCGCAAACATAACTTTGCATCAACCGGTGATCGTATTTACGACTCATTGTATCACCGCATTAATGAATGCGAGCCAAACAAAATACCTCTCCCAGGCACGCCTGAGCCGCTATGAACTGACATTGTTGAATAATCCAAATTTGACCTTTCGGCATTGTTCTACAATAAATCCACCTGCCTTTTTGACAGAGCCACCTGAGCCTTGCACAGAGCCGCCCCACAATTGTGAGATGGCCAATCACCTATTGACAAATACAAGGGAAGGATTGTCTGATGTACCATTGGAAGGCAACATACCATCATGGTTTGTTGATGGGTCCTCCATGATTATCTCTGAAACAGGACAGCGAGCTTCCGGCTATGCAGTAGTAAACGGGTCACAAATGATTTTGGAAGAAGGAAGGTTTCAGATTCCGTTATAAGCACAACAGGCAGAACTATTTGCCTTAACTAGAGCCTGCATATATTATCAACGGACAAACAAATTAATATCTATACTGATTCCCGATATGCATTTGGCGTTGCTCATGACTTTGGCGCACTCTGGCAACACAGAGGATTCCTGACCTCGGCAGGAACACCCATTAAGAATGCCCTTTTTTGTGTGCGTAATTTGCTTAAGGCATTGATGCTACCAGAACAGCTGGCCATTTTAAATGTGCCACACACACTGGTGCTGAGGACCCTATAGCAAAAGGCGATGAGTTTGCCGATAGTGTAGCCAAACAAACAGCCTGCGCATCCAAATGCGTAGTGACAGCAGGTAAACAGATACTAGCAAATAGAACGGTCCTGCCAGACATGAGGGTGGTATGTACATTACGGAGGGACGCCTCTGATAACCATAAACAACTATGGAAACAAGAGGGCTGTGCCACTGACTCCACCACAGGTCTCTGGCTCACCCCGCTTGGACAAGTTTGTGTATCTGACGCATTTTTACCTGTCTTACTAACATATATTCACTCCCTTACCCATGCTGGTAAGGAGGGAATGATAAGGATGACAAATGAAACGTGGTGGCAACAGAAAATTCGGCAAGAGGCACTGAAGCAGGCCTCTGAATGTAAGCAGGCTGAAGCAGGCCTCTGAATGTAAACTTTGTCAACAAAGTAATCCAGGCAAACCAATTAAGATACCCCCAGGGGTGATGCCAATGCCATCACGACCGTTTGAATGCATACAGATTGATTTTATTGAAATGCCAAGGGCCCAGTGTTATAAATATTGCTTAGTGATTTTAGATTTATTTAGCAGGTGGATTGAAGCTCTACCAACCACTAATAATACTGCTGAAACTACGGTAACATTGTTGTTAAGAGAAGTTATTCCCAGTTTGGCCTACCTACAGTCATAAGCGCGGACAATGGTCCGCATTTTATTGGCATTATTAATAAGGAACAATGTGCACATTTTAATATCCGACAGCAATTTCACTGTGTACACCACCCACAGGCATCCGGGATGGTGGAAAGAGCCAATGGGGCATTGAAAAACAAAATTACCAAGCTGATGTGAGAAATGGGACAGACATGGATTAAAGTATTACCCTTAGCATTATTTGAAATGAGGGTAACTCCCCACAGTGTTACGAAGCTATCCCCAGCAGAAATTATCCACGGTAAACTTCTACGAACCCCTTGGGGAGCAAGCATTACTCATGAAGGAACCTTAGATTTACACGCATTAAACGATAAAATAATTACCTATGTTCAACGACTCACCCATATTCTGTCAGCATTGCATTTACAGGTAAAGGAGTCCCAGAGGCCGCTACCTGATGCTGACCAGAGCGAAATAATCCAACCGGGGGACTACGTTATTATCAGAAATTGGGACCACAAGAAACTCGACCCCGTTGGAACGGACCATACCAGGTGCTGCTGACTATACCGACAGCAGTGAAGTTGAAAATCATCCACGTTGGATACATCTCTCCGACTGCAAAAAGATTGGAAACAAGGATGGCACGAGCGATGCTCGCTCTACTGACGGTCCTAACCATGGCCAGGGTAATATGGACTAATACCTATCTGGCTATGAGCCATGAGTTTGCCGTATGGGCACATGGAACCGAATGTTGGGTATGCACCGGTGTTCCGACTAGCAGTAAGCAAGGAATTCCCTTGGTCCCCATTCCTCTAAACCTTACCGAGAGACTAGCAATGAGTTGCTTCTGTAAAAAAATCGTCCTGCCTAAAAATCATACGGATAACAAATACCAAAAAAGAAACAATAAACATCACCTATGGAGGCCTGAAATACAATAACTTTAAGGGATGGTACATCCCTCCCTTTAAATGAGATTGGAAATTGAACGTGACAAATGCGGCAGATATACCCCGACTACAGATAGTAAGAGATCCGCACAGGCCAGTTAATACTACCTGTTTTTGCCACAACCACCAAGGCACAGGTGTATTCTTGGGAAACAGTACGTGTATGTCAACTCAGGCAGCCACCATTATCGGCCCACCCCGACCGGTTAATGGCACATATTTTGTATGTGGATTCTGGGCCTACCCATGGTTACCAGGAATGCCGTCGGCATACAGGGCAACGTGGGAACGACTAAAAAGACCCCATCACTGGACAGGGTGTTGCTATGTTGCATATGTGGTCCCACATATGAGAATCATGAGCCAGTTACACCAGCACACAAGGATTTCCAAGCGAAGCCTAACGAAGGCTGAGCAATTTTTAATGATCCTCTTCCTGTCCCATGCTAGTACGATAGAGTCAAGGGAACTAATTACTATGGCCTCCGCTTTAGAGACACTTGTTAATGCCACTGCCGTCTCCTTGAGTGCAACCCAGGAGGAGGTAGAAGGGGTAACAGCTGAGATTGTAGCTATGAGGACTGTAGTATTACAAAACAGAATGGCCTTACATTTTATCCTAGCGGAAAAAGGAGGGGCATGTGCAATAATAGGTCGAGAATGTTGCACTTTTATTCCCGATGCTTCCTCCAACATTACCAACTTGGCTGCCCATATCAGAATGGAAGTAGCTAAAATAAGGAAGGTAGGAGCTGAATTCCATGATTATAGCTCCGGGGGAGGTTGGTGGCCATTTAAATTGTTTGGAAGGACTTGGGGAACTACTGTCCAATATGGATTTTTTGTATTACTAGTTGTACTATTAACTTGCCTGATGAGATGCTTATGGTCTCTCTTATGTACTCGGCAAGGACTGTAATTAATATCAAAATTTTGATCAAAGGATGGAATGATAAGGCTGAATTATGTTAAAAATATAAGAAAATATTAAATGGATTCCTGGGCCAGCTTACAACTTATATTTAGTCTCAAATCAGGCTTTTCTCCAGTAGATTAATATAGAAAGGCAAGTCTAGGCTTGCCTCAGATTGCTGTGTATTGAGATAATGGATAACTTTAAAATTCGTCCATGATTTGATGAAAGAGGAATCCCAGATTTTACTTCAGAGTCACGTGAGTGACTACGTGAATAGAAGCCCGTACAGCCGTTGGTGCGTCATGACGTCAGACGTTGGTGCAGTCGGGCGGTTGGAGCAGCAAGCGAAAGTGAAGAAGGTGTCGGCGAGTCGAGGTAGAAAGGAAAGTGACCAGGAGAGTGTTGTGGAAGGAGGCCCGTCTGGTACACCTGGTCCGGTGCTGGCTACACAGCCAGTGGTTGCGGACCCACTGCCTGGGGGCAGTGAAGGCTTGCCAGTAGGGCGGAAGGCCACTGGCAAGTCTGTCAGGCCCGTAGATGAGTCGGGCATGGAGGTTATACCCTCCATAGGAGAGTCCGTTTGCTCACGGCTCTCCCAAGTCGAGATTTTATTACAAAGAATGCTCCGTGAGGAGGAGTGGTGCCCAAGCCAGGCTGATGGAGAGCTTGTGCTAGCAGCACCTGTTCCAGGGCTGCAGAACTATCCTGCCTGTGAGGAGGATGTTTCATCAGTGCAGTTTGCTGACACTGATTCTATGCTGGGGGAGAGCAGTAAAGAAGTTCGGTTGGAGGTAATTCCGAACATTGCTGGGAAGTTTGCTGAGTGTAGAGAGGCAGGGAGAGACGATTGATGGAGAATTGGCTGAAGCCATTCAGTATATGCTCTCCCACCAGTTACAGGAGCTAGCTATGGATGAAGCAGCAAAAAACTATAAAGCTCCTGTTAATTGTGATCTCCTGAAGGTACCGGTGGTTAATCACCAAATTTGGTCACAGATGGGTATGCCTGCTAGGGCCCAGGAGATGAAGTTTCAAAAAGTGCTTAAACTGTTGTCAGCAGGTATTACAGCTGTGGTGAAAGTTATTGATCCAAGCAATATGGTTGAAGCACACCAGGACAGACTGGGATTCCTTTGTAATGCATTTTTTGAAATCAATAACATCAGGAGGGCCGCTATTAGGCCAGTGCTTAATCCGAATTTGGCAAGTTTGTGCAAACCGACCAGTGTACCACCACAAAATCTGTTGTTTGGAGGTAACCTTGCAAAAAGGGTCAAAGAATGTCATGAAGATGTTAAAACTATGGCCCTCATTAAGCCGGCTGTTAAGCTAGGCAAAAGGTTTTCTCCGTATTGGAAAGGAACTAATGTGGATGCAGGAGAAGGAACGAGCCGTTCAGGTCTTCAATTTCGGAACTGGTAGGGCTGCCAGCATGAAGGGGAAGCTGCCTTTCTCTACAAGAGGTCGAGGACAACAAGGTCCGCAAGGAAAGATGCAGGTAAGGAAAACATCGACAGACGATGAATTAATTGATGTTCCTGTTCAAATTGGGGGAAGGTTAAAATTGTTTCTCAAACAATGGCAGCAGTTGACATCAGATTTGTTCATACTTAGTAGTATTGAAGGGGTGAAAATTGAATTTTACTCTAAGGACAGTCTACCTAATCAACATTTTCCTAGTCGTAAACTTATTTTTTCAGATGAAGAAAATGTGCTTATTCAAGCAGAGATTCAGTCGTTACATAAGAAAGGGGTAATTGAGCCTTCTGTCTATCTAAAGTCGACAATTTGTGTCAAATATATTTCCCAGATCTAAAAAGACTGGGGGGTGTAGAATTATTTTGGATTTATCGAGTTTGAACAAGTTTGTTTGTTTATAGGCATTTCAAAAATGGAAACCTTTACCACGGCCAAACATCTAATGTCCAAAAGGAGTTATATGGCAACTATTGATTTAAAGGATGCATATTACTCAGTGTCTATTCATGAGGATGATAGAAGATATTTGAAATTTATTTGGATGACTCAGCTGTGGCAATTCAGGGCATTGCCGAATGGATTAACTTCAGCTCCTAGATTATTTACTAAATTGGTAAAACCTGTGTTAGCGTTACTTAGAGCTAAGGGGCATGTGGTAATGGCCTACTTAGATGATATTCTGATTGTTGGAAAGACTCATGCTGAAACTCAATCATCAGTTTCAGTTGATAAAAATCACTTTTGAACAAATGGGATTTGTTATTCACCCAGATAAATCTAAATTATCACCAGTCCAAATTATTGATTATCTGGGATTTACCATTAATTCCAATCACATGTTGGTAACTTTGCCCAGGGATAAATTGAATCAGTTAATTGAGGACTGTGTTAATCTCGTTGGAGAACAAAGGCCTTCGATTAGACAAGTAGCCAGGTTAATTGGGAAGTTTGTGGCAGCATTTCCAGCTGTGCAGTATGGTCCTCTGCATTATCAACAATTACAATGATCAAAGGAACAGGCACTGAGAATACAAAGGGGCCTTTTTGATAGGCCTATGCAGTTGTCAGCTGGGGCGATTGCTGACATACAATGGTGGATAGCAAATGTTTCAACAAGTTTTAGGAAGGTTTTGGTGGAACCACCGTCACTGATATCACAGACTGATGTAAGTGCACTGGGTTGGGGTGCAACAGATATGTCGTCTAGTTGTGGAGGCAGATGGAATGTGGATGATCGCTTCTTCAACTAAGAGGGATTAATTATTTAGAGTTGTTGGGCACCTAGTATGGGCTCAAAGCTTATTGTTCTACAAGGAGGGACTTGCATGTGCAGGTTCAGATTGACAACACCACAGCAGTGGCATATGTAAACCACATGGGTGGAGTTAAGTCACAGTCTTGTGATAGACTGGCTAACCAGATTTGGAGCTGGTGTATTGACCAAAATATCTGGCTTTCAGCACTTTATTTGCCAGGAAGATTCAACACTGTAGCTGACACTAGGTCACGTCAGTTTAATGACAACATTGAATGGATGTTAAATCAGGATGTATTTAACCAAATGATTGTTCAGTATGGAATGCCAGATATTGACTTGTTTGCATCTCGATTAAATCATCAGTTACCTAGATATGTTTCATGGGAACCAGATCCTGGGGCAGGAGCAGTGGATGCGTTTTCGCTGCATTGGGGAGGAATGTTTGTGTATGTATTTCCTCCATTCTGTCTCATCAGCAGATGTTTGCAAAAGATCAAGGAGGACTCCGCTTCAGGGGTATTGGTAGTGCCAGATTGGCCTACACAAGCATGGTTTCCCGTTGTATTACAAATGGCTAGGGAGCCTTACATGATTATTCCCAAGAATAAAAATCTACTGGTAAATCCAGTCACTGGGATCAACATCCTTTACATGATCGTCTTGATCTGTTAATTTGCAGATTTTAAGGAGGCCATACCTGGGGAGAGGACTGTGTCATCGGACTGTGGATGTTCTCACGTTGGCCTGCAGGGATAGTACACAGCAGCAATGTATCACCTATATAAGGAAGTGGGAGCAATTCTGCCTACAGCAGAATATTGTATATCACACTGCAGGGATCACGGACGTATTGGAGTTTTTTGTCAACTCTTTATTTCGACAAAAAATTAAGTTACAGTGCGATCAATTCAGCCAGAAGTGCTCTGTCTTCTTATTTACCTATGAATGCAGAATTACATACAGTAGGGACACATCCGTTAGTTTCACGATTCATGAAGGGAGTTTTCAATTCTAATCCTCCTAAACCCAGGTATGCCGGGATTTGGAATGTGAGTGAGGTTCTTATGGTTCTTCGCCAGTGGGCTCCGGTTACAAGCCTATCTATAGCCAAATTAACTATTAAGGTGGTCATGCTTATGGCGTTGGTTTCAGCACAACGTGTACAAACGTTGCAAAAGCTACGGCTAGATAGAATGCATGTGTCGGCAGATGCCATTATATTTTACTTCGGAGTCACGTGAGTGACTACGTGAAGACCCCGTCCAGCACGCATGCGCGACATTAGCGTTCATGCAGTGCACCCGCGACGGACGGGAGTCCAAGGCGATCCCGCTACAAATCGAAATGTCGGGCCGACAGGTAAGTTTTACCGTGGCCGTGTGTCTTTTCTCTGTGGTGCTTGTGTTCCAGGAAGAATGAGCAAGGCCAGAGGAAAGAAATCTGCAGCTCGCCCCCGTTCGTCCTCCGTTGAGAAATGCTCTTTGGAGGGGGGGAAAGAGGCGGCATGTATAACTACCGAGCCGAGCCCAGCACCGCTCGTGCTGCCTGAGCAGCGGGCTGGAGGTACCTGCAGCCAGAACCGGGCGGTAGTGTCCGACGATTCGGATGAAGATGCCTCACCGCTCGAGAGCGACACAGGCAGCCGCCTAAGCCGCATGGAACGGCTTATGGAGCATTTGCTCCAGCGAGATCTGCTGAGAGAGCAGCAGCAGCCTCGCCAAGGGAGTTCAGGCACTCCCGCAGTGCATTTTACGGCACTGGCCATTGCTTCACCTTCTTTTGAAGGCAGCATTGGCGACCAGGTCTGGGCTGGTCAAGAAGAGGGGTCACTGGCTGAAGATTTCGGGAGTACGCAGGGTGTACAGGATCAGGAAGAGCTGCTGGGTGTGGTCAACCGCTACGTGGCCATTCCACAAGCGGGTCGGCCATTAGAGCCGAAACTTGCAGCCAGCATTAACCACCTGTCCTCAAAACCCCTACAAGAACAGGTGGTCAATGAGGCTCTTGAACTATATACAGCCCCAGTAAATTGTACATCATTGAATGTACCCGCTGTAAACAGCCAAATTTGGGGACATTTGGGGCAGAACATCAGGAACCTGGAGTTGAAGCTCCAGAAAATCCTTAAACTCCTGACTGCAGGAATAACATCTTATGCTTGGTCCATTGATGGTGTGGACATCTCCACAAATCAGCAAGACACATTAGCTCTGCTGTGCACCACTCAATATGAAATAAACAATTTACGGAAGGAAATTATCAAGCCTGCCCTCAACCCTAATTTTGCGGGACTTTGCAAAACACCGGGTTCAGAACCTCCTATTCTGCTCTTTGGGAAAGACCTTCCAAAAAAGGTGAAAGACCTAGAGGAAGAATCCAAGACCTTTGGTCTCGTGAGGGCAGGTTTAGGACCGAGCAGACCTAACAAACCCAGGCGGCAGTACCCCATGGCGTCCACCAGTCGTCAACCACACTATGGGACTGGTGAAAGCTCGGGGTCCGCAACCATTCCCCGTAAGCCTTTTTTAGGCCAGGGCCCAGAGCGGACCCCATGGAAAATGCGCCACCCCCAACAACATCAAGATCAACATCAACCCTCTACAGGCCAGCAGACGCCTCATCGCTCAGCGAAGTGGCAGAAGAAGAAGCACCAATAACCATGGAGGTAGGTGGGTCTGGTTCCTCTCAGCATATGAGCAGTAGGGGCTCTATACTAACAGGGGGGAGATTGCACTTGTTTTTTTTGGATGCATGGGAATCCATCACTAATGACAAGTATATACTCAGCAGCGTTCAAGGCTACAAAATTGACTTTGTTCATGAAAACATTCCACCAGTTCAGCATATACCCAAAAGGGTATTCACCCTCTCAGTCAAAGAGAAACAAGAGGGTCAAGCTGAACTGATGAGGTTACAAGCAAAAGGTGTCATTGAAAGAACAAAACATGAACCTTGGAATTTGTGTCTAATATTTTCACTAAAATCAAAAAAGATGGTGGACGACGCATCATCATTGACTTAACTACTTTAAACAAGTCTGTCAGGTATATACATTTCAAGATGGATACTTTTGAAACAGCCAGACTATTGGTTTCTAGAGGGTACTTTTTAGCAAGCATTGATTTAAAAGATGCCTACTACTCAGTACCCATACATAAGGAGCATCGAAAAATACTTAAAATGTATCTGGATGAAACAGCTATGGCAATTTAAAGCCTTACCAAATGGGCTAACCTCTGCTCCAAGGCTGTTCACTAAAACCTTAAAACCTGCCTTGGCATTATTGAGGAAACAAAAGCATATAGTCATGGCGTATTTGGACGACATTTTAATAGTGGGAAAAACCTTGGAGACAGCCATTCTGGCAGTAGCAGCCACCAAACGTTTGTTTGAAACTTTGGGGTTTGTCATACATCCAGATAAATCCAATTTTACACCGTCCACTGTCATGGACTATCTTGGATTTACGATTGATACTGTTCGCATGATTGTAACTCTGCCGAAGGGGAAAGCATCAGAATTGGCGCTATCATGCAACGAACTCATGAATAAACATCAGCCAACCATACGGGAGGTAGCTAGAGTTATTGGCAAAATGGTAGCAGCTTTTCCAGCTGCACTTTGCACTATCAAAATTTGCAAAGAGCAAAAGTGCATGCACTAAAGCAAAACTCAGGTCACTTTGACCGAGCTATGAGTTTAACTGCTGAATCCATTCCAGAGTTACAATGGTGGGCAAGGAACGTAAGGCTCAGCTCCAGTCCCATAATAATCACCAACCCAGTATTAACCATTCAAACGGATGCCAGTGCTTTGGGCTGGGGAGCAACTAACATGCAATCCAGCACAGGGGGCAGATGGACTAAATTTGAATCATCTTGCCTACAGACACGGGGTATCAACTACTTAGAAATGTTGGGTGCGTTTTATGGGTTAAAAGCATATTCATCTAATACGCATCATGCACATGTCCGGTTGCAATTAGATAATACCACGGTGGTGGCTTATATCAATCACATGGGTGGTGTAAAGTCGATATCGTGTGACAATTTGGCCAACCTAATCTGGCAATGGTGTGTTAAAAGGCATATTTGGTTATCAGCAACTTACCTACCAGGTAAGCAAAATACAGTGGCAGACACCAGGTCACGCAGATTCAATGATAACATCGAATGGATGTTAAATCCCAAAGTATTTGCTGAAATTACTAAGCAATATGGCACACCAGATATCGATCTATTTGCATCCAGGCTGAATCACCAGGTACCAACGTATATGTCGCTTGGGAACCAGACCCTGAGGCAGCAGCAGTTGATGCATTCTCGCTGCATTGGGGGAAAAATGTTCTTTTATGCTTTCCCTCCTTTCTGCCTCATCAGTCGGATATTACGCAAGATTCAATTGGATTCTGCTTCAGGAATCTTGATAATACCTGACTGGCCTACACAGCCATGGTTCCCAGTGGTTTTCGATATGGCTGTTGAAACACCGTTGGAATTCCCCAGCAGTCGACAGTTATTAATCCACCCAGTGTCAGGCATTAGTCACCCGTGCCATGACAGAGTCAATCTCCTGGCTTGCAGATTTTAAAAAGACCTCTACTGGGCCTGGGACTGTCTGAGGACGCCATCAACATGATGACCGCATCTCACCGGGAGTCCACCAGGAGACAATACCTGACCAACATAAGAAAATGGGAACGGTATTGCTCCAAAACAGGAACTACCTACACTACAGCTACAGCCACCAGTGTTGTGGAGTTTCTGCTTGGATTACATCGAGAAGGACTCAGCTACAGCGCCATTAATACAGCCAGGAGTGCATTGTCAGCTTATTTGGTTCCAGCAGCAGGACAACTGACTTTGGGGTCCCATCCACTAGTGGTCAAAATCATGAGGGGCATTTTTAACACCAATTCCCCTAGGCCTAGGTACACTCAGATCTGGGATGTCAGCATTGTACTGACGTACCTTAGGGGATGGCCACCACCCAGGTCACTCACGCTGGAACAACTTACACTGAAATCAGTCATGCTCATGGCACTAGTGTCAGCTCAAAGGGTACAGTCCCTCCACCTTCTGAGGCTGGACAGCATGACAGAGTCATTGGACTGTATCACATTTCCCATTCAGGGGCTGGTCAAACAATCTAGACCAGGTACCACGCCTCCAGTAATGGAGTTCCGGGCATATTCACCTGACCCACGGTTGTGTGCCAAGACCCATCTCGCCAATTACATAGACACAACATATAACTTAAGAGGGAGAGAAAAAGCCTTATGGATAAGCCACAAGAAGCCTCATGGTCAGGTTGACGAGCCAAACCATTTCAAGGTGGCTCAAGCAGGTGCTTAAGTCCGCGGGAATTGATACTATTGTTTACAAATCTCATTCCACCAGGGCTGCATCTACGTCGGCGGCTAGGCGAATGGATGTGCCTATGGACCATATTCTGGCCAGAGCAGGATGGTCCTCGGAGAGAACTTTCCAAAGGTTTTATAATAAGCCGCTGGCGGAGCCTGCTACATTTGCAGACAGAATTTTAGAGTCTGCAGATAATATTTAATTTAAGCCCGGGGGAGCTCTCTGTTTTTTGTTGTTATTAATAAACCTTTTTTGTTCACAAACAGGTTATTGTTGATTGTATAACATGCTTCCTCCCTCTAAGGTCTTCAGGCAGTGAGTGAAGCATGAGCTGGTTCACGGTTCGGATTCACAGAGCTTTGAAGTCTTCACGTAGTCACTCACGTGACTCCGAAGTAAAATAGTAAGATTAAATGAGAACTTACCAGTTCGAAGTTTGATCTGTATTTTATGAGGAGTTACGATGAGGGATTACGTGCCCTCCGCTCCCACCCTCTATTATACAGATCAACTGGTAATTAAGTTCTTATTTTTTCTTTACTATATTTATTTCAATTGTTGTGT
The DNA here is from genome assembly GCA_035221665.1 of Okamejei kenojei. Lineage (NCBI taxonomy): Eukaryota > Metazoa > Chordata > Chondrichthyes > Rajiformes > Rajidae > Okamejei > Okamejei kenojei. The sequence continues at coordinate 96,525,926 of CM069137.1, read as the reverse complement.
TTTCTGTGAATCCACACCGCTGCTTTGAAGAAATGTCGCGCATGCGTGCTGGACGGGGTCTTCACGTAATCCCTCATCGTAACTCCTCATAAAATACAGATCAAACTTCGAACTGGTAAGTTCTCATTTAATCTTACTATTTTTATGTCTATGATTTGCTTAAACATAATAGAAGAGGAATGACAGGATGTAAGATTGTGTTTTCAGCATACCCCGCAGATGATCGCTTGTGTGTAGTTTCACATTTATCTCATTACATTGAGATTACTAAACCTCTGAGAGGAACAGAGTCGGCTTTGTTTATTAGTCACAAAAAAACACACAGTAAGGTGTTGGTGTAAACAATTTCAAGGTGGCTAAAGCAGGTCCTGGCAAGTGCAGGAATTGATACTGATAAATTCAAATCTCATTCCACCAGGGCGGCATCAACTTCCGCGGCAAGGGCGATGGACTTGCCAATAGACCATATCCTCGCGGCCGCAGGATGGTCCAGTGAGCTGACCTTTCAGAGGTTTTATCACAAGCCGATTTCAAGGCTCGGGGTGTTTGCTGATTCTGGTTTCAGTACTGTTACACTTTTCCCCTGAGTTAGAGGGGTTTGTTATGATTTGTTTGTAAATAAATTGTTATTCATTTAACAAATGTTGTTACTGATGCATGATTGATTGTTAACAACTTTGAGTCAATCCAGGCAGTGTGAACGTCGGATTTGGGTCTGCGGTGTGAATTCACAGTGTTTTGAAGTCTTCACGTAGTCACTCACGTGACTCCGAAGTAAAATAGTAAGATTAAACGAGAACTTACCAGTTTGAAGTTTGATCTTTATTTTATGAGGAGTCGAGTTGAGGGACTACGTGCCCTCCGCTCCCACCCTCATAGATCTCATCTGGTAGTTCTAGTTTTATCATCTTACCATTATACTTCGGTCATTGTTAGCTGTGAATTCATTCCGCTGCTTTGAAGATTGACGCACCAACGGCTGTACGGGCTTCTATTCACGTAGTCCCTCAACTCGACTCCTCATAAAATAAAGATCAAACTTCAAACTGGTAAGTTCTCGTTTAATCTTACTATTAAACCCAGTAAGGGGTATTGAGATAATGTCCGATGCCTTTAATATGTAAAATACCTTGCACCAATGTCCATTGAGGTATGCAGTGACTGATGACATTGATATTCAAGTATCTAATGACCGATGCCTTTGATATGTAAAGTCCTTATACCCATATGACAAGATGCCTTTGATGCAACTGATGTGACGAGACAACTCAGACGCATCCTGTAGTAACGTGTATTCTCTGTACCTCTGACCATGACTAATGTTTGTGGAATGTACTAAGGTGACAAAAAAAACACTATATAATAGTTTCCTCCAAACACAAGGCGTAGCTATGGGGACACGCATGGGCCCCAGCTACGCTTGCCTCTTTGTTGGGTACGTCGAACAATCCTTGTTCTCGGCGTACCAGGGCCCCATCCCCGACCTCTACCTCTGTTACATCGACGACTGCTTTGGTGTCACCTCCTGCACCCACACACAACTGACTGACTTCATTCATTTCACCACCAACTTCCATCCGGCACTCAAATACACTTGGACCATTTCCGACACTTCCCTACCATTCCTTGACCTCACCATCTCTATTGCAGGTAATACGCTCCTGACCGACATCCACTACAAACCTACTGACTCCCACAGCTACCTGGACTACTCCTCCTCCCACCCTGCTTCCTGTAAGGACTCCATCCCCTATTCCCAATTCCTCCGTCTACACCGCATCTGCTCCCGGGATGAGGTGTTCCACACCAGGTCATCACAAATGGCCTCATTCTTCAGAGAACGGGGATTCCCCTCCCCCACTATTGATGAGGCTCGCACCAGGGTCTCCTCCATACCCCGCAACACTGCCCTCGCTCCCCATTCCCCCACTCGCAAACAGGGCAGAGTCCCCCTGGTCCTCACCTTTCACCCCACCAGCCGGCAAATACAACATATAGTCCTCCGCCAGTTTCGCCACCTCCAACGTGACCCCTCCACCCGCCACATCTTCCCATCTCCCCCCCTGTCTGCCTTTCGCAAAGACCGCTCCCTCCGCAACTCCCTTGTCCATTCTTCCCTCCCCTCCCACTCTACCCCTTCCCCGGGCACTTTCCCTTGCAACCGCAAGAAATGCAACACTTGTCCCTTCACCTCCCCCCTCCACTCCTTTCAGGGACCCAAGCAGTCCTTCCAGGTCCGACAGAGGTTCACCTGCACCTCCTCCAACCTCATCTGCTGCATCCGCTGCTCCAGATGCCAGATGATCTATATCGGTGAGACCAAGCGGAGGCTTGGCGATCGCTTCGCCGAACACCTCCGCTCGGTCCGCAATAACCAACCCGACCTCCCGGTGGCTCAGCACTTCAACTCCCCCTCCCATTCCACATCCGACCTCTCGGTCCTGGGCCTCCTCCACGGCCAGAGTGAGCAACACCGCAAGCTGGAGGAACAGCACCTCATATTCCGCTTGGGGAGTCTGCATCCTTTGGGCTTGAACATTGAATTTTCTCAATTCTGTTAACCCTTGCTGTCTCCTCCCCTTCCCACCTCTCCCTCAGCCCTCGGGCCCTGGCATTCCCTCTATCTCTATCTCCCTCCCCCACCCTAGTCGCACTAGCTTCTCATTTTCACACCACAAACAGCTTACAATGGCTTGTTCCCTTTATCATCGATACTTTTTTGCATATCTTTCATTCATTGTTCTTTATCTCTCCACATCACCGTCTATATCTCTCGTTTCCCTGATCCCTGACCAGTCTGAAGAAGGGTCTCGACCCGAAACGTCGCCTATCTCCTTCGCTCCTTAGATGCTGCTGCACCCGCTGAGTTTCTCCAGCTTTTTGTGTACCCTCGATTCTCCAGCATCTGCAGTTCCTTCTTTAACACTATATAATACCATGTAATTCTGTTGTTCAGAGAAGTGGACTGAGGACAGCCAAGTGAAAGTATTGCTCACTTGACTGGGGTTTCTCTTGCCGCTTCCATTGGCCGATAATAACAAAGTTTTGAACTGGTCTACCAACCGTATTGTGAGTTGTCTGTTTATTAAGAAGCGAACCTGTTTGATTGTTATAAAAGTAACATATTCATGTTGATATAAAAACATAAATAACATATCACTGAAAAGATCAGAGCGACACTTGTTAAAACACACATTCATTATTTGACAGAAATACCAATAGCGTGTTTAATTTATTTGATCATTGGGTAAGTCAAGAATCGTGTTTTTGATTCAATCAGTGGTGGATTAACTGCTCTTCCACAATTGGCCTGATTTTGGCAAAGTAAACTCGAAGCAGGTTCCCTGGGCCTTGTTGCTATGATGATTTCTTCCAGAGGGTTTGTAAGTGTCTGAATGAAGTGAGGACAGATTCAAGTATCACAGTAGGTGCTCAATAATGAGAAACAATCAAGACTTACTTGAAAAGTGACTATTTTGAATTTCTTACCAACATTGCCTTAAAATACAGCGTTCCCTGGGTTACAAATGTCCTGACCTTTTGAAATCTGACCACCTATATTCTCTCAAAAAACACACAAAGTTCTGGAGTAACTCAGTAGGTCAGGCAGCATCTCTGGAGGACATGAATCATGTGATGAGAGATGCTGCCTGACACGTTGAGTTACTCCAGCACTTCCGTTTTTTTTTGTAAACCAGCATCTGCAATTCCTTGTTTTTCCATATTCTCCAATATTTTTTTTTTAATATCTTCAGTATGGCTGCTTTCTGATTAACCAATTAACTGATTAATTTTGAAAAAGTGATTAATCATTAATTAATCCTTTTACCCCGATTAAAATGATTGATTTTCAAAAATCAGATTTTAGTGATTTTTAATCTAAAACTCATTCTTTCTCGGCAAATTTACCATTATTTCGCAAATGTAACCCTACATTAGACTATCATTAGGTAAGATTGCATAAACGATAAGGTACCAACGGTCTCTTCACATAGTCATGTTCACAATTTTGTGACAGAGAGGCCAGCAACACTAAAACATCTTCCAGATTCAACTGAGCCAGGAGGAATTGTCATGATTGCTCTGGACACTTTTTCAAGTGTGCTTGGGCATTTTGACGTGCTTTCCGGTTCCGCCATTTCTCGCTTCAATCTCTTCTAAAGGTCCAGGAAGGAACTGCAGATGCTGGTTTTAAAGATGACAGCGCCTCGCAGCAGCGGCCTCTGCAGTCCATCTATGTTTTTTTAATTTTTGCCCTGTTAAGTGTATGTTTTGGTTGTAGTTTATATATTATTTTTAGCTGTGTATATGTGAGGGGGGGCGGGGGGTGGGGGAAACTTTTAAATCTCTTCCCTGTATGGGGACCCGACCTTTCCCTGTCGGGTCTCCATTGTCGCTGGGGCCTAGCACCGTGGAGCGGCCTCTAACTGGAATCGACCTGGGGCTCCAGTCGCAGAGCCTGTGGACTCACCATCGCGGAGCTGGCCGACTTCGGAGCGCGGAGAGTTGTGGTGGCTGCGACCTGACTTCGGAGCTTCGGAGGCTCCAGCTGCAGGCCCTGTGGAGCTTGCGGCTCCCTGGTGGGAGAATGGTTTTCGGAGCTCCCGCAACAGCAACTTCTCCCGCCCGAATCGCGGGGTTCAAATGAACCAGAGCGGGGCCTTACTTAGGTTCAAATGACAATAAACGGTATTCGGTATTCTGTATTCTGTTACACCGAAGATAGACACAAAAAGTAGGAATCGGGCTGCATCTCTAGAGAAAAGGAATAGGTGAAGTTTCGGGATGAGACCCTTCTTCACACTGTGAGTCAGGGGAGAGGGAAACTAGAGATATGAAAAGGTACAAAAAATGAATGAATGGAAGGTATGAAAAGAACAAATCAATGCCAGCAAGGATGATCACTGAAAGGTGGAGCCAACAATGGTCCATTGTTGGCTGTGGAAAAGGTAATGATGAGTGGATACAAACAATGAAACTAAACAGATGACAGCGAAACTAGTAGGACAATTAGGGTGGCAGAGGGACAGAGAGAGAGGGAATGCAAGGGTTACTTGAAGTTAGAGAAATCTCAGTTTGCTGGGTTGTAAGCTGCCCAAGCAAAATATGAGGTGCTGTGCATCCAATTTGCATTTGGCTTCACTCTGACAGTGGAGGAGGCCCAGGACAGAAAGTTCAGTATGGAATGGGAAGAATGGGAGTTAAAGTGTTTGGCAACCGGAAGATCGTGTAGGCCCAGGCAGACGAAGGTGTTCAGCGAAACAATCACGCAATCTGCACTTGGTCTCTTGTAGAAAGCAGAAAGGGGTGGAGATGGGAAGATGCGGTTAGAGTGGTGGAGGTGGCAAAAATGTCTTTCATAATGTCTTGCGGGTTTGAAACTGACTCCATTGGCTTCGACCTCGTGACAACCTTTCTGGAGTGAATAGCACGGGGCGCTTCTGATTTACTTAGCAGCACAGTGGGCTCAGCTTGATCATTATCTTCCTCACCACTCAGCAAATAAGTCATCGTCTTTGTTTGGGAGCAGCTGCATGTAAACGTCCCTCACAATGGCAAGATTATTTGTCGGTGGGACCACAGGTCAGGAATTCCAGGCTGAGTCGTAATCCGGTGGATCATCCAGGTACCCGAGGAGTTGTGAAACAATCCTGACATGAATGTGAATAGTCCCCATATTCCAATTTCTTCCCGTAATTTTGTTCCAAACTTCATGACCGTATCTCAAGTTCCCTCTCTCGAACTTCGGATTTTCAGACCTTGTGCCTTCCAGCCATTTTTGAAGGCGTCACTTTTGGTCAAAGTTGCAAACAGAATTGGGTCTAAAACTGTCAAATGTGCAATAACAAACTCAGGTATTTCTGTTGATTTCTTCTTGAAATGCGAAATAATTGTTCCCTAATTTGTGCAGGATGGAATGCCAACTGACTTGTTTGAAGACAAGGGGTCAAATTTGAATGCATGTTGTGGGGTTCCAGATGATATTTGAATGACAACGAGGATGGTTGATATTTGAAAGTTGTTTCACAATTCTTGCACTTCACTAAACTCCGGTATTTGCTCACCGCTAAGTTGTGCCAAACGTCTGACTTCTTGCCTTGAAAATCAATCCAATCAAAACTTCAACATTTTGCTGTTCGAAATTTTCTGAATGCATTTAAGGATTGATTATGTTGACGTTTTTGCTCAGCTTTATTGGATAAACTGGCTGATAAGTTACCAAACATTTATTTACAAAAAAAATGATCACACCATCCTATTCTAGTACTAGCTTTGGAGAAGAGAGTTTAGAAATCTAATCACTTTAGTTGGTTAAGCATGATTAAGCAAGGGTGATTAATCATTAATCACTTTTTTTGAGAAACTGACTGATTAGAGCAGTCTTAATCTTCAGGATAATAATAATAATAGTAGTAATAATAATAATAGTAGTAATAATAATAATAATAATAATAATAATAATAATAATAATAAATTAATGTGTTATGGTATTCATTAATGACTGAACAGTATATATTCCAAAGGTTTAATTATGGACAGTTAGAGTGCATTTTCAATGAAATGTAAGAATTAAAGAATTACAGCCAGTGCGTGTAAAGAGATACGATGTTGGTTACTATTGGAAAATAGGTTTATAAAGATTCCCAGGCTGCAGAATTTTAGTTATGACGAATGGGAGATTAGTTGAATCCACATTAATTCTGGCACAAAAACTTACCAAATGGATGTCTTACTTTTCCCAGCAGTGTGGTCAGTAATTAACGATGCAGATATAAAATAGCTGGTGGATGAATCAAGGGTGAGCTGAGGAAATAAATCCATCCAGAGCTCCAGTGGAGGTTTACAACTCACTGCAAGGTTCACTACACACTGGACACTGGGAAGAGGAATTAAGTTGTTCTCATTTGGCTAACATTAACATGACAGGCCAAATGCCCCCTCACCCCCCCTCCCCCCGCCCTTTGTGTATGTTAAATTGAAAGATTCCATAATTTAGATTTATTCACTATCAGACCAACTGTCCAGTTGTTGGGTTCAGCATGATTTTTCAAAGGGAACCTTTCAGCTGCACAGACGAGACGAAGACCCCAATACAATTCTGAAGAGCTTTCACACAATGCCCGTCCCACCTCAGGAACACCTACGTCGTTCTCCATCTATTCATTTCTGGCTGTGCAACACTCTGTACTAGCCTGGCTAAATGATAATATTCACAATGAGACATTCCTTCTGAAAGTCAAAGTAAGGACGGGTGGGGAAGATTCCCATCTATTGTACGTACTTGAAATATCCCATGATCATAATGGCTATAGTCAGTGAGCAGAGTGAAACAGCATATCCGATGGTGTACATCACTGACAGTCGTTCAAAGAATTCCTGTTGAATAAGAATAAATATATTAAAATGTTGAGAATGCTTGATAGAAATTTTATACTGTGTAATTAATTATTTTTGTTAGTCATGTGTTAAAATGAAAACAGCATCATAAATACATTGTAAAATTAGGCTTTGTTTCATTCCCAATAGATTTCAACACTAGTACAGTGTAGGCCAGGGCTGGGGAACATGTTGGATTGCCGAATTAAGTTAGCTGCAATCTAATACGGTCACATCCAAGAAACTTCAATTAGATATGTTCATTTTAAGGTTAAAATAAAAGTAATAAAAGACGAACAAAAACATATTAATAAAAATAAAAGGTAGACAAAAATGCTGGGGAAACTCTGCGGGTGAGGCAGCATCTATGGAGCGAAAGAAATAGGCAACGTTTTGGGTCGAGACCCTTCTTCAGGTCTGAAGAAGGGTCGCAACCCGAAACGTCGAGACCCTTTAGGCGACCCTTTTTCGCCCTATTTCCTTCACTCCATAGATGCTGCCTCAGCCGCTGAGTTTCTCCAGCATTTTTGTCTACCTTTGATTTTCCAGCATTTGCAGTTCCTTCTTAAAAAAAAATAAAAGGATTTGTTCTACAAAATTTGGATTCATTTAAAAGGCCGCACTTAATGGCCTAGAAGGCCGCATGTGGCCTTTGGGCCACAGGTTCCCCACCCTGGTGTAGGCACTGCAACACATAGAGAAGGAAGAGTTTGATTCTACCTGTCTGTCACTGTTGTGGGGCTGCACGAAGCACTCTGTGTAATTTGTCCATGTTCGATTTAGACTTCCCACAAGCTTCCACTTCCCATCTTCCTCACAGTGTCGATAGGCAAATCCTGCAACCCAAGTAGGGAAAATATACATTCCTGTCCCTTCTGATTGACTAGCTTTTTGCCGCTCACATTTACGAAGAGAACAATAATTTGTAAACAAAAACAAGTAACATTAGATAAAACACAGTACCGTTGTGATTAAAGTCGTAAATATAGCTTGGGCAGGGCACCACAGTTAGACTTCCTGGGATCCCATTTGGCCAACATGTTAACCCATCCCACTCCGGAGAGCAAGATCCATCTGCAAGAACACAGGAAATCATAAAAGCAGGGAATACAGTGATTATGTCTAAGAGGCAACAAGTGCACTGTTATGATTCTTAAAATACCTACAAAAGAAGTTGAAATGCAAAAATCAGAAAACACACAGCAGGACAAGCAGCCATTATGTAGAGAGATGCAATGTTAATTTTCTGGTGCAAAACCTACTATCAGAGTTGAGAAAAGATAGAAAGATCGGTTTAACATTTATGGAAACAGAGAGTACAGGAGCAATTTAATTTATAGTTTAGTTTAGAGATACAGCTCGGAAACAAGCCACCGAGTCTGCACCGACCAGCGATGCCCGCACATTAACACTATCCTACACACACTGGGGACCATTTATATTCATACCAAGCCAATTGAACTACAAACCTGTACGTCTTTGAAGTGTGGGAGGAAACCGTAGATCTTGGAAAAAACCCACGGGGTCACGGGAGAACGTACAGACAGCAACTGTAGTCAGGATTGAACCTGGGTCTCTGGCGCTCTAAGCGCTGTAAGGCAGCAACTCTACTGCTGCGCCACCATGCCACCCCAATGGTGCCAGTAATGTCCAAGAATGTAATTTTGTGGTGACGTATTAGTGGGAGCAAAGAGGTCCTTCTGCAGTTGTACAGGGCACTAGTGAGACCACACCTGGAGTATTGTGTGCAGTTTTGGTCTCCAAATTTGAGGAAGGACATTCTTGCTATTGAGGAAGTGCAGCGTAGGTTCACGAGGTTAATTCCCGGGATGGCGGGACTGTCATATGTTGATAGAATGGAGCGGCTGGGCTTGTATACTATGGAATTTAGTAGGATAAGAGGGGATCTTATTGAAACATATATGATTAATAAGGTTTTGGACACGGTCGAGGCAGGAAATATGTTACCGATGTTGGGGGAGTCCAAAACCAGGGGCACACTTTAAGAATAAGGAGTAGGCAACTTAGAACAGAGATGAGGAAAAACTTTTTCACACAGAGGGTTGTGAATCTGTGGAATTCTCTGCCTCAGAAGGCAGTGGAAGCCAATCCCCTTTTTGCTTTCAAGAGAGAGTTAGATATAGCTCTTAAAGATAGCGGAGTCAGGGGATATGGGGTGAAGGCAGGTACGGGGTACTGATTGTGGATGATCGGCCATGATCACATTGAATGGCGGTGCGGGCTCAAAGGGCCGAATGGCCTCCTCCTGCACCTATTGTCTATTGTGTATTATTGACTCAGTCCTCAAAATCTAGTAGCAGATGTGTAAGTTTCAAGTCTTTTTTTCTCTTGCTAATCAATCTTCGTTTGGAGATTTTTAATTTCCCCCCAATCATCGCCCAATTTTTGGAGTGAGAGAATTCCATCTTTCAGATGTCCACTACCCTTATGTGGAAATACCATCCAGACCGCATCCCCCAAACATGTTTGAGTGCATGAGATAACAAAATTATTTTCCAAATTAAATAATTTGTATGGTTTGTTTTGTTTTGTTTATTTCCATAACTTCAGAGCAAAAGTAATGTTTCTCACACTACATCAGTACCACCTAGTTGTCAAACCACTTTGAAACTACACACAATTATCATTGGTAAATGCTGATTAGCCAATGTTTGCTTCCATAAATGAAAAAAAACGTAAATCCAAAATGTTCCAGACATTTATATTCATTCACAAAAAGATTAACTAGAACAAAACAAAAGGAGAAATAAGTGCTTTAGATAGACAGAGCTTTTAAAAATATTGGCTATTGTGGCCTGCAAAGACCTTACATTGACTTGTCCTCCACAGATTCACCACCCTCTGACTAAAGAAATTCCTCCTCATTCTCTCCCTGAGAAGATTATGGATAATAGAATGGTACAGCATGGAAACAGGACATGGGCGAGACCTGGACGTCTTTGTACACCAGGCACTGAAAGTTGGCTTACAGGTACAGCAGGCAGTGAAGAAAGCTAATGGAATGTTGGCCTTCATAACAAGAGGATTTCAGTATAGGAGTAAAGAAATCCTTCCGCAGTGTATAGGGCTCTGGTGAGGCCACATCTGGAGTATTGTGTACAGTTTTGGTCTCCTAATTTGAGGAAGGACATCCTTGTCATTGAGGCAGTAGGTTCACGAGATTGATCCCTGGGATGGCGGGACTGTCATATGAGGAAAGATTGAAAAGACTAGGCTTGTATTCACTGGAGTTTAGAAGGATGAGGGGGATCTTATAGAAACTTATAAAATTATAAAAGGACTCGACAAGCTAGATGCAGGAAAAATTTTCCCAATGTTGGGCGAGTCCAGAACCAGGGGCCACAGTCTTAGAATAAAGGGGAGGTCATTTAAGACTGAGGTGAGAAAAAACGTTTTCACCCAGAGAGTTGTGAATTTATGGAATTCCCTGCCACAGAGGGCAGTGGAGGCCAATCACTGGATGGATTTAAGAGAGAGTTAGATAACGCTCTAGGGGCTAGTGGAATCAAGGGATATGGGGAGAAGGCAGGCACGGGTTATTGATAGGGGATGATCAGCCATGATCAAGATCAATGGCGGTGCTGGCTCGAAGGACAGAATGGCCTCCTCCTGCGCCTATTTTCGATGTTTCTATGTTTCTATGACATTAGGCCCAACTCATCCACACTGAGCAGTGGATGCCCTTCTGAATTGATCCTATCGATTAGCTCCTGGTCGATAGCCTTTAATGCCTAAGTGATTAAGTGCTCATTAAGGCAGTTTTTAAATGTTGTCAGAGAACCAGCTTCAAGCATTCTCTCTAGAATTGCATTTCAGGTACTTATCGCTCTGGGTAATGATGACTCCCTTCGGTGTCCCTCTAACTATTCCCCATTACCCTAAACCCATGTTTCTGTGTTTTATTTGCCTCTTATATGAGGAAAAGGCTACCCTAACAATACCCTTCGTAAATTTATATACCTCAATCGTGTCCCATCTTAATCTCCTCTTCTCCAGGGAAAACAGTCTTTAGCCTCCCCAGCCTCTCCTCATAATTGAACTTGCTTTTGAAGTTGGAAGCCTGGGGCCAGTGGTGTCAGAAGGATCAGTGCTGTGTCGCCGATAGTCTCTCATATATATGAACTATTTGGATAAGAATGTAGGTGCCATGGTTAGTATGCTTGCAGATGATATCAGATTTGATGGTGTCATGGACAGTGAAAAAAAGGTGTCGGAGGTTACAACAGGATCTAGATCAACCTGGAAATTGGGTAAAGGAATGGCAGATGGAATTTAACTCAGTCACATGCAAAGCAATATATTTTGGGAAGTTAAAACCAGGACAGGACTTATACAGTAAATTGCAGGGCTTTGTGGAGTGTTGTGGGACAAGGTGATCTCGGGGTACGAGGTGACCTCGGAAAGTGGCAACACAGGTAGATAGGTAATAAATGCTAGCATTTATTGCAAGAAGACTAGAATTACGAAAATAGGGATGTAATGCTGAAGCTTTATAAGGCGCTGGTCAAACTGCATTTGGAGTATTGTGAACAAGTTTGGGCAGATTGGTGGAAACAGGGCCGCGACGTGAACACTCTTTCCTTGACTCTGAGGGTTGAATTATAAGGACAGACGGGATACAGTGGAACAGTTTTTTTCCCTGGAACAAAGGTTTAGGTCTAAGCTTAGGTCTCTATTGTCACATGTACCGAGGCACAGTGTAAAGCTTTGTTTCTCATGCTATTCGAACAGAAGAGATTTATCATACATAGATATAATCAGTTCAAACTCAAGTACAATAGATAGAGCAATGGGGAATATACAGAATGCAGAATATAGTTCTCAGCATTTTAGTGCATTGTAGTGCATCAGTTCCACGGATTAAGGGTTCAATGTACTCATTGGGGTTGAGGTGAAATGAACAGTACACTAGCTTATGGAAAAACCATTCAGGGCTGATAACAGAGGGGAAGAAGCTGTTCCTGAGTCTGGTGGTGCATGCTTTCAAACTCCTGTGTCTTCTGCTTGGACGGGAGCAGGGGGAAGAAGGAATTACCTTGGTAAATAAGTCTTTGATTATGTCGGCTACTTTTCCGAGGCAGCGTGAGGTGCAGATGTAGTCAATGTTTGCAAATTGGGTTCATAACCATATAACCATATAACAATTACAGCACGGAACCAGGCCCTCTCGGCCCTTCCAGTCCGTGCCGACCATTTGTTTTCCCCTAGTCCCATCTACCTGCACTCAGACCATACCCCTCCATTCCCTTCACGTCCATATACCTATCCACTTTACTTTTAAATGTTAAAATCGATCCTGCCTCCGCCACCTCTGCTGGAAGCTCATTCCACACAGCCACCACCCTCTGAGTAAAGAAGTTCCCCCTCACGTTACCCCTAAACTTCTGTCCCTTAATTCTCATGTCATGCCCTCTTGTTTGAATCTTCCCTACCCTCAATGGGAAAAGCTTATCCACGTCAACTCTGTCTATCCCTTTCATCATTTTAAAGACCTCAATCAAGTCACCCCCTTAACCTTCTGCGCTCCAAAGAATAAAGACCTAACTTGTTCAACCTTTCTCTGTAACATAGTTGCTGGAACCCTGGCAACATTCTAGTAAATCTCCTCTGTACTCTCTCTATTTTGTTGACATCCTTCCTATAATTAGGCGACCAAAATTGTACACCATACACCATACGCCTTGTACAATTTTAACATTACTTCCCTACTCCTATATTCAATGCTCTGATTTATAAAGGCCAGCACACCAAAGGCTTTCTTTACCACCCTATCTACATGCGATTCCACCTTCAGGGAACTATGCACAGTTATTCCTAGATCCCTCTGTTCCACAGCATTCCTCAATTCCCTACCATTTACCATGTACGTCCTATTTTGATTTGTCCTGCCAAGATATAGCACTTCACACTTATCAGCATTAAACTCCATCTGCCATCTTTCAGCCCACTTTTCCAAATGGCCCAAATCTCTCTGTAGACTTTGAAAATCTACTTCATTATCCACAATACCACCTATCTTAGTATCATCTGCATACTTACTTATCCAATTTTCCACCCCATCATCCAGATCATTGATGTACATGACAAACAACAGTGGACCCAACACAGATCCCTGAGGCACCCCACTGGTCACCGGCTTCCAACCTGACAAACAGCCATCCACCATTACTCTCTGACATCTCCCATTCAGCCACTGTTGAATCCATCTTGCTACTCCGCCATTAACACCCAAAGATTGAACCTTCTTAACCAACCTTCCATGGGGAACCTTGTCAAAGGCCTTACTGAAATCCATATAGACAACATCCACTGCTTTACCCTCATCAATTTCCCTAGTTACCGCTTCAAAAAATTCAAGAAGGTTTGTCAAACATGACCTTCCAGGCACAAATCCATGTTGACTGTTCCTGATCAGACCCTCTTTATCCAGATGCTTATATATATTATCTCTAAGTATCCTTTCCATTAATTTGCCCACCCACTGACGTCAAACTAATAGGTCTATAATTGCTAGGTTTATTCTTTGAACCCTTTTTAAAACAATGGAACAACATGCGCAGTACGCCAATCCTCCGGCACTATGCCCGTTTTCTAATGACATTTGAAATATTTCTGTCATAGCTCCTGCTATTTCTACACTAACTTCCCTCAATGTCCTAGGGAATATCCTGTCAGGACCTGGAGACTTATCCACTTTTATATTTTTCAAAAGTGTCCAGTACTTCCTCCTCTTTGAATCTCATAGTTTCCATAGCTACTCTACTTTTTTCCCTTACCTCACAGAGTTCAATATCCTTCTCCTTGGTGAATACCGAAGAAAATAAATTGTTCAATATCTCCCCCATCTCTTTTGGCTCTGCAGATAGCTGTCCATTCTGGTTCTCTAATGGTCCAATTTTATCCCTCGTTATCCTTTTGCTATTAATATAGCTGTAGAAACCCTTTGGATTTACTTTCACCTTTCTTGCCAAAGCAACCTCATATCTTCTTTTAGCCTTCCTAATTTCTTTCTTAAGATTCTTTTTACATTCTTTATACTCCTGTAGCACCTCATTTACTCCATGCCTCCTATAATTATTGTAGATATCTCTTTTTTTCGAAACAAGTGTCCAATTTCCCTTGAAAACCATGGCTCTTTCCAATTTTTACTATTTCCTTCAACCTAACAGGGACATAAAGATTCTGTACTCTTACAATTTCCCTTTAAATGTCCTCCATTTCTCTTCTACATCCTTCCCATGAAACAAAGTGTCCCAATTCACTCCTTTAAAATCCTTACGCATTCCCTCAAAGTTAGCCTTTCTCCAATCAAAAATCTCCACTCTAGGTCCAGTTCTGACTCGCTCCGTAATTATATTGAAACTAATGGTATTGTGGTCACTGGTCCCGAAGTGCTCACCAACGCATACCTCTGACACCTGTCCTGCCTCATTTCCTAACAGGAGGTCCAGCACTGCCCCTTCTCTGGTCGATACCTCTATGTACTGCTGCAAAAAACTATCCTGCACACATTTTACAAACTCCAAACCATCCAGCCCATTTACAGAATGTGTTTCCCAGTCTATTTTTGGAAAATTGAAATCTCCCACAATCACTACCTTGTGCTTACTACTAATATCTGCTATCTCCTTACATATTTGCTCTTTCCAATTCTTGCTCCCCATTTGGCGGTCTATAGTACACCCCTAAAAGTGTTGCTACACCATTCCCACTTCTCAGTTCCACCCAAATAGCCTCCCTAGACGAACCCTCTAATCTATCCTGCCAAAGCACTGCTGTAATATCCTCTCTGACAAGCAATGCAACACCTCCACCTCTGGTCCCTCCAATTCTATCACCCCTGAAGCAACGAAATCCTGGAATATTTAGTTTCCAATCACAGCCCTCCTGCAACCATGTTTCACTGATTGCCACAACATCATATTTCCAGGTGTCAATCCAGGCTCTAAGTTCATCCACCTTACTTACAATGCTCCTAGCATTAAAATATACACATTTTAGAAACTCACCATCCTTTATTCTCTGTCTATTATCTTTTTCATCTTTCTCGCCTACATTTTGGGTCCGAGTGCTTCCCTTCTCTGCCTCTTGCCCCACACAGCCTGTCCCCTAGCCCCCCTCTACCTGATCCCTCCCCCAGCCTTTCTAGTTTAAAGTCTCCCCAGTAGCCTTTGCAAATCTCCCTGCCAGGATATTGGTCCCCCTCGGGTTCAAGTGCAACCCGTCCTTTGTGTACAGATCATGCCTTCCCCAAAAGAGGTCCCAATGATCAAGAAACTTGATAGACTGGGCTACATCTGCAACTCTCTGCAATTTCTTGCGCTCTTCCTAAGAGCTAATCCTAAATCGATCTCTGATGCAACCTGACGATATGCTTTCTATGTTGCATCTGTAGAAGTTAGTACAAGTCACTGGAGCCATGACAAATTTCCTCAACCTCCTCAGGAAGCAGAGGCATGGTGTTCCAAGCTGCCACATCAATGTGGTTGGTTTATGACAGATCATTGGTTATATTAACGCCAGGGAACTTGAACCTTTTGTAGGAGCAAGATGGAAAGGTCACGGAGTTGGTGTATGAAGTAACGGATGATCTATTAAACTGGTGCTTGTGCACCAGAAGGCAGCCAAAGCTGACCTGTCTAGTGTGGCTCTGGTACATTTTAATATTCTCAGACAATGAGGTTTAGCACAGAGACTTGATTAACAGTAACTCGAGGTCCTAATTACAGAATAGAACTCAGAAAGACTTAATTAGATCACAAACAGAATGAGATGATTATCCACAAGTCTAAATTTATTAACAGTAGATCCAAATTTCTGTTATAGTGAAGGGTGCATCCACAATTAATTAAATTCCTGTTCGGCTTTTTCTGCGGTTTCCTGTCACAAATTAGCACAATCCACTAATTATTCGCCCTCACTATTGGTTACTCTACAAGCTCTCAACCATTTCCACTTCGGCACCATTAATGCTGACTGGGGTATGTACTCCACCATGTTTCCTGAAGTCAGAAACTAGCTTCTTTATGTTGCTGACATTGAAGGAGAGGTTATTCCCATGTCACTAAATTCTCTATCTCCTTCCTGTACTCCATCTCATCATTGTTTCTGATTCAGCCCACCACAGTAGTATCCTCCAGAAACTTGGAGATGGAATTAGAGCTGAATTTGGCTGTACAGTTGTGAGTGTACAGGGAATATAGTAGGTGACTTGGAATGCATCCGTGTTGAATCATCCCCCCCTCAACTTAAACCCATGTCTTCTGGTTCTCAATTTCCGGGCCTAAAGGGCCTGTCCCACTTGGGCGACCTAATCCGCGAGTTCTGGCGAGTTTGCCCTCGACATACTCATGGTCGACAGAGGTCGTAGGAGGTCTTCGTAACTCTGCTTATTGCTCAAGGGTGGTCTCTGTGTACTCGAGGCCTCAGCTAGGTCACGGCGTTTTTTTCAACTAACCTTGCATCTTCCAAATCTCTGGGATGTAGGAGGAAGCCAGACACCATATGGTCATCGCGGCCCTACTGGTCGTGCCACGATGAATGATAGCCCAAAGATATGCAAGTTTGCAGGTTAATTGGCCTCAGTTAAATAGTGTCTATGGAGTGGGTGAGAAGGTGGGATAACTAAGAATTCATGTGAATGATTGGTCGATGGTTGACGTGGACTTGATGGGTCAATGGGTCAGATTTCTAATCTAAGCTAAGCCAAACAAAGTTATTAGTTTGCTTACATTTTAGTCAGGACTGGGAGTTGCAGAAATTGTGCAGTTATTTGCATGATCAATAAACTACTGCTTATTCATTTTATGTACTGATAGCGTGCGCTTTTCTTAATTTTGCGATGTTCTCTGTAAGAATGGTGGATTGGGTGGGCAGATGAGCCTGTTTCTGTGCTGTACAGTTCCAATGGGACAGATATACAGTATCTCCAGATCTGGAGATTTTAAATGGAGAATGCATTTTTTTTTTTAACTACAGTGCAGGAGACTGAGGGGTAAACATCAGGGGCATAGACATGGTGAGTGGTCACAGGCTCCAAAGGTGAGAGGGGAAAGATTCAAAGAAGACCTGAGCAGCAGATTTATCATAGTCATAGAGTGATACAATGTGGAAACATGCCCTTCGCCCAACTTGCCCACACCGACCAACATATCCCAGCTACACAAGTCCCACCTGCCAGTATTTGGTCCATATCCCTCAACTACCTCCTCTGGCAGCTTGTTCCATACACCCACCATTCTTTGTGTGAAAAATGTAGCCCTCAGATTCCTATTAAATCTTTTCCCCTTCACCTTAAATCTATGTCCCCTGGTCCTTGATTCCCCTACTCTGGGCAAGAGACTCTGTGCATCTACCTGATCTGTACCTCTCGTGATCTATACACATCAATAAGATCACCCCTCATCTTCCTGCGCTCCATGGAATAGAGACCCAGCCTACTCAACCTCTCCCTATAGCTCACACCCTCTAGTCCTGGCAACATCTTCGTAAAGGATGGTCATGTGAAGGGTTGTGGGTATGTAGTTCAGCAGCTTTCACTTCACTGGGCCAGTTTTGGTCTGTCCTAAACTTCCATCTGAGTACATTCTCCCAGTGGATGTAGGTAACAATTGTTTGAAGGAAGCAATGGGTGATAAATGAATTATGAGTGAGGAGACAGGAGTCGGTTTTCATCGTTCCATAGATGTGCAGTGTGTCCCTTATCCAGCTTGTTTAACAAATTCTCACAGCACATGATTGTAATCGGGATTTCAGACAGAAAGTAGGGGTGGGGGTGAAGACCTGGAGGTGAGGAAAGACTAGGACTAATCAGGGTCCACCGCAAATGAGCTCAGGCAGGGCGGTGGCTGGTCAGCCTGTTGTTGGCCTTGAGAAGATGTGATCTCAAGAGGAAAACAATGTGGAGGACTGTTGAACTGGTAAAACGACGAGGGTGGAGGAAAGGGGCAGGGGGTGCGGGTCTCGTTCTCCTTGCTTTGCATGTGGGACAATGTGTGTTCAGCAAAGCTAACTGATGCGGGTAAGCTCAGTATAATTGGGAGTATTGGGAGGAAAATACTTATGCCAGGATCCTCTTCATAGACTTCAGCTCTGCTTTTAACACAATCATTCCGCAGCAGCTGGTGGAGAAGTTGGAGTTATTGGGGGTTGATGCTGGCACATGTAACTGGGTTCTGAACTTTCTATCACAACGGCAGCAGACAGTCAGGGTGGTCATTATGACATAGATAGGGCAGACTATCAAAACCTTTCTCCTGGGCGGAAATGTTAAGGACTGGCTTTGCGGTGAGAGGGGCAAGGTTTGGAGATGTGTGGGTCAGTTATTTTGTATGGAGACTGGTAGTGGTGGAGGCAAATATGATAATGGCATTTCAGAGGTTTCGAGAAAGGGACATGGAGATGCAGGGAATGGGGGGGATTGATCACGTGCAGGCAGAGGAGATTAAGCATAAGAGGAGCGGGCGGCACGGTGGCGCAGCAGGACAGTCGCTGCCTTACAGCGCTTGCAGTGCCAGAGATCCGGGTTTGATCTCGACTGCCGGTGCTATCTGTACAAGTTTGTACAGTACGTTCTCCCCATGACCGCGTGCATTTTCTCCGAGATCTTCGGCTTCCTCACACACTCCAAAGATGTGCGTGTTTGTAGGTTAATTGGCTTGGTATAAATGTAAATTGTCCCTAGTGTATGGGATAGTATTAATGTGCGGGGATCGCTGGTCGGTGCGGACTCGGTGGGCCGAAGGGCCTGTTTCCGCACTGTATCTCTATACTAAACTAAAAAGATGTGAGGAGATTGACATGGACATTGCAGACTGAAGGCCCTGTTCCTGTGCTGTGCTGTTCTATATTCCATATTCATACATTGTGCAACATGTCCATTTACAACCATATTCCACCCGCAAGAAATGGGGGCAGAAGTAGAAGCTGTTCCACCAATCAACCAGATTAGGGCTGCTCTTCCTGCCCTCTTCCCACATCCCGTGATTCCTGTAATATCCAGATATCTATTGTAGACACAAAAAGCTGGAGCAGCTCAGTGGGTCAGACCGCATCTCTGGAGAAAAGGTGATGTTTTGGGTCGTGACCCTTCTTCAGATTGAGAGGGCCTCGACCCGAAACGTCACCCATTCTTTTCCTCCAGAGATGCTGCCTGTCTTGCTGTGTTACTCCAGCTTTTTGTGTCTGTCTTCGGTTTAAACCAGCACCTGTAGTTCCTTCTTACACATCCAGATATCTGTTGATCGGTGTTATGAATGCAGTCAATGTCGAGGCCTTCACAATGAAAACAGAAAATGTTTGAGAGAAAACAGAGAAAGTTTGAAAAGTGTGAAGGCATGTTGTAGATGGGAAGAGTTGTGGCCACGATGGCTGTTAGATTTGCTGGTGATGCCCAGCAAGCCAGGCTTTACATGGAGAGGTGTAGACAGAAGCATGGCAGGTAGAAATGATTCTTATGTGGACAGGATGAAGGAGCAAGTTATGTAAGATAGTAATTGATTTCTTTTTTTTATTTTCATGAACTATAACGAGATTCTCCCACTGTGCTGGTGATCTTTTGTCCTGGTAATTCTGCCGCAGATCCCTGCTGAACTGCTGAGTGCTTCAAAATAGTTGGTGATTACCAATGGGCTTTTACATTAATATGAATGGCACAGTGAGCACCATGCGTCATTGTTACATATTGTGGACAACAAAGGAATCCCTATTATAACCATGTGCTGCTAGAATTTGTCAAACAACTGGATAAGGGACACATTTCTCTGACTGCAAAGCTGGGGTGAGATGAAAACCGATTCCCGTCTCCTCACTCATAATTCATTTATCACCCATTGCTTCCTTCAGACAATTGTTACCTAAGTTCACTGGGATGAATTCAATTCAATTCAATCTTTGTACTCAGATTGAAGTTTGCAGCAGACCAAAACTGGCCCAGTAAAGCAGAAGCTGCTAAATTGCCAATTGTGCGGCAATCGTTGAAATATTCAGGGATGGCACAGTGGTTGAGCTGGTAGAGTTACATTGACCTCAGTAATCATTCTGAAGCTTAATGCCTCTAGATTCAGCGACAGTTTCTTCCCAGCTGTTATCAGGTAACTGAATCATCCTACCACAACCAGAGTGCAGTGCTGAATTAATATCTACATCTTTGGTGACCCTCGGACTATCCTTGATCGGACTTTGCTGGATTTACCTTGCACTAAACGTTATTCCCTTGTCTTGTATTGGAATCATGTCTTGTCTTTCTGTTGACTGGTTAGCACGCAACAACAGCTTTTCACTGTACCTCGGTACACGTGACAATAAACTAAACTGAACTAAAGAGCCGAATTACAATGCTGCGGTAGTGGATGGTATGAAAAGTTATGATGAATCAATGTGGAATATGCACAACCTGAAGTCGTCTTAATTTGACCATTTTTTCTCAGAGCCAAAAATTACTTTCAAATTTGGTGCGAAGATTCTGTGGAAGTTCTAGACCAGATTTTTTTTTTATTTAAATTTTTTTTTTTGGTGCGGTCGTCTTTGGCAAGGTTGGCATTTGTTGCACATCCTGAACTGTCCTTGAGAAAATGATGGTGCCTTGTCATGCCTTTCCAACCTTCTTGGAGATATTCAGCAGGGACCCAAAGACAATGAAGTATCAGGACAGTGTTAAAGAAGGAACTGCAGATGCTGGAGAATCGAGGGTTACACAAAAAGCTGGAGAAACTCAGCGGGTGCAGCAGCATCTAAGGAGCTCTCCTTAGATGCTGCTGCACCCGCTGAGTTTCTCCAGCTTTTTGTGTAACCCTCGAAGTATCAGGATATATCTACAGCTATATTAATAGCAAAAGGATAACGAGGGATAAAATTGGACCATTAGAGGACCGGAATGGACAGCTATCTGCAGAGCCAAAAGAGATGGGGGAGATATTGAACAATTTCTTTTCTTTGGTATTCACCAAGGAGAATGATATTGAACTCTGTGAGTTAAGGGGAAAAAGTAGAGTAGCTATGGAAACTATGAGATTCAAAGAGGAGGAAGTACTGACACTTTTGAAAAATATAAAAGTGGATAAGTCTCCAGGTCCTGACAGGATATTCCCTAGGACATTGAGGGAAGTTAGTGTAGAAATAGCAGGAGCTATGACAGAAATATTTCAAATGTCATTAGAAACGGGAATAGTGCCGGAGGATTGGCGTACTGCGCATGTTGTTCCATTGTTTAAAAAGGGTTCAAAGAATAAACCTAGCAATTATAGACCTATTAGTTTGACGTCAGTGGTGGGCAAATTAATGGAAAGGATACTTAGAGATAATATATATAAGCATCTGGATAAACAGGGTCTGATCAGGAACAGTCAACATGGATTTGTGCCTGGAAGGTCATGTTTGACAAACCTTCTTGAATTTTTTGAAGCGGTAACTAGGAAATTGATGAGGGTAAAGCAGTGGATGTTGTCTATATGGATTTCAG
Organism: Okamejei kenojei; assembly: GCA_035221665.1. Taxonomy (NCBI): domain Eukaryota; kingdom Metazoa; phylum Chordata; class Chondrichthyes; order Rajiformes; family Rajidae; genus Okamejei; species Okamejei kenojei. The sequence continues at coordinate 96,504,070 of CM069137.1, read as the reverse complement.
TAAGGCCTTTGACAAGGTTCCCCATGGAAGGTTGGTTCAGAAGGTTCAATCTTTGGGTGTTAATGGCGGAGTAGCAAGATGGATTCAACAGTGGCTGAATGGGAGATGTCAGAGAGTAATGGTGGATGGCTGTTTGTCAGGTTGGAAGTCGGTGACCAGTGGGGTGCCTCAGGGATCTGTGTTGGGTCCACTGTTGTTTGTCATGTACATCAATGATCTGGATGATGGGGTGGAAAATTGGATAAGTAAGTATGCAGATGATACTAAGATAGGTGGTGTTGTGGATAATGAAGTAGATTTTCAAAGTCTACAGAGAGATTTGGGCCATTTGGAAAAGTGGGCTGAAAGATGGCAGATGGAGTTTAATGCTGTTAAGTGTGAAGTGCTACATCTTGGCAGGACAAATCAAAATAGGACGTACATGGTAAATGGTAGGGAATTGAGGAATGCTGTGGAACAGAGGGATCTAGGAATAAACTGTGCATAGTTCCCTGAAGGTGGAATCGCATGTAGATAGGGTGGTAAAGAAAGCCTTTGGTGTGCTGGCCTTTATAAATCAGAGCATTGAATATAGGAGTAGGGAAGTAATGTTAAAATTGTACAAGGCATTGGTAAGACCAATTCCGGAGTATGGTGTACAATTTTGGTCGCCTAATTATAGGAAGGATGTCAACAAAATAGAGAGAGTACAGAGGAGATTTACTAGAATGTTGCCAGGGTTCCAGCAACTATGTTACAGAGAAAGGTTGAACAAGTTAGGTCTTTATTCTTTGGAGCGCAGAAGGTTAAGGGAGGACTTGATTGAGGTCTTTAATATGATGAAAGGGATAGACAGAGTTGACGTGGATACGTTTTTCCCCATTGAGGGTAGGGAAGATTCAAACAAGAGGGCATGACATGAGAATTAAGGGACAGAAGTTTCAGGGTAACGTGAGGGGGAACTTCTTTACTCAGAGGGTGGTGGCTGTGTGGAATGAGCTTCCAGCAGAAGTGGTGGAGGCAGGATCGATTTTAACATTTAAGAGTAAAGTGGATAAGTATAGGGACGTGAAGGGAATGGAGGGGTATGGTCTGAGTGCAGGTAGATGGGACTAGGGGAAAACAAATGGTCGGCATGGACTGGAAGGGCCGAGAGGGCCTGTTTCCGTGCTGTAATTGTTATATGGTTATATGGTTATATATTTCCAATTTAGTTTGGTGCATGAGTTGGAGAGAAACACAGAGTGGGTTGTGTTCCCATGTATCTGCTGCCCATATCTTTCTCCATGGTAGAGGTTGGGTGCAATCAGATCAACACAGACTACTAGCAGTCCTGTATAGTTTACTACATGTTTAGTTTAGTTTAGTTTTAGTTTAGTTTAGTTTAGAGATACAGCGCAGAAACAAACCCTTCGGCCCACTGGGTCCGCGCCGACCAGCGATCCCCATACATTTGACGTTTCGGGTCGAGACCCTTCTTCAGACCTTTTTCACTGTGGCAGATCTGTGGCACCTGTGATGGGTTCCACCACTTTAACAGCTTCCTGGCACTAATAGTTATTTTTTTTCCAATAGAAACTCAATTCTTCTATACTCCCACCCATACCAGGACAGCCTGGGACCCTCTGCTTTCTTCCTTGAACAGAGGCCCAACCTGTTCCTACTTTGCCCTACTGAACTCATATTGTACAACTTGCAATGAACATGACTCACTTTGTCCAAATTAAAGTAGCTATTGGAAGATGTAGTGGGCCGGGACCCTCCTGGTGAGCAGTGACACTCCCGGTACAGAGCAGGGCGGGTCAGGAGGGAGGTGGGGGGGAAGGGCTCTCTGTCGTTTTGCTGCTAAGCCTGGCCAAGTTGGCCATTCGCGGGTCCAGGCAGAGGGTAGTCGATGGTCTCACCAGAGTCGGCTGCCTGCCCCTCTACGTCCGTGCCTGCGCATCCCTAGAGAGGGAGCACGTGGTGTCCATGGGGGCTCTGGAGGTTTTCCGTGAACGCTGGTTGAGTGTGTTGTAGATAAAGTTGACAATATTTTAATCTGATAATCGTTTGATTGTAAACTGCAAATGGCAGTCTTGATTTTGTTACTGCTCTGTATTTGTGTATAATTGAATAAAATCATTTTCTATATGGAAAAAAAGTAAGCAGTGGGCCAGGGCCATATACGAAATCAGGATGGAGCCTCCGACGGAGACCAGGACGGGTCCTCAGGGACCGGGTCGGGCCGAGGTGAAGGGGCCGCACTGGCAACAAAACAGAGGGGCCTGGCGTGGTGGGCGGGGGGGGGGGTGGAGGACACAAAGAAGGTATGAGTGCTTTACGTCACTTTGTCAGTGGCATTGTGCCGACTCTTTTGTGTACTTTGGCCCCAATCAGATGAGTGTGTAGGCAAGAGCAGGTGCTTTTTTAGTTTAGTTTAGAGATACAGCGTGGAAACAGGCCCTTTTGGCCCACCAGGCCCGTGCCGACCCGAGATCCCTGCACATCAACACTATCCTACACCCACTAGGGACAATTTTTACATTTACCAAGCCAATTAACCTACAAATCTGTATGTCCGTGGAGTGTGGGAGGAAACAGAAGATCTCAGAGAAAACCCACGCAGATCATGGGTAGAACGTACAAACTCCGTACAGACAGTCGGGATCGAACCCGAGTCTCCGGCGCTGCATTCGCAGGAAGGCAGCAACTCTACCGCTGCGCTCCAGTGGGTGAGCAAGAAGCTAGGTTAGTGGGTGGTGTTGGGAATTTTGAGGATCATAATGATGCGTAGGTTATAGTTTGGTTAACCCTGGAGCTCACATACAGGGGGCATGATGGGAAAATGGCCAAGATAGAATGTAGTTGAAATATATAAAGTTGAAACATTCTGTTGGGAAGCAGGCTTTCTTATCTATTGGGGGGGGGGGGAGGGGGGGGGGGGGGGGGGGGAGTCCTTCTAGGTTCTTATCTGTTGCAATCTTGAGATTGCAGCTGCTATTTGTCGCTGTGTTTAGCAGGAAAGTCTCGCAAAGATTAACCTCGTTTACAAGCGGTTCCCATTTGGCGAGTAGAACCTGGACATTTTTATGCAATCTATTTGTTAGATATTTGGGAGAGAGATTTTCAAATCAACAAGAAACATAAGGTTAAAGTTAACTCTGGGGAAAGACAAAGATGGAAGGTTACAGAGACATTGATTAACGGTGGTTTATTTCAACTCCATAAGTAACCATTGTGTCATGAGGGTAGAAAAAATGTACAGTTACTTTGGCTTGTTGAAGCAGTTTGGGTTTGCTCACACTGCTTCCTGATGTACATCGCTAAGGCCTTTAAATAAACCGACTTGTTTAATAGATTCGTTACAGATCTAGAAGTTGTTTTAATTTGTGTCCGTGACTATCTGAGCAAGGTCAGATATAAAGTACAAAATTCCCTCCTGCGGAAGGAATGGGGTATTGTGGAAAAGAAGGATCTGTGTCAGAGGATTGGGTGGAGAGAGAGATCAAGGGGAGATGGCACATCCCTGGAATTAGAAATGTCAATGCTCAAGTCATTGAGTTGTAAGCTAACAATATGGAATATGAGGTGCGGTTCCTTTAGTTTGCATTAGGCCTCACGTGAGGGGTAACAGAGGGTGGCGGGTGCATGGAATGAGATGCCAGAGGAGGTCGTTGAAAGAGGCACTATTACAACATTTGAAAGACATTCGGACAGATGTATGAATTTGAAAGATTTAGAGGGATAAGGACCAAACATGGGCAAGTGGGACGAGCATCTATCTATCTATCTATCTATCTATCTATCTATCTATCTATCTATCTATCTATCTATCTATCTATCTATCTATCTCTGATCCTGTTATCTTCCGGTTTGGCGGTCTTTCTATTTGCTCAAAAACGTTTTGCGATAGCACTACGATTTTCACCAGTTTACTCACCGTTCTCCTGTGCTGCAAGTGTACCAAGTTTTGTTCTGATCTGTTGAATGTCGTAAAAGTTAACGAGGTTTAAAAATCTTAAAAACCGCGCGTGCGCAGATCGATCTCTTCTCCTGCCAGTCGGCACCACACGGATTAGTCTCTTCCCCTGTCACTCCCCAGGACGGTCCGCCGCTTCCTGCACCATCGCTTCTTTAATGGAGGTGAGGATGGCCGGCGGAGCCTTCCAACCGGACTTTTGGACGGACCCGAAGCAGCCCAGCCCAACCCCAAGCAGCAGCCCTGCCCCAAGCAGCCCAGCCCCAAGCAGCAGCCCAGCGCCAAGCAGCAGCCCAGCCCCAAGCAGCAGCCCAGCGCCGAGCAGCAGCCCTGCCCCAAGCAGCAGCCCAGCCCCAAGCAGCCGCCTAGCGTCCGAGACCCGGCCCAGCTCAGCCCAGCGTCGGAGACCCAGTCCAGCCCGGAGTCGAAGATGTCGCCGATGATGCCAAACGGAAAGCGGAGACTGTGATCCCCCTCGAGGAGAACGACCAGTGCCCGCTGTGAGTCCCCATCTCACCACAAATTCCAGCCACTACCCCTCTGGTCCCTCTCGCTGGCTCCTCCCCATCTCAGTGATGCCCCCTTCTCCCCCATGGCTCTTCCCCTGTCTTATCTCCGAGCTCACTCCCCCGCCCACACACCCCTCTCTCCCCCAAACAACCCCCCCCCTGCTCACACCCCTCTCTCCCACAAGCCCCCCCTGCCCACACACCCCTCCCCTCCCCCCCCCCCCCCCAACCCCTCACACACCTCACCACCAACACACCCTCCCATGCCCCCACAACACCCCCTGCCCTCACAACCCCACCCACACAACCCTTCCCCCATACACACCCCACTTCCCTCCCCTCCTCCCACACATGAAGAGGAGGGGGAGAGAGCTGGGGATGAGGGGAAATGAGCTGTGCCTGCACAGTTAGGGGCTATGGGTGAGTGGTGGAATATTGCGTTGGGGGAACGGGTTGCATTGGGGGACCAGGCCTCCCGTGTGACTCAGACCCAATGGGTCCCACTTAGAAACATATAAACATAGAAAATAGGTGCAGGAGTAGGCCATTCGGCCCTTTGAGCCTGCACCACCATTCAATATGATCATGGCTGATCATCCAACTCAGTACCCTGTACTTGCCTTCTCTCCATACCCCCTGATCCCACAAGGGCCACATCTAACTCCCTCTTAAATATAGCCAATGAACTGGCCTCAACTACCTTCTGTGGCAGAGAATTCCACAGATTCACCACTCTCTGTGTGAAAAATGATTTTCTCATCTCGGTCCTTATCCTTAAACTGTGACCCCTTGTTCTGGACTTCCCCAACATCGGGTACAATTTTCCTGCATCTAGCCTGTCCAACCCCTTAAGAATTTCGTAAGTTTCTATAAGATCCCCCCTCAATCTTATAAATTCTAGCGAGTACAAGCCGAGTCTAGTGAGTACAAGTCTAGTAGACTCTATAACTATGACTCTAATATAAGCAACGTTAACAAAAGTAGTCCACCAGTTTGGTGGATATTTGGACAAGTGTGTAGAAATTCTTAATGAAGGTATATCTTGACCACCTAGAAACAGATTATGAAAATGCAATTTGTTGACATTGATAATAAGAAATCCTAAAAAATTGGTTTCTTTGCCCCTTCATGTGCTTTCTTCATATCATTCAGAGATTGGGCTTGTCAGAGAGGATTCTCTGGCCGCACACTCATTTCACCCCTGCCATCTGGAAGAAGGTACAGGAGTTTGAAAACTGTAACGTCCAGGTTCAGGAACAGCTTCTTCTCTACAGCCATCAGGCTATTAAAAACTATAACTTCCACTAAGCTCCAACTAAAAAAAACTATTATTGTTATTATAACACTGTTATTGTTTTTTATGTGAACATATGTGTGCATGTGTGCATATTGTGTGAGTATGTGAACCTTTTTTCTCGTTTATTATATAGTTTACAGTGTACTATGTTTACATATTCCATTGTGCTGCTGCAAGTATGCAGTTCATTGGTCTATCTGGGACACATGAAAATAAAACACATTCTCTCTCTATGATTTAAATTTATCTTTGCAGCATTTCATGCTGAATATTTTCTAATCATTATTTTTTCCCGCGGATAATTAATTCTGGGAACAGATGGCGATGAGTTAAAACAGAAATAGCTGCAAACACTCAGCAGGCCAATTAACAACCGTGGATGCCAGAAACAGGGTTGGCATTGCAAGCTTGTGCCATTTCAGCAGGACTTAGAATTGTTCAAGGCTTTTGAGCTTTTAATCATGGATCTTCATGGGTAGAGAAAGAAATGAAGAGAAGGGAATTCGGAGGGGATCAAATTATAAAAAGGCAGTGGTGGAAGACCACATTGGTGACGATGGGACAAGTAAAGGATGAATGTACAATACGATATGATACGATGCAACTTGATTTATCCCAGAGGGAAATTGGTCTGCCACCAGTCAAAATATATGAGCCTGATCCACTTAGGAGACCTAAACAGTAACCTCTGGTGACCTTGCCCGCCACCCAAGGTTTCCATGAGGTCACAGGATGTTTTGGTCACTCCCCCTAATGGGCGAAAGTGGTTTCCCCATGGTCGAGGCTTCATCTAGGTTGCTGCTATTTTTTCATCATGTTTAAAACTGGCCTCGACTAAAAATAGGTTGCAGTTTTAAAAGCCGATATTTTTTTAGTCGCAGGTCTAGTCGAAGCCGGTTTTCTTCATAGTCGAGGAAGGTTTTCAACATGTGCGTGGGAGGTGGTAGGAGGTCACCTCAATCTTGATTTTTTTTTGGGTGGCGGGCAAGGTAACCAGAGGTTGCTGTTTAGGTCTCCTAAGTGGGACAGGGGCTTACAATGCATTGAAAGTGTCATTGTGCATTAGAATAATAATGAAATGTAAGTGTCCAGATATTGCACAGCACATATGTAACATTGCACAAACATGAAATCAAATTAAATTAAATTCTCGAGTGCGACAAGTCCAGCATGAAGGATGTTCGCGATGGGGGGGGAGGGGGGGAGGCATCTACCCCACAACAGAGGGCGAGGAGTTAGAGCCAGCGAGTAGTGGATTGCAAATTTTCTGTATCACTTGTACCATTGGTTTGTGAACAGTGATTTTGCTACTTTGATGCTATCACTCAGAGAGCTAGTCATAGAGCTTCACTGCATGGAAACAGGCCCTTTGGCCCACCCTGCTGCATGCCGTTAAAGTTAGCATTCTGCGCTAGTCCCATTTGGCCCATATCCCTCTGAGCCCATCCTATCCATAAATATTTGTCCAAATACCTTTTAAAGGATTGTTTATGGATTATGTGACTAATTGCTTTGTCTCGATTGCAGCAAAGTGTGTAGAATATTGAAGAGAAAATCTGTTTGGAAGGAGGCCAAATATGTGCTTGGATGCTGCCCAACATTTGTAAGGAACTTCATTAGCAAAGTGACGCGACCTTTCACCCTAGTGTTTTAATTTACGGTGTGGTTTTCTCTCCAGCGTCATTGACTGCATTCACTATTCCATTTCCTGCACTATCATATCACTCATCTTTCCCCCCCCAAAATAGGGATAGGATTCCATTTGTCCTGATCATTCACCCACGATTCCTGGAGAGGATTCTTCAGGAAGAGATTGGGTTAAAAGTAATGATCCAAGCATTTGTTCTCCTTGGTATGAAGTTTAAAAGCGATGTACGGGTAAAATGGTTTATTCAAGAAAGTGGTGGGTGCCAGGAACCTGCTAGGCAGATACGATAGTGGCGTTTAGATACACACATGGATATGCAGGGAATGGAGGAACATGGATTATTTGGAGTTAAAGAAGTAACTGCAGATGCTGGAGAATCGAGGGTTACACAAAAAGCTGGAGAAACTCAGCGGGTGCAGCAGCATCTAAGGAGCGAAGGAGATAGGCGACGTTTCGGGTCGAGACCCTTCTTCAGACTGGTCAGGGATCAGGGAAACGAGAGATATAGACGGTGATGTGGAGAGATAAAGAACAATGAATGAAAGATATGCAAAAAAGTATCGATGATAAAGGGAACAAGCCATTGTAAGCTGTTGTGTAGTGTGAAAATGAGAAGCTAGTGCGACTAGGGTGGGGGAGGAGATAGAGATAGAGGGAATGCCAGGGCCGCGGGCTGAGCAGAGGTGGGAAGGGGAGGAGACAGCAAGGGTTAACAGAATTGAGAAAATTCAATGTTCAAGCCCAAAGGATGCAGACTCCCCAAGCGGAATATGAGGTGCTGTTCCTCCAACTTGCGGTGTTGCTCACTCTGGCCGTGGAGGAGGCCCAGGACCGAGAGGTCGGATGCGGAATGGGAGGGGGAGTTGAAGTGCTGAGCCACCGGGAGGTCGGGTTGGTTTTTGCGGACCGAGCGGAGGTGTTCGGCGAAACGATCGCCAAGCCTCCGCTTGGTCTCACCGATATAGATCATGGATTATTTGGAGGCAGAGGAGATTAGTTTAAGTTGGCATCATGTTCGACACAGGCATTGTGGACCTTAGATCCTCATACTGTACTGTACTATACCATGCTTGCTCTATGTTTGTTGTCTGCCGTTCTATGCTTCATAGCATTCTCCTCTACTGAACCGGAAGTTGTGGATTCAATACACCAATTTTAGTCTCAACTCTTGGCCAAAACGTTGGTGCAGAACTGAGTGAAGAGTGTACTATTATGTGCTTGGATGTTGCCCAACACTTGCAAGGAACTTCATTAACAAAGTGACGCAACCCTTCACACTAGTGTTTTAATTTACGGTATGGTTTTCACTCCAGTGTCGTTGACTGCATTTAATTTATAATTGGACATTGAGTAAAGTTCAGTTTGCCTCTCAGGTAAGATGCAACGCTCCCTTTGACAGGAGTGTAGCAGGTTAAGGGGAAGCAGGATTGAGGTATATAACATGATGAGGAGTACAAATGGGACAGATGTTTCCCTCATATCAGAGATGGATTAAACTACAGGAGATACAGTGCATTCAGAAAGTATTCAGTCGCCTTCACTTTTCCACATTTTTTTTAAATCATCAATCTATACACGATACCCCATAATAAACAAGCGTAAACAGGTGTTTAGATATTTTTGCAAAGTAATTAAAAAGAAATAACTGAAATATCACATTTACATAAGTATTCAGACCCTTTACTCGGTACTTTGTTGAAGCACCTTTGGCAGCGATTACAGCCTCAAGTCTTCTTGGGTATGACGTTACAAGCTTGGCACATCTGTATTTGGGTAATTTCTCCCATTCTTCTCAGCAGATCCTCTCAGGCTCTGTCAGGTTGGATGGGGAGCGTCGATGCACAGCTATTTTCAGCTCCCTCCAGAGATGTTTGATCGGGTTCAAGTCTGGGCTCTGGCTGGGCATTCACAGACTTGTCACAAAGCCACTCCTGCGTTGTCTTGGCTGTGTGCTTAGGGTCGTTGTCCTGTTAGAAGGTGAACCTCCGCCCCGTCTGAGGTCCTGAATACTCTGGAGCAGGTTTTCATCAAGGATCTCTCTGTACTTTGCTCCGTTCATCTTTCGCTCGATCCTGACTAGTCTCCCAGTTCCTGCCGCTGAAAAGCATCCCCACAGCATGATGTTGCCACCACCATGCTTCACCGTATGTATGGTATTGGCCAGGTGATGAGCGGTGCCTGGTTTCTTCCCGACGTGACGCTTGACATTCAGGCCAAAGAGTTCAATCTTGGTTTCATCAGAACAGAGAATCTTGTTTAGGTGCATTTTGGCAAACTCCAAGCGGGCTGTCATGTGCCTTTTACTGAGGAGTGGCTTCTGTCTGGCCACTCTACCATAAAGGCCTGATTGGTGGTGTGCTGCAGATATAGTTGTCTTTCTGGAACTTTCTCCCATCTCCACAGAGGAACTCTGGAGCTCTGTCAGAGTGACCATCGGGTTCGTGGTCACCTCCCTGACCAAGACCCTTCTCCCCCGATGGCTTGGTTTAGCCGGGCAGCCAGCTCTATGATCAGTCCTGGTGGTTCCAAAGTGCTTCCATTTAAGAATGACGGAGGACACTGTGCTCTTCGGGACCTGCAATGCTGCAGAAATTGTTTTATACCCTTCCCCAGGTCTGTGTCTCGACACAATCCTGTCTCGGAGGTCTACGGACAATTCCTTCGTCTTCATGGCTTGGTTTTTGCTCTGACATGCACTGTCAACTGTGGGACCTTATATAGACAGGTATGTGCCTTTCCAAATTATGTCCAATCAATTTTAATTTACCACTGATGGACCCAAGTTGTAGAAACATCTCAAGGATAATCAATGGAAACAGGATGAACCTCAATTTTGAGTGTCATAGCAAAGGGTCTGAATACTTATGTAAATGTGATATTTCAGTTATTTATTTTTAATTACTTTGCAAACATGTCTAAACACCTGTTTTAGCTTTTATATTATTAAGTATTGTGTGCAGATTGATGATTAAAAAAAAAGAATTGAATCCATTTTAAATAAGGCTGTAATGTAACAAAATGTGGAAAAAGTGAAGGGGTCTGAATACTTTCTGAATGCTGTGTAGGTTTGGGGTAAGGGTGAAGAGATTTAGAGGGGATCTTAGGGGTTCCTTATCCACCCAGAGAGGGGTAGGAACCTGGAGTACATTGCCTGAGAGATTGAAGTTGGGTTCATGTTGGTATTGAGAAGTGCCTCGGCATAGAAGACTATAGAGCAAGTGCAGGAAGATGGCAGTGATACAGAAGGGTGTCCACTGCTCAGTATAGACGGGTTGGGCCTAATGCCCTCGACGGTCGATGAGAACATGGAGGAGCCATGACAGGAAGAACAATGGAGGACCCGGCGTGGGGGGACCATCATGAGGGGGGGAGGGGAAGACCAATGGACAATTGGGGAGGGAGGAGGGGGGGAGAACAAAGGACAATAGGGAACCGGTGTGGGGGAACCACTGTGGGGGGGAGAACAAAAGGAGGAGCCGGCATGCCTTGTAACTTTGTCAGCGCTGTAGGTGGCTGCTATTTCTCACTGCAAAAAATCTCACTGTTGCTAGTCAGATGTGACAATAAGATATTCCATTCCAATAGTGATAGTCGTTTATCAATTAAAGTGAGTAAATATCTTTGCTCATCGCACAAACACGATCCTGAAGTGGGGACTATTCCGATAGTCTGGTCCATGTGGTAAAGCTCTAGATTTTCAGCACAGAGGCACTGTCAATCCCCAATGGCCAGTGGACAATCAATGCATTTCACACTCAATGAATTAACACCTGGTTCAAATAAAGTAACTCGGGCAGAAGAGAATGGCTTCTATGGTTACACTTATCTGCAATAATAGATGGTTTAGTTCTGACATTAAACCAATGTTCAGTCTATTCAATTAAGTAAATTTCATTTTGAGAACATTTTAATGTTAAAATTTCTAGTCCTTTTAATATATTCCATGGGGACTTCCAGTGGCAACAAGTCCTGAGGAAAATGTATTATATTAAAGCAACAAATATTGTACACCAGCAAGATAATGTACATAGTGTTAAAGAAGGAACTGCAGATGCTGGAGAATCGAGGGTACACAAAAGGCTGGAGAAACTCAGCGGGTGCAGCAGCATCTAAGGAGCGAAGGAGATAGGCGACGTTTCGGGTCGAGACCCTTCTTCAGACTGGTCAGGGATCAGGGAAACGAGAGATATAGATGGTGATGTGGAGAGATAAAGAACAATGAATGAAAGATATGCAAAAAAGTATCGATGATAAAGGGAACAAGCCATTGTAAGCTGTTTGTGGTGTGAAAATGAGAAGCTAGTGCGACTGTACAAAACTGTTGCAGTCACCAAGGTTCCAGCTAAATCCTACCTTTATCATGAAAATGAATGTAAAATTGTTTCTAAAATCTGCAACTATCATCATAGCAGGATTTGCTTTTGTCCCAACGTTCCCATTGCCAATGCCAAGCTTCTCACGATGTTCCTCAATTGGACATATATCTTTAAGGTGGAGATTGATAGGTTCTTGATTAGTAAGGTTATTGTCAAGGTTATGGGGAGACGGCAGGAGAATGGGTTGGGAGGGAAAGGTAGATCAGTCATGATTGAATGGCGGAGTAGACATGATGGGCTGAATGGCCTAATTCTGCTCCTACAACTTATGAACTTATGAATTAATCCCATCAATTGGTCTTTCAATTCTGTCCTCCCCCCTGCGCCTGCCTGGTTTTGGGGAGGGGATTGGGGGACCCCTTAACTATATCGTTTGACGCCTGAAAGGAGGGTTTTTTGGTGTGTGTGGTCCTTGCGGCTGTACATTTAACTTTGACTGAACATGTTTCCCTGAATTGCTGTACATCTCCTTTCTTCAGGGGGCGACACTATGCCTTGTTCTAGTGACCTGTCAAATCCTTACACCATTTTCACTGCATTCAGTATACTGCTTTGAGGCAAAGCAAGGCCACGTGGCGCAGATACAACAGTTGAACTAAAAACACCGAAAATAATCAACACACCACCTGATTTGCTTCATCCCTTAACTTAACTGAAGCTGCACAGTGGCGTAGTCTGTACGGTTTGTATGTTTTCTCGGTGACCTGCGTGGGTTTTCTCCGAGATCTTCGGTTTCCTCCCACACTTCAGACATACATTTTTGTAGGTTAATTGGCTTGGTATAATTGTATGTCTAAAATTGTAGCTAGTGTATGTAGGATAGTGTTAATGTGCGGAGATCGCTGGCCAGTGTGGACTTGGTGGGCCGAAGGGCCTGTTTCCATGCATCTCTAAACTAAACTAAAATTAAACTTACTAACATCATTTTTCACATAGAGAATCATCTCTTTCTTAAGTAGTTCTTTCTCCTCCAGATCTTTAAAATCTAAGCCAATTTAGCCAATTTATGGTTCCAAGTGCATAATCTGCTTTTCATCTTGTGTGGTGTTATTTATCTTTGTCCTTATTTCGGCTTTCTGATCAAAAAGATAACACTCAGAATCATCTGGCAATGTAAGGAATTAAACAATATGGGAGTGGCGGTACCTGCTTCAGTCTGATCCAATATCTGAAGATCGCAACTTCCTCTTTCCTCAATAAGCAGGCTGATCTGTTTTTCCTTAGTAATTGCATCAACAGTGTAGCCTGCAGAAAGACATCGAAACCAAGTGAGATTCAACCAAAAATTGCGAATGAACTATAATTTTATATCATAAATTTAAATTTGCACGAAGCCAGAGGAGTTGCTTGTAAGTGTTATTTGAGTCCTGAAGAATATCTTTGAAGTATTCCTCTTGTCTGTGCTTAAAGGCAATTGAATGTTTGTAGTTATAGTAATATCATTCAACTTCAGATACACTATTTGCATTTTAACAGGAAATTCTCAGTGGCTCTTTAGTGATGCATTGAACATCTTCTTCCTGGGGATAAACACCTTAAATGATCCATAATCTCTCTCAACTCAGAACAGAGTCACCCCGTGTCTGATAAATTGGACAAAAATACAGGTTATTAAAACAACCAGAATATAGCATCATTGGTTTGTATTTCGTTGATGTTTGAAAGATCTCTTCACTTTCAAGCTATTCAATTAATTGCACACTTTTCCCAGCAAATGCCAGGGCACAACATTTTCATAAGCTGGAATCAATTATGCTTATCTGCCATTTCCTTCTAAAATGAATAGTAACAGACGTGCACTGTGACCCTAAAAGCATGGGATAAATTTGAACACAGCTTTTGTGGGCAAGGGGCTCGAGAGTTAAGGGATTTTCTTTCCATCTTCAGAGGTCAAAAACCTCTGCGCTAGAGTGGAAGAGCCACAATCTTGCTGGAACAACAAATCAACTTTAAAATATTGTCGAGAAGAAGTCTTTCAGTGTGTCATGAAGTGATACAGTGTGGAAACAGGCCCTTTGGCCCAACTTGCCCACACTGGCCAACAAATCCCATCTACACTAGTGCCACCTGCTCGCCTTTGGTCCATATCCTTCCAAACCTGTCCTGTCCATGTACCTGTCTAACTGTTTCTTAAACGTTGGGATAGACCCAGCCTCAACTACCTCCTCTGGCAGCTTGTTCAATACACCCACCACCCTTTGTGAGAAAGAGTTACCCGTCAGATTTCTATTAAATGTTTTCCCCTTAAACGTATATCCTCTGGTCCTCGGTTCACCTACTCTGGGCAAGAGACTCTGTGCACAGGGCCGGCCTTAAGCCGATTGGACTGATTGCTTCCAAATTGGGCCCCATGTCTAAGGGGGGCCCTGCGCTAGAGTAATCCAAAGCTCTGCTCTAGGATCTTTGGAGTAATCTACTCTCGGCTCGGGTAGATCTACCCCGGGTGGAGGGGGGAGAGAGCGGTGGAGAGAGAGTAGAGGGGTGGAGGGGAAGCAAAACGGGGTAGACGGGGAGGGGGGTGTGAGGTGTGGAATGGAGAAGGGGGAGAGGGGGAGGTGGGTCGTTCCCTCACGGTCCCAGGGCAGCGATCCCGCCCCTCCATCACCGTGCTTCACGCACACAACCCTGGCTCCACCCCTCTCTTTCCAGGGAGACGCGGTGAACAATACAGGGAGGGCCGGGCCGGGGGTTGGAGCAATGTTTACAAACCTCGTCCTCAACTCACACACGTTCCGGACCCCCCGGCATCCACTCCCACCGCCAGGCCCTCTCCCTCCAGGACGAGCCTTCCTTTCCCTTCCCCCTACCTCTTCCTTCCCTTCCTACCTCCCTTCTCTCCTTCCTTCTCACTCCCTCTCCTTTCCTTCTTCCTCCCCTTCTCCTTCTTTCTCTCTTCCCTCTCCCTTCTCTACTTCCCTCACTCCCTTCTCTCCTCCCTTCTCCCCTACTCTCCTTCCCTTCCCTCCTCCCTCCCTCTCTTTTTCCTTTTTCCCTCTCCTCCCCTCCCTCCCATTCCCTCACCTCCCTTCTCTCCTCCCACCCTCACTCCCTTCACTCCCTCCTTCCCTCCCACACCACACACCATAACGCACAGAAACTAACACACAAACAGAAATAAGTTAGGATGGGGTAGAAGCCCAAAGGGTAGGATGGGGCTGAAGCCCAAAATGTAATGCCTGGACTGTTTTTTCACCAATAGTTATTGGTTTGCTAGGATCTAGTTAATTAAATTACTTTTTTTTCATTTCACAGTCACTAAAACAAGTGATATTGTAACTATGTACATTTCAGAGGTGATCTACACCTTTTGTTTGTTGCTTGTAGGCTTACATGTGTGTAATTTTATATGAAAATGTAGCTTAGATCTGTTTGGTCCATTAACTCGCAGGCAGTTTTTAAGCGCACATTTTGATAACAAAAATAAACACATCAACTTTCCATTCTACCATAGAGATATAAAGTCTATAATAGACTTTATTGGTAATTCTTTGATTCTACAGACCTTGGCTGGGAAACTGGGGCCCACCAAAATTGTTCCCAATTGGGCCCCGCACCTCCTAAGGCCGGCCCTGTCTGTGCATCTACCCAATCTATTCCTCTCAAGGAATAGATTAGCAAATAAAAAGTAGGCGAGGTACAGCGGAGTGGCCTGTTGGGAGTGGCTGTGTTGAGGAAAAGTGGATCTTGGGGCTTTGGCAAGAAGGGCTGAGGACAAGAGTGCTGACCTGTCACACCCAGAGCAGGTGAGAAGTGTAAATAGGTGCTGTTGGAAACACATAATGGAGGCAAGCAGTAGGTGCATGATGTGTGAGCTGGTGGATCCCTTGGTGGTTCCTGTCGATCACATCTGCAATAAGTGTGGGTTGATTGTGGAAATGGGGTTCAAATTTGTAGGAAGGAACTGCAGATGCATTCCTACGCAGACCTTTCTGTCCTAGGTCTCCTCCATTGTCACAGTTGTCATACTCCCCGCAGTCGCTCTCTCCCCAACCCCCCCCCCCCTCACCCAAGTCACACTAGTTTCTCGTTTTCACCCTACAAGCAGCTAACAACGGCCTGTTTCCTTTATATCTTCTCTTCACTGTTCTTTATCTCTCCACATCACCGTCTATATCTCTCCTTTCCTTTATCCCTAACCAGTCTGAAGAAGGGTCTCGACCCGAAACGTCACCCATTCCTTCACTCCAGAGATGCTGCCTGTCCCGCTGAGTTACTCCCGCTTTTTGTCTCTATCTGGGGCTCACATTTGACGACCTGAAATCTGAGGTTCAAACGCTGCAGTGGGTGGGGAGAATTACCAGGACACTGTACTTCTGGAGGCAGTCACACCCATTAGAGTAACAGCTTCCAACCTGGTCTGTGCTTGGGGCAGGTGTGATTGCAAATAAGCAGACAGGAACTCGATTGGTGTGTTGGAAAAGTGGGTTTGAATTCATGAGACATTGGCTTCAGTATTGTAGAAGAAGAAGTTATTCTGATCAGATGGACTCCACCTGAACACGCTGGGACCAGGGTCCTGGCAAAGTACATAACGGGGCTGAAGATAGGGTTTTAAATTAAATAGTGGGGGGAGGTTAACAAATTAGAAATGTATGGATGAAGTTAAAAGGAAGGAGAGTGCAGGAGATGTTACTGAAGTCTCCAGAAACATAGGACAAAGTTAATGAACGGACGAGAGTCTTGGGTAGGCACAATTAGGACTAATGTGAGAAGAAGGGCGGTGAATACTGAACTAATGGTGTTGTATTTAAATGCACGTAGTATATGTGTATGAGGAACAAAGTGGATGAGATTCTAGCACAGTTAGACATTGTTAGATACAACATTGCGTGCATCACGGAGATGTGCCTGAAAGCTGAATATTCAAGGTTACACATCCTATCGAAAAGACAGACACAAAATGCTGGAGTAACTCAGCGGGGCAGGCAGCATCGCTGGATAGAAGGAATGGGTGGTGTTTCAGGTTGAGGCCCTTCTCAGACTGAGAATCATGGGAGAGGGAGACACAGAGATAAGGAAGTGTAAGGTGTGAACACAAGACATCAAAGGGGATGGGAATTAAGGAAAATGTAGGATAGATCATTGCTAGCTAGGAGAAGGTGGCAATGAAGCATACAGAGATAAGATTTCATCAAGGGGACAGTGAGACTGGTCAGTGAGCTAGGAAGGAGGAGGGATGGAGAGGGGGAAAGCAAGGGTTACTTGAAACTATGGAAGCCAATATTCGTGCCGCTGGTGTGTAAGTTGCCCAAGCGAAATATGAGGTGCTGGTCCTCCAATTGACGTTGGGCCTCACCACTGGATGGGCAGAGGGGGTGCGGTTGCTCTGCTGGTAAGGAATGAAATTCAGTCCTTAGCAAGGGATGCCATAGGATCAGGAGATATAGAATCCTTGCGGGTAGAGCTAAGAAACTGCTAGGGTAAAACACCCTGGTGGGAGTTACATACAAGCCTCTGAACAGTAGCCAGGATGTAGGGTGCAAATTACATCAGGGGATACAGTCGACATGTAAAAAAGATGATGTGATAATGGTCATGGGGATTTCAACATGCAGGTAGACTGGGAAAATCAGGTTGGTACTGGATCCCAAAGAAGGAATTTGTTGAGTGCCTACGAGATGGCTTCCTAGAGCAGTTTGTTGTCGAGCTTACTAGGGAAAAAGCAATTCTGTATTTATGTAACAAAACCAGATGTGATTAGGAAGGTTAAGGTATAGGAGGTAGCGACCATAAATATGATAAAATGCAACCTGCAATTTGAGAGGGATATGATTAAATCTGATGTGATGGCATTGCTGTTGCGTGAAGGTGACAACAGAGGCATGAGGGAGGAGCTGGCTAAAGTTGATTGGAAAGGGACCCTGGCAGAAATGACGGTTGGACAGCAATGTCAGGAATTTCTGGGAATAATTTGATAGACGCATGATCTTTTTATTCCAAAGAGCAAGAAAGATGCTAAGGGGAGAATGAGGCGGCCATGGCTGGCAAGGGAAGTCAAAGACGGCAATAAACTAAGAGAAGGCATGTAATATTGTACATTGTTTGCTGAGTATGGAAACCAAACCTATACATAATGTTACAGGAGGTATAAGAAATTACAGATGCTGGGATCTTGAGCAAACAAAAAGGTGCTGGGGGAACTCAGTGGGTCAGGCAGCAGATGTGAAGAGAATGGACTGATGATGTTTTGAGTCGGGACCCTTCTTCACACAATGTTCCAGGTGCAGTTTTATAAATGGCCTATAAAGTTGTCCCAACATTTTCCTGCTTTTAAACACCAAACCTAGCAATTTATCCTTTGAATCTGGCCAAAATATCCATTAGCAAACCTCATGTATTTGGTGAACCTGCATGTAAACCTTGTATGCTCCTTTTACAGTGCTGCATGGCGTTGTCTTTTTTCCATTTAAAACAAATGTGGAAATTGTTTAAAAAGGGTTCTAAGAGTAAACCTAGCAATTATAGACCTGTTAGTTTGACGTCAGTGGTGGGCAAATTAATGGAAAGGATACTTAGAGATAATATATATAAGCATCTGGATAAACAGGGTCTGATTAGGAAGTCAACATGGATTTGTGCCTGGAAGGTCATGTTTGACTAATCTTCTTGAATCTTTTGAAGAGGTTACTAGGGAAATTGATGTGGGTAAAGCGGTGGATGTTGTCTATATGGACTTTAGTAAGGCCTTTGACAAGGTACCACATGGAAGGTTGGTAAGAAGGTTCAATTGTTGGGTATTAATGGTGAAGTAGCAAGATGGATTCAACAGTGGCTGAATGGGAGATGCCAGAGAGTAATGGTGGATGGCTGTTTGTCAGGTTGGAAGCCGGTGACCAGTGGGGTGCCTCAGTGATCTGTGTTGGGTCCACTGTTGTTTGTCATATGCATCAATGATCTGGATGATGGTGTGGTAAATTGGATTAGTATGTATGCAGATTATACTAAGATAGGTGGGGTTGTGGATAATGAAGTAGATTTTCAAAGTCTACAGAGAGATTTAGCTCAGTCACTCTGGCCAGGCAGCTCAGTCACTCTGGCCAGGCAGCTCAGTCACTCTGGCCAGGCAGCATTTTAGAACCAATAGAGACACTTTTTGCAAGCATTTTAGAACCAATAGAGTCATTTGGAAGAGTGGGCTGAAAGATGGCAGATGGAGTTTAATGCTGATAAGTGTGAGGTACTACATCTTGGCAGGACAAATCAAAATAGGACGTACATGGTAAATGGTAGTGATTTGAGGAATGCAGTTGAACAGAGGGATCTAGGAATAAATGTGCTTATTTCCCTGAAGGTGGAATCTCATGTAGATAGGGTGGTAAAGATAGATTTTGGTATAATGGCCTTTATAAATCGGAGCATTGAGTATTGATCTCAGGAGCGCTAATATGGGTGTTGTGGGCTGAGGGGTTGGTTTCTAGAGGGGTAGTATGGACATTGTGGGCTGAATGGATTCTTGCACTGGCAGCTCAGTCACTGAGGCCAAGCAGCTCAGTCACTCTGGCCAGGCAGCTCAGTCACTCTGGCCAG
The DNA here is from genome assembly GCA_035221665.1 of Okamejei kenojei. NCBI lineage: Eukaryota > Metazoa > Chordata > Chondrichthyes > Rajiformes > Rajidae > Okamejei > Okamejei kenojei. Next base: position 96,484,773 of record CM069137.1, on the reverse strand, counting down.
GCAGCATTTTAGAACCAATAGAGACACTTTTTGCAAGCATTTTAGAACCAATAGAGACACTTTTTGCAAGCATTTTAGAACCAATAGAGACACTTTTTGCAAGCATTTTAGAACCAATGGAAACAGTTTTTGCGAGCAGTTTAGAACCAATAGAGACACTTTTTGCAAGCATTTTAGAACCAATTACACTTTTTGCAAGCATTTTAGAACCAATAGACACTCTTTCTGCAAGCATTTTAGAACCAATAGACACTTTCTGCAAGCATTTTAGAATCAATTGACACTTTTTGCAAGCATTATAGAACCAATAGAGACACTTTTTGCAAGCATTTTAGAACCAATAGACACTTTCTGCAAGCATTTTAGAACCAATAGACACTTTCTGCAAGCACTTTAGAACCAATAGAAACTTTTTGCAAGCATTTATAGAACCACATTAAGGGCACTCACAGTTGAGTAGATATGTGTTCAGTGCTATTCAGAACTCAGAGAGACGTGACCCTCTGGCTTCCTCCATCTTGCAGAGACTGAGGCATACCACCTCCTGGTTTTATAGTCCCTCCCCCTCCCTCCAGCAGGGGCAGCAGAGAGAATCAGAGATATATTAATGTTTTTTAACAAACATTAATATATCTCTGATTTTTCATCGATGGGAAAAATTCTCTGGTCCAGGAAGGCGGAGGGGGGGCTCTGTGCGAGCTGGCCAAAAATGACGGCCATAGGTGGCGGCATTCTATCAGAAATCACACCACAGCGAGCCAAAAGCAGTCAAGATCAGACTTTTAGTAATATAGATAGTATTCCTCTATCCCAAAACAAATCTATTTATTATATTCCACCTTATACTGCAAACTGCTAACTCTCTACCCTATCTCTTAACCTATCTTTATCCCTTTGCAGACAACTTCCTTACTGTCTTTGTAGCTGAGAAAATATCTTCCCTATCTTTGGCAAGTGACTGCCATTAAACCTCAGATTCTGCATTCAAAGTTATCCAATGTAAAGAATAAATTGGTTGATCCCCATATTGCTCCATCAGCATACTGCCTTACTGGATGCATTCTGAAAATAATAATTTGCCTTCATCCGAAGATAGACACAAAATGCTTCGCTTTAAACCAGCAATTGCAGTTGCTTCCTAGTCATTTGTCTTCATTCTTTGTTTTCTGCCAGTTAAGCTGCGCTAAAATCCAAATACACCTGCTCATCCCTCTGTGGAGGAAGGAACTGCAGATGCTAGTTTGAACTGAAGATAGACACAAAATGCTGAAGTAACTCAGCGGGACAGGCAGCTGCATCTCTCGAGAGAAGGAATGGGTGACGTCTCGGGTCGAGACCCTCCTTCAGACTGAATCAGGGCTTGCGTTAACCAGCAGCAATCAGAAGAAGGGTCTCGACCCGAAACGTCACTCATTCCTTCTCTCCAGAGATTCTGCCTGTCATGCTGTTACTCCAGCATTTTATGTTTATCTACTGGTTCCCTCTGGATTATTCTGGTAGTCACTTGCTCAGGAAATGAACAGCAGATCAGTCAAATGTAAAAAAAAAAATCAGAAGACCATGCTGGCTTTGCTCAGTTTTTGCTTTGAAGAAGAGTCCAGACCCAAAACATTGCCTATCCATATCTTCCAGAGATGCTGCCTGATTCACTCAGTTACTCCAGTACTTTGTTTTATTTTCTAAACCAGTATCTGCAGTTCCTTGTGTCTCAGTGTCATTACACCTATCCTCGTGTTTTGTTAGTACAACCTTCCTCGTAGGTTCCAGCAGTTTCCTTGTGTTAACATTAGACAAATGAATTGGAGATTCCCTTTTTCCCCTCTACCCCTTTTTAAAATGCTGACATGACTTTGCTACACTTCAATATGCAGGAATCAGACATTCACTGTATGTTTCGCCCTTGCCATCTGGACCTTCCGGTCCTTGTTTCAAATGGGCTTTCAAGCTCACAAACTTCTTTAATACTATTTTTAAATAATATTTAGACAATAGACAATAGACAATAGACAATTGGTGCAGGAGTAGGCCATTTGGCCCTTCGAGCCAGCACCACCATCCAATTTGATCATGGCTGATCATCCACAATCAGTACCCCGGTCCTGCCTTCTCCCCATATCCCCTGACTCCGCTATTTTTAAGAGCCCTATCTAACTCTCTCTTGAAAGCATCCAGAGAACCTGCCTCCACCGCCCTCTGAGGCAGAGAATTCCACAGACTCGCCACTCTCTGTGAGAAAAAGTGTTTCCTCGTCTCCGCTCTAAATGGCTTACTCCTTATTCTTAAACTGTGGCCCCTGGTTCTGGACTCCCCCAACATCGGGAACATGTTTCCTGCCTCTAGTGTGTCCAAGCCCTTAACAATCTTGGGTACACAAAAAGCTGGAGAAACTCAGCGGTGCAGCAGCATCTAAGGAGCGAAGGAGATAGGCGACGTTTCGGGTCGAGACCCCTTAACAATCTTGTATGTTTCAGGACCCTGAGTTCTCCATAAAGCCAGCTTCTCTAAAATTTCAGACAGTTTTATTTTGTGTATTCTTTGTTTAATTCCTCTGCCATTTCCTATTCCCCAGTATTGATCCTCTGGTCTCTTAAAGGGCTATATTTACACCCCCCACCCCCCCCCCCCCCCCCCCCCCACCCACTAGTTTTTTCCTTTTTACATTTTCATGAAGGACACTTTATGAAATAGTCCGTTTTGTAACATTTGATGAATAGATTCTTCCGACCACAATCATAATTATGAAATGATAAGTAATATAATTAAAGTATCAAGAAACTTTGCTTCCGATAACTGTGGATTTCGCCAGCAAGTGTAATTAATGAAATTGGTTGTAAACGAGGACATATTTTAACAAATTTAAAACGTAATCAATTCTCGAACGGATATAAAAATAGGGATATTTCGCATCCAAAGTAGCAGGCAGAAAAACAGATTCTGAAATACATTCAGCATTTGGCATGTAAAGTAACTGAATAAAGGAGTCATTCGTCCAATTTAAAGTTAGATGTAATCTTAATTGTAGACCTTTGAGGTTACACTTGACAGATATCCGAACGAAGGAGCTTTTTTTACTGGCTTTGCAATGACCGCGGTTATTTTGTGCCCGGGACAATCTTACCTGGAGAGTGATGTAGCAGCACATCAGTCCCAGAGCGCCGAGTCCGGAGCTGCCTCTCATCTTCAGTCACCAAGGCCGGGACACAAAGTCCAGCTTGTCCAGTCCCAGTCGCCTTCCTGCGGCGAGTTCTCCAGCTGCCCGAGTTCTAGCGCAGCAGGTAGAAAACTTGCAGTGCTTTCTGTCGACTCCGGGGACTAAGAGTTATTTGATTGTTATTTGGCTCAAACTGGTGATGCTAACAGAGGGAAGACCACTAGATTGGTCCCACCTCCCAACGAGAGCTCGACCTCCCTCCCAACGTTGTCTGCTCACCAGTGAGCGAGCTGAAATAACTCATCACGAAAGCCCTGCAAAATACAACATTGGCCGTCTTCCTTCATGAACCCAACTTTAGACTTTCAGTAAAGCCGGTCGCTGTGTGGGAAGGAACTGCAGATGCTGGTTTACACCGAAAATAGACACAACAAGCTGGAGTAACTCAGCGGGTCAGGCAACACCTCTGGAGAGAAGGAATGGGTGACCCTTCTTCCTGATCGCTGTTGGCTGACGCGAACCCTCCAGCAATTGGGAGAAACACTTAATGATGAAAGTGCCTCGTGTAAAGCCTCGCCTCTCCCACCGGGGAGAGGTACAACGGCTCCCTCTTGATGTTCACGCACTATTCCAAGCTGCACAGAAGAAGAATGGGAAGTTTGCGAGAGAAGAGAAATATTAGCCACAGTGCCATCTCCTGCTTTGAGCACTGCACTACTCGACATTTCACTGCAACTTCGCAGAGCGCACCACTCTTCAGTGACAGATAAAATAAAAATCAACCAACGCCTGATTGAGAATTTGGGAAATCTCTTCCCAAGCATCTCCTGCATTTATATTGTTTCTTACGCACATTGGCTAACATTCCAAACCCGAAACGGTAGCAAATGATATCGCGGTTTTGCCGTCGGTTTACCGGCCTAGGGGGCAACTGGAAGAGGCTGAAGTTTCTGAAGTTACAGGTCGGTTGTAGACACCCATCTTGGTCAGACTAGAGGGAGTCAAGAGTGTTTTATTGTCATATTGTGAGGGATAAAGTGATTAAACCCCACTATTGTAAGGGGCTTTAAAGAGGCCATGGAGAGGGTTCTGACACAGCTGTGTATAAAAGTTACCAGACCCATGCTTGAGTACGAAGTGATAGCATTGTATAGCGGTAGAAGGGAGTGATGTAGAAAGATCCCTATCAGTAGAAGGGAGTGATAGATGGGACCCTTATCACTATAGCTTAGCTTTAGTGCTGATATAGGAGGACTGAGAGAGTTCACTTGGAGGTGAGTAAAACTAGGGTAGGTCATGAGCAACTGAGCATGCTTAATAAAATAAATGAATATTACAACACACTCCTGGTCAAGAAACTGCTCATTACCATGCACATGTCTGGACATGCGATGTATGATGTGGGATGTACCTACAGATTGTGCACCTCAGACTGATTGGAGAAGGGTCCGGAGGGGAGGTTAAATGTAGAATTGTGTGTATAAAGGGGGTTTACCTTTCTGACTTCGGTGTGTCTCAACTTGGGGAGGCACCCGACTCTGCAGACTCGAAAATAAAGAATCTCTTGCTTCCACGATTTAGTCTTTGAGTAGTGATGTGAGCACATCGCATATCTCACAAACTGTTGTAGAAAGAACAATGAAATTTTTGCTTGCTGCAGCACAACAGAATATGTTAGCATAGTGCACTGTAAACAATGTAATGAACGAGAAAAATATGTTTTTTCTATCCCCCCGGATTGCAGAGAAATCTCTTTCACCTGAGTGAGGCCTAACACAACAGTCGGGACAGGCTAGACGGGTACTAGCAATGTTACAAAATTTTGAGATTTTAAAAATCAAGTCTGCAATTTACCCCATCAGATAATGCATAAAAAGAAGTTTAATTTGACATCTAAATCACTTTCATATCTTCAGTATTAAAAAAGCTATGGCCATTTTCATACTTGGAAATTAGCATCTTGTTCCCCATTGCCTTTTCATTGACTTAACTCAAAAGCTGTGATCTAGGACAGTCAAAAGCCCATAACTTTCTTAAAAATTAAGAGAACTCAATGAAATTTTCAGTTATTATAGATTGAAGCATTCTGAAACAAATATGAAACAATCTTACTTGGATGACCTGAAATTAAAGCATATAATTAGTTAGTTACCTAATTGTAGCTAATTACAAAATTCAATTTGTAGTGCAGAAGGTTAAGGGGGGATTTGATTGAGGTCTTTAAAATGATGAAAGGGATAGACAGAGTTAACGTGGATACGTTTTTCCCATTGAGGGTAGGGAAGATTCAAACAAGAGGGCATGACATGAGAATTAAGGGACAGAAGTTTTGGGGTAACGTGAGGGGGAACTTCTTTACTCAGAGGGTGGTGGCTGTGTGGAATGAGCTTCCAGCAGAAGTGGTGGAGGCAGGATCGATTTTAACATTTAAGAGTAAAGTGGATAGGTATATGGACATGAAGGGAATGGAGGGGTATGGTCTGAGTGCAGGTAGATGGGACTAGGGGAAAACAAATGGTCGGCACGGACTGGAAGGGCCGAGAGGGCCTGTTTCCGTGCTGTAATTGTTATATGGTTATATGGTTAATTACTAGATCTAAACATCTATCCATTTCTTAATAAAAGATAAACATTTTTAAGTTGCCTAAGTGTCCAAATAACATTCACACAATAATTCACAATATAACATGATCTCATTTTCATTAATTTATAGGCCAAATGGAAGGAATTTAGTGTTTAAAAATACTACCGGTTTGTATATATTTTTTTCCCCATTTCGCAACATGAAAATGTGATTAAATGCTTCCTAAGAACCACGTTTTTATGTAAAAATAAACTGTGCACCTTTTTTTCTCCCCTACGTAAAATCCTTCCCGTTGTCGGCGCTCACGGGTTTAGAAGATGATTTTTAAATTACTCTAGCTAATAAATAATCTAGCGTAATTTAAAAATATCTTCATAAATCAAATGTCGGAGCGATTTTTCTTCAGCAATGAAATCCCCTGACATGGATCGATTTGCCCTGTCTGTAGAAAAATGGCACTTTAAACATGCCCCCCTCTGAAAGGCGCCAAAATCACGCACACGGGGAACGGCAGAACTGCAGCGCTGCTCAAGGTAAGTTTTGTAACATACCTACAGGTACAGTCGGAACAGTTAGACAGGTACATGGATAGGACAGGTTTGGAGGGATATGGACCAAACGGGCAGGTGGGACTAGTGTAGATGGGACATGTTGGCTGGTGTGAGCAAACTGGGCCAAAGGGCCTGCATCCACGCTGTATCTCTCTATGACTAATTAAAGTCAGGGAAATTTTAACAAAGCCTTAACTAACCTCTATACTTAATACCATGACTAATAAAGGCCAATGTACCCAAAATATTATTTATCACTGTATCTACTTGTGACACACCGTTTCATGGAACTGAGACCCTAGATACGTAGATTTCTCAGCTCTACAACACTCCCCAGGGTCCCTCAATTCACTGTGAATGTCCTGTCCTGGTTTGACTTTCCAAAAAGCCACACAGCACACGTATCTGCATTAAACTCCATTAGCCATTCTACTGTCCACTTGGACACAAGGATTGATGTTCTGTTTAACTGCAAATGGAACAAATGAACAAGCAATGGAACACAACAAGCTGTTTGGTGGGGAAGATTTTGACTCAATCAAGGAAATAATAGCTGTTGGCTGGGTAGCTGCAAAAGATGCAACAATTTATGTCAGATAATTAATTCACCTGAATAATCTATAACCAGGGTGTTCATAAAGCTAGTAGGAAGGAACTGCAAATGCTGGTTTACACGGAAGACAGACACAAAATACTGGAGTGACTCAGCGGGACAGGCAGCATCTCTGGATAGATGGTACGGGTGACTTTTCGGGTCGAGACCCTTCTTCAGACCCCAGAGTCAGGGGAGAGGGAGTCACAGAGATATGGAATTGTAAGGTGTGAAAACGAGACATCAAAGGGGATGCAGTTCAAGGAAAATGTAGAATAGATCATTGTTAGTTAGAAGAAGTTGACAACGAAGCAAACAGAGATAAAATTTAATCAGGGGGACAGTCAGACTGGACAAAGAACTAGAAAGGGGGAGGGATGGAGACAGAGGGAAAGCAAGGGTTACTTGAAGTTAGAGAAGTCAATATTCATACCGCTGGGGTGTAAGCTGCTCAAGCGAAATATGAGGTACTGTTCCTCCAATTTGCGCTGGCCTCACTCTGGCAGTGGAGTAGGCCAACGGCAGAAACGTCAGTGTGGGAATGGGAGAGGGAGTTAAAATGTTGAGCAACTGGGAGATCAGGTAGGTTTAGGCAGACTGCGCGGAGGTGTTCAGTGAAATGATCGCCGAGCCTGTGCTTGGACTCGCTGATATATAGACAACACCTGGAACAGCGAATACAGTAGACGAGGTTGGAGGAGGTGAAACTGAGTGCTGCAAAGGTTTAAAAGATAATGGCAAAGGCGTCTTTGCCATCATTATCAGCGAGGTTAATTACTCCAGTATATATTCTGCATCAATTAACACTAAAATCACAGTTTCATTTCTATGTTGTGACAATTTATATTTCAAACTTCAAGAGAAGGTTCACCAGACTGATTCCTGGGATGTCAGGACTGTCTTATGAAGAAAGACTGGATAGACTCGGTTTATACTCTCTGGAATTGAGGAGATTGAGAGGGGATCTTATAGAAACTTACAAAATTCTTAAGGGGTTGGACAGGCTAGATGCAGGAAGATTGTTCCCGATGTTGGGGAAGTCCAGGACAAGGGGTCACAGCTTAAGGATAAGGGGGAAATCCTTTAAGACCGAGATGAGAAAGACTTTTTTCACACAGAGAGTGGTGAGTCACTGGAACTCTCTGCCACAGAGGGTAGTTGAGGCCAGTTCATTGGCTATATTTAAGAGTGAGTTGGATGTGGCCCTTGTGGCTAAGGGGATCAGAGGGTATGGAGAGAAGGCAGGTACGGGATACTGAGTTGGATGATCAGCCATGATCATATTGAATGGCGGTGCAGGCTCGAAGGGCTGAATGGCCTACTCCTGCACCTAATTTCTATGTTTCTATGTTTCTATGTTAAGTCAAGTCAAGGCAATAATTCTGCTGTGATTTGCACTTTTACTTTGCTCTTTGCAGTTCTGTTTCTTCAGTTGCCATGTTCCCTGCAGCTCTCAAGCCAAAAATATCTCAACATTATTCCCTGGTTGTAGCATGCCATTACTAGGGTCATTTCTTATTCAATGTTCAACTGGAGAATCAATTACTTCTTGTACTGTTTCCTCTGCAGTTTCATAAGGAGGTAACAATGAAAATAGAACAGCACATGTGCGATACGATGGCGCAGCGGTAGAGTTGCTGCCTTACAGCGCTTGCAGCGCCAGAGACCCTGGTTCGATCCCAACTACGGGTGCTATCTGTACGGAGTTTGCACGTTCTCCCCGTGAACGCGTGGGGTTTTCTCCGAGGTCTGTTTTCCTCACACGCTCCAAAGACGCTTGATATAAATTGTCCCTAAAGTTTGTAGGATAGTGTTATTGTGTGGGGATCGCTGGTTGGCGCGGACTCGGTTGGATAAAAGTCCTGTTTCCGTGCTGTATCTCTAAACTAAACTAACCTCAGCTCAAGAATATACCCTCCTATCCAGCAATCATTCTTGTAAACCTCCTCTGCACACTTTTCGAAAACTTTCACATCTTTCCTGTAATGGGACAACCAAAACTGCGCATAATACTCCATATGTGACCTAACCAAAGTACAACAGAGTTGCATCATGACTTCCTGACTCTTATACTCGACGCTATGGCCAATGAAGGCAGTATACCATGTGCCTTCTTTATCACTCTATCTACTTGTTTTGTCACATTCTGGGCATTATGGGCATGGACTAGAGGTCTCTCTATACATCAATGCTGTTGAGGATCACGCCATACTTTCATTCCATTCAACCTCCCAAAGTGCAACACCTCACACTTGCTTGGATTAAACTCCATCTGCCATCCCCACAGATCCCTGTGGAAGTCCACTGGTCATAGACCTCCAGCCTGGATATTGTCTTTCCACCACAAGCCTCTTTCTTCTATCAGTAAGATAGTTCTGAATCCATTCGACCAAGTCCCTGTTGTTGCCATGCATCTTAACCTTCTGGATCAGCCTACTACTGGGGACTTCATCGTAATAGATCTTGAACTTTTCCCATCTATCGTTTAGTTTAGTGACACAGTGTGGAAACAGGCCGTTCAGCCCACCGGGTCCACGTCCATCAACAACCACCCATACGCTAGTTCTACCTGTCACATGAGGGGCAACTTACAGAAGCCAATTAACCTACAGGCTTGCACTTCTTTGGAATGTGGTAGGAAACTGGAGCACCCGGAGAAAACCCACAGGGTCACAGGAGAATGAAGAAACTCCGTAAAGACAGGTCCCATAGTCAGGATCGAACGCGGGTCTCTGGTGCTGTAAGGCTGCAAGTAAGTACCGCCGGCATCTCTCCACCTACACTCTCCCCACCTGGCACACCTTTGATTTCATTCTCAACAGTCTCTCTTTCGCTTCCTCCCACGTTTTCCAAATCAAATTAAACATGGGGCGATGCGCTCTTGCATGCTCCCCAGCTGTTCTTGCCTTTTCATTGGTGATGTGGTACACAGCCAGAGTGAAAGGGCAAGCGTTTTACTGATGGGGAAATAACATTTAGCGGAAAGGTCAAACTCACGGCACCAGTTCTGGGCTTTGGGTGACAGAGAGATGTGGGGTGGTTCTGACCATTGGCTGGCCGGTGTGCGCTGTCCCACTCTGGGCTCCCTACTCGCCTCCTCTTCCTTCCATGTTCCAAACCTTCTCCGGCCTTGTTCCACAACTCTATCTCAGCTTTGTTGATATGACTGCATTGGTGTTGCCCCCTGCATGCATGTGGAACTCATCAGTTTTATCCCTTTGACAAAAACTTCCACCCTGCCCTCTAATCCGCCTGAAAAATTTCGTCCTTCTCTGGATCTTTCTGTTCATCTCAGCAGACAAACTATACACCCAAACCTAACTACTAACTTCTGCAGCTCAGTCAATTGCACTTCCTCTCACCCTAACTCTGTAAAGATGCAGGACAGGCAGCATCTCTGGAGAGAAGGAATGAGAGAAGGGTGATGTTTTGTGAGGGGGGGGGGAGAAAGAAAGAAGGAAGAGGGACCATCGGGACTATATTGAATACTTTTGTAACTGTCAAGGCTTATGTACTGTATTTACAAAACAGGGAACTTCACTGTACCAAGTACACGTGACAATGAACTATCAATCAATCAATCTCCCACAATGTTAGGCTCATTGGTTTGTAGTTGCCAGGTTTTTCCTTGCAATCCTTCTTAAATAGAGACACACCATTTTCCACCTTAAAGTCATCAGGCTCCTCACCCATGTCTAAAGATGATTCATATACCTCCTTCAGTAGTCTTCAAATGTTTTCCCCAGTGTCCACAGTACCCTTGGATATATCTGAGCGTGTGTGATAGATGTATGTATCATCACAATGTCTTAGGATATCCAGGAGGGAGTTGAGGCTGGGACTATTCCTACGTCTAAGAAACAGTTAGACAGGTACAGGGATAGGACAGGTTTGGAGGCAGGTGGGACTAGTGTAGCTGGGACATGGGAAGGAACAATGGAGGTCCCAGCATGGGGGGGAGCGCCATGAGGGGTGAGGGTGGGGGGGGAGAACAAAGGGGGACCTGCTGCGCATACTCCGTGATTGCCCTTTATGCGTGACTATTTGCATACCTCGGGTATGCAGCAAAGAAGTTCACTGTGCCTTGTCACATGTGACAATACAGTATTCCTTCATTCACTCATGTTTAAGAAGGAAATGCAGATGCTGGAAAATCAAAAGTAAACAAAAGTGCCGGAGAAACTCAGCGGGTGCGACAGCATCTATGGAGCAAAGGAAATAGGCAGCGTTTCGGGCCAAAACACTTCTTCAGGCTGAAGAAGGGTTTTGGCCCGAAACGTTGCCTATTATACAGCTGTTTCCACACTGTATAACTTTATGGCTCTATGACTCAAATCATATTCTATGAGTGCTGGCAAGATCCACCATGTAAAGAGAAATTGAGACAGAAATAAGGTTTTAAAGCTTTTCTGAGAGGCCTGAAAAGAAAATAGTATGGACATTGTGGGCTGAATGGATTCTTGGGTTGGCAGTTCAGTCATTCAGGCTTGACAGCTCAGTCACTCAGGCCTGGCAGCTCAGTCACTCAGGCCAGGCAGGCTGGCAGCTCAGTAACTCAGGCCTGGCAGGCTGGCAGCTTGGCAACTGAAGCCTGGCGGGCTGGCAGCTGATAAACTGCCAGAAAATTTGCCGAAAACAGGTGACAGACTGTGAGAGAGAAGGGGGAGAGGGTGGACAATTAATTTTAGACATTTTCATCTTTTTTTACAGATCACAGCAATGAAGGAGGAAAGTCTATTCTAGTGTGGATCTCTGGAGCATTAATATGGGTGTTGTGGGCTGAGGGGCTGATTTCCAGAGGAGTAGTATGGACATTGTGGGCCAAATGGATTCTTAGGCTGGCTGTCACTGAGGCCAAGCAGCTCAGTCACTGAGGCCTGGCACTACAGTCACTCAGACCTGGCAGGCTGGCAGCTGAGAAACTACCCAAAATTCAGCCCAAAACAGCTAACAGACTCTGTGAGAGAGAAGGGGGAGAGGGTGGACTGAATGGATTATTGGGCTCGCAGTTCAGTGATTCATGGCTGGTGAGCTGGCAGTTCACTTACTCATGGCTGGTGGGCTGGCAGTGCAGTCACTCACGGCTGGTGGGCTGGCAATGCAGTCACTCATGCCTGGTACGCTGGCAGTTCACTCAGTCACCCCTCCTCCCTTCACTCCCCCACTCTGCTCCTTGCCATTCCCCTTCCCGCCACGCATTCAGTCCATCTCTCCACAACCTCCCCCCATGCACTCTTAGTGGCTTTCCCACAGAGCAGCCATTCCTGCCTATTAGGTTCCCATTGTGATGAAGAACACGCAGACATGAAAAGTGGAAAAAGGATAAAATATAAGAACAATTTAAATGTTAAAGATGAGAATTATTAAGTTATTTCTTGTTGTGTCTCTTGTTGTGTTCTGCTGCTCACTGCCTCTTGATGTTTATTTGCTGTTGATAAAAAAAGAGACAATTTTAATAGAGAGAGATTGCGGTCAAATTTTAATAAAAGAAATTCTGAGAATTCATCTCAGAAGTCATCATTCAATGAAGCACGCTTTTAATGACAACATTCTTGGTCGATGTTCCATCCTTTGTCCTTGTGCTTTATGGATCGTCATAGCAAAACCTGATTGCATGGGGAATTGGGTCCGCTGAAAGGGAATATCTTCACCTTCTGTTAAATTAAGTGCTTAAGTGAATGAGAATAATGTCATCTTGGAAGTCCCCCATGTTGATTCTTGCAATGATCAGATTATTGTGTAGATTTTCAACAATCATCCTCGTTCCATTGCATAGCTTTGGCGGTTCCAAGTTTCTCATTAATATGATTGGAGATCCTTTTTTCAACTCCAATTTGTGTGGTGGTAATCCAGAGAGCTCGAGTGAATCGAGGAATTCTGTTGGGAAGTGAGTATCATGATTTCCGTCAGTGACAGCATTGAAAGAAAAGTACTCCTTAACGATTCCATGCATATAAAATTGATCCACCTCATGGTATCATTATGAGGAACCAATATGCAATTGTTGGAGAATAATTCTGCAGGAATAATCCCTTCGGCACGGACTGGAAGGGCCGAGAGGGCCTGTTTCCGTGCTGTAATTGTTATATGATTGTCAAATGTGGGATATATGAAATCAATACAATCCTCCAATGTTTTTGCTGATAGAAGCATGTCTTCTGGCATTTCAATTTCATCGTCTTCATTCTTTAAAATCTCGTCTTGTCCAACTTTCAAGAAAAATTGAGAATAGTCGCCTTCTCCCTCTGTCAATCGCATATTTGTGTGCAATTGAAACTTGGTAAAAAGTCTCCACAAGTAGGATTTCTTGATGGAGGCATTTTCAACATCAGCATCATTTCCCCTTTTCACCACAGGAAGTAGTTGTCGAAAATCGCCACAACAAATAATAAGAATGCCGCCAAAAGGCTTAGTGTTGCTGCGGACATCTTGAAGAGTTCTGTCCACCGCTTCAAAGCTTTCTCGCCTAATCATTGGACATTCATCCCAAACAATGAGTTTCACTTGCCTCATGAAATGTGCCATCTTAGAGTTCTTCTCGATGTTGCAGAATGTATCATCGGCCACTTGGATGGGTATCTTGAATCGAGAATGTGTAGTTCTTCCACCAGGCATTAATGTAGCTGCTATTCCAGAGGATGCTACAGCAATAGCCACATCACCTTGACCTCTAATTTTGGAGAGGATCAAATTGGTGATAAATGTTTATCCTGTTCCTCCTGGTGCATCAATGAAAAATATTGAAGGGAGATTCCTTTTCAAGGAGTTGCACACCTGGTCATGCACTGCTCTCTGTTCAGCATTCAGCAGAGGCTCATTCTCCTCAACAAATTGCTGTTGTTCAGTTCGATCGTATTGCAATTCCTGCAGCAATTCTGGATTGTCATCATCAAGGTGCATCCTTCCATTTCTTGGTTGTGGCAAATTAAAGAATCCCATTGTTTTGTTGTAATTCTCAATCCTCTGGACTCACTGAAGAATTTGTGCAAAACATTTTTTTGAGGCGGGGGCGGTCGGGGTGGGGTGGGGGTTGGCAAACGTCCTGCAGCCGAGGGAGGGAGATGGCTTCAGGTGAGGGCTTTCGTGGGCTGTTGAGGTAGGGGAGTGTCCTGCAGCGGGGGATGAGGGTGGCTTCAGGAGGGGGAGTGTCCTATAGCCAGGCAAAGGACAGCGTCTTGAGGTGGGGGATGTCAGTGGGGGGTGGGGTGTGGGCGGTGAGCGATCTACTCATGGCCTCTGGACTCACTCACTGCCTTGGAACTAACTAATGGCCTCTGGACTCACTCACTCACTAACTCATGGCTTCTGGACTGACAGACTGAATCACGGCTTGTGGACTGACTGACTTATGCCCGACTTCCGGAGTCTCGTCCGACTTTTGTAAACTGAAAACTGTAACATCCACATTGAGGAACAGCTTCTTCCTGACAGCGATCAGGCTATTAAGCATAATAAATAAGCTCTGAACTACGAAATACTATATTATATGTACTATTTGTATTTGTTAATCACACACTCCCTCCACCTCACACAGACACTCACACACTCACACACACACAGACTCACAAACACACACACACACACACACACACACACACACACACACACACACACACACACACACACACACACACACACTCAGACTCACACACACACACACACTCAGACTCACACACACAGACAGACTCAGACTTACACACACACAGACTCACTCACAAACTCACACAGACTCACTCACAAACTCACACACACACACTCAGACAGACACACACATAGACACTCATACACACAGAGACTCAGATACACACACTCACACACAGGCAGACTCATACACACACATGCACAGACTCACACACATACACATACGCACACACACACACACACAGACACAGACTCACTCACACACAGAGATGCACACACACACAGAGACGCACACACACACACACAGTCACACACAGACACAGAGTCACACACAGACACAGAGTCACACACAGACACACACACACACTCATACTCACACACACCCACACAATCAGAAGCACACACACACAGACCCAGTCACACAGACACAGAGTCACACACACACACACACACACACAGACAGAGTCACACACACAGACACAGTCACACACGCATACTCACACACACATGCACTCAGAAACACACACACTCAGAAACACACACACAGACTCACACACACTCAGAAACACACACACACACACACACAGACTCTCACACACACTCAGAAACACACACACACAGAAACACACACACACACACACACACACACACACACACACACACACACATGGACTCTCACACTCAGAAACACACACACACACCTACACACAAACACACACACACAGACACACACAGATTCACACACACACACACACAGACTCACACACAAACACACAGACTCACACCCACACACTGACTCACACACACACACACTGACATACAGATACACACACACACAGACTTACACAGACTCACACACACACTCACACACACAAACTCACAGACAGACACACACAGAGACACACACACACACACACACACACACACACACACACACACACACACACGCACGACTCACACACACACACAGACTTACACAGAATCACACACACACACACTTACACACAGACTCACACAGACTCACACACACACACAGACTCACACACACACACACAGACACACACACAGACACACACACAGACACACACACAGACACACTCACTCAGAGACTCACACAGAGACTCACACAGAGACTCACACACACACACACAGACAGACTCACACACAGACTCACACACACACACAAACAGACACACAAACAGACACAGACTCACACACACAAGACTCACACACACACACACAAACTTACACAGAATCACACACACACACACAGACTTGCACATAGACTCACACACACTCACACACACAGACTTACACAGGCTCACACACACAAACACACACACAGACACACACAGACAGAGACTCACACACACACAGACAGACACACACACAGACTCACACACACAGTCTCACACACGCACACAGACTCACACACACACAGACTCACACACACACAAACACACAATCACAAACACACACTCACACACATGAGACTCACACACACACACAGACTTTCACACACACACACACACAGACTCACACAGACTCACACACATACACAGAGACACCCACACAGATACACACAGACTCACACACAGACTCACACACACACACACACACACACACACACACACACACAACCAATACTAAAACGCCAATTAACTTCAGAACGTGGTAAACATACAGTGTCTAAACCGAATGATTCAAACGTTTAAAGCCTCCTGTAGAGGCTGCTGCTGAAGCAAAAACGTGCTTTAAATAACGTTCAACAAACACACTCACCATATACATAGCAGTAAGCTCTCTTGAATTCATCAACGGCGTCTTCCCTCTGGGCCTTCTGCACTCAGCGCCATCTTGCCACTAACCGGAAATGACGCACTCAGCGCCATCTTGCCACTAACCAGAAATGATGTCATCAGCGCCATCTTGCCATTAAGCGGACGTCACAGAATGAGCGCCATTTTTGCATTAAACACAGTCCTGATCTAATAAATTGTTTATTCACGCCTTTTCCATCCGAAAACTGTTGCAAGCATTTTAGAAGCAAGACAAACACTTTTTGCAAACATTTTAGAACCAATCCACTTTCTCCAAACATTTCAAAACCAAGAAAAACAATTTTGCAAACATTTTAGAACCAATATATTTTCTGCAAACATTTTAAAACCAAGAAAAACTACTTTTCAAACATTTTAAAACCAATACATTTTCTGCAAACATTTTAGAACCAAGAAAAACACACACACACACTCACACAGACAGACTCCCACACACAGACTCACACACACACAAACACACAGACTCACACACACACACACAGACACACACACTCACACACACAGACACACACACACAGACACAGGCACAGACTTACACACAGTACCAATACTAAAATGCCAATTAACTTCAGAACGTGGTAAACATACAGTGTCTAAACCGAATGATTCAACCGTTTAAAGCCTCCTGTAGTGGTTGCTGCTGAAGCAAAAACGTGCTTTAAATAATGTTCAACAAACACACTCACCATATACATAGCAGTAAGCTCTCTTGAATTATTCAACGGCATCTTCACTCTGGGCCTTCTGCACACAGCGCCATCTTGCTTCTAACCGGAAATGACGGACTCAGCGCCATCTTGCCACTAACCGGAAAAGACGCCATCAGCACCATCCTGCCATTATGCGGAAGTCACGGAATGAGCGCCAATTTTGCATTAAACACAGTCCTGATCTAATAAAATGTTTATTCACATTTTTTCCATCCGAAAACTGTTGCAAGCATTTTAGAAGCAAGACAAACATTTTTTGCAAACATTTTAGAACCAATACACTTTCTCCAAACATTTTAAAACCAAGAAAAACAATTTTGCAAACATTTTAGAACCAATATATTTTCTGCAAACATTTTAAAACCAAGAAAAACTATTTTTCAAGCATTTTAAAACCAATACATTTTCTGCAAATATTTTAGAACCAAGAAAATCAATTTTGCAAACATTTTAGAACCACATTAAGGGGACTCACAGTTGAGTGGACATGAGTTCAGTGTTATTCACAGCTCAGAGAGACGCGACCATCCCGCTTCCTCCATCTTGCAGGGACTAAGTGAGACACAACACTTCCGGGTTTTATAGTCCCTCCCCCTCCCACCAGCGGGGGCAGCAGAGAGAAAGTCAACATTTTTAAAACATTAATAACTCTTTTATGTTTAATCGATGGGAAATATCCTCTTCTGCACAGCAGAGGGGGACTCTGAGTAAGGTGGCCAAAAATCACAGCCATAAGTGGCAGCGTTCTTTCTGAAATCATGAAACAGAAAGACAGGAAGTGGTCAAGATCTTACTTTTAGTAATATAGATGTCTAATATGTGTTTTTGATGTTTCAAAACAAAAGATTATATAGCTGTGCAATGTAGACTATCCAGCAAATGAAAATGTACTATTTTTTAAATTATGAAATAAGAATAAGGAAAGTAGTCATAAGGTCATAAGATCATAACTTACATAAGGAATAGGAGTAGAATTAAGCCATCCGGCCCATCAAGTCTATGCCACCATTCAATCATGGCTGATCTATCACTCCCTCCCAACCCCATTCTCCTGCCTTCTCCCCGTAACTTCTGACACCTGTACTAATCATGAATATATCTATCTCAGCCTTAAAAATATCCAATGACTTGGCCTCCACAGCCTCCTGTGGCAAATAATTCCACTAGTCCTTAAACCAAATAAATGATCTTCTGGTAAGGAGAAGTTAGTTGAATGCTGACAAGAGTAAATGGAAATGATCAAACGGAATTGTGACAACTTGCAAAAAAAAAAATGATTTTCTCATTTCAGTCATTTTTGAAAGGTTTATAACACAGCTGTCAAAACAATCAAATATCACCGGAATGTGAACTGAATCACTGACTAATGCTTGGGTTCATTTGTAAAGGCCAAACAACAGGGAGGTCACCATCTTGACAGCACCCAGTGAGATAAAGCAGTATAAGTACCTAATTTCTATATCCCTATTGGAGCCAAAAAAAGGAGAACGTCTTAATGGTGAGAAACCTGATTCTGTGACAGGTTGTTCATTAAATGCTGAGACCAATGGTGAATCAGCCACTTTTGCAACAGGATATCAGACTTTGTGATTTTCCATTATGCTGGAACCATTCCTGACTAGTGATTGTTCAAAGATTAAGAAAGAACTGCAAATGCTGGAAAAATCGAAGGTAGACAAAAATGCTGGAGAAACTCAGCGGGTGAGGCAGCATCTATGGAGCGAAGGAATAGGTGACCTTTTGGGTCGCCCGAAACGTCACTTATTCCTTCGCTCCATAGATGCTGCCTCACCCGCTGAGTTTCTCCAGCATTTTTGTCTAGCAGTGATTGTTCAAAGATCACTACTATCTGCAGCTCTGGTTATGCGGTTCACAAGGACCCTGGCGCCAGTGGGGTTGACTGCTACCTCCTTCCCCAATACTGATGCCAATGCCCCATGAATTCAAACCCACTTTTCCCACACCATGATAAATATAAAAGATAAACCCCTCGACCACATCACATTCCAGTCACCTCCACTCTCATTCCCTCTCCCCCTGGCTAGGGTGAGATTGGGTTTCCCCTGATCTTCAACTTCACCCCACCCATCTCCACCTTCAACTGATCATCCTTTGAGTCTTAAATGGAGCTCCACCATCTGACACGTCCCTCCGACTTGAAAAGGATTGCTTCTTTCATGATTCCTTCCTTCATCAACAACCGCTTCCTTTCTCATGTGTGTGGGGGGGGAACTGCAGACGCTGGTTTAAACTGAAGATAGACACAAAAAGCTGGAGAAACTCAGCGGGACAGGCAGTATCTCTGGAGAGAAGGAACGGGTAATGTTTTGGGTCGAGACCCTTGCTCACACACCCTTCCTTTCTCATGGTTGCTTCCCACCAAAGCAATAATATGGCATTTCATGCTCTTTTATCTTAACCCTTCCCATCTTCCAGGTAGAAGGGGCTTGTCAGCCTGGAAAGGCAGTCCATCTAGGAGAGGGAAAACTCTGATTTAAAACCTCCACTGCCTTGTGGCCATATCCAGTCATGGAAAAGGCTCCAGGAGTAAACCTCAAGAAAATCCAGAGTCAGAGCCCCTCAAGGCAGTTGGTCGTTGTCTACAACCTTGCTCTGGCAGCTCCTGCGACGGCACTGGTGCCAAACTGTAACGGCCCTGCTGTTCCTTTGGATCGATCAGCGACGTGGAGAGGGGGGACGTGCTGCATTGGCAACAGCCTGTCCTCCACATGACATCGCCCAGGCTTGCATCCGACCAGGATGCATCACCCATGGTCAGCCATGACCGAGAGGGGCCTACTTCCAGGCAGCCAAACAGTCTTTTCAGTAGAAGGAGCAGTTCACTGCACTTCTTTCAATCTGGTGCGTGAGGCACTGCGTTCACAATGCGCTCACTTCAACACGGAACAATTCAAATGCTGGTTGGGTGAGTGCTCTGTGGAGGGGTGTCTCTAATCTTTCAATTTATTTCTCCACCTCAATTCCACCCTGACCTATCTGACTGTGAATCTATCTGATCCAACCTCCTTCACTGCTCTAATGGGGCCAACTGTGAGCTTAAGGAAAATCATTCATTTTCCATCCAGATCTGTTGCTGCCTTTGGGACGATATCAAATTCATAATTTAAGTAAATCACTTTTTGATTGTATCAGAACTGGCCAGTTCCACAGTAAAGTCACCCATTTTAATAATAACTCAGTTTTACCCTCTCCAAAGACACTGTCTGGTCTGCTGGGCAGTTATAGCATCCTGCTCTGTTTCAAATTCCAGGTACAGCCCTGACTTACTCATCACAGCTTTAACATGGTTGGCCTCTCTCAGCCCCACTCTCTGCCTCTGTCTCTCTCTCTCAGCCTCTCCCTCTCTGCTTCTCTGCTCTCTCTCTCTGTCTGTCTCGCTCTCTCTCTCTCTCTCTCTGCCCCTCTCCCTCCCCATCCCTCCTCCCCCCTCTCCCCTCTCCATCTTCTATCCCTTTCCCTCTCCCCATCTCCCCTTCCCCCTCCCTCTAACTGTTCTCATTATTTAGTTGGTCCCATACGCATCAGAATCACCTGAAAAACTCTGACCCTTTCAGAAATATTCCCCTTATCCTGCCTGTTGTTTGCCCGCTCTCTTTGCAACTTAAAACAATTGCATTTTTCTCTTGTTTCCAGTTCTGATGAAGACTCTCCCGTCCAATACATATGGTGAGAATTCTTGTGCCGTAGGTGGGTCGCCAGGAGTCCTAGTGGGTTGCCAGGAGGTCGAAGGTTTTCGTAGGTCCTCGTAGGTTGTAGCCGGTATTGACGGGTGAATTTCATTGGTTCATTGGGGAAAAAAATCGTAAGCAGTGGTTTTCAGAACCAAGGATAACCGACAGTCTTAATGTCCGCCGAGCTTCACAGCCATGTATCTCTGGCTTCTTAAAAGTTGTCTCCACTCCTTCTCCCCCCTCTCCCCCCGCTCACCCCCCTTAAAGGACATACATGACCTTTCCCATACACTGTGCTTTCACCATCTTAATTACAGCGCCAACATTCTTGTACATCGTGGTGTGTGTCTGTATCATATTGGCTTTGTACCGTGTGAATTCCATTCAGACAGCGTTCCCCCCGCTTGCCCTGTCCCCCGCCTGCATAACGGGCTGGTGAAGGAAGTGATGTGTGTGCGTGTGTTCCACTCTGACAGTCGCCGTTCCAGTTGCCAGTTTTTCAGGCGACTGCCGGCAACTTGACAGTCGCCGGTAGTCACCTGAGAAATCACCTAAGTGGGACAGGCCAATGACTCAGCATCTCTGGAGGGAATGAATGGGTGACGTTTCGGATCGAGAACCTTCTTCAGACTGTAAGTCACAGGAAAGAGAAACGAGAGATATAGACGATGATGTAAAAGATATCGAACAAATGAATGAAAGATATGCAAAAAAGTAACAATAATAAAGAAAAAAGGTCATAGCTGTTTGCTAGGTGAGAACGGGAAGCTGGTGCGACTTGGGTGGGGGAGAGATGGAGAGAGAGGGAATGTGGGGGTTACTTGAGATTAGAGAAATCAAGATTCTTACCACTGGGCTGTAAGCTGCCCAAGCAAAATATGAGATGCTGTTCCTCCAATTTGCGTTTAGCCTCACTCTGACAACGGAGGAGGCCTAGGACAGAAAAGTCAGTGTGGGAATGGGAAGGGGAATTAAAGTGTTTGGCAACTGGGCGATCAGGTAGGTCCAGGTGGACTGAGCGGAGGTGTAATGGAAGTTATCAGATCTGCGTTATAGGAAAGATGTGAAGAATTATGAGAATGATTCCATGAGGCATGGTAGTTCTAAGTGTAGATTAGCGAGGATGGTCTGTGTATTTAGGTAAGAGGTCAGGGGAAGATATGATCGAGGATATTGAATGGTGGGACGTCTGGCCTGAGTGACACTGGGAGGTCATTCCTGTTGGTGGAGAGCTTGGGAATGAGAAATCTCAGGCACATTATAAAGGAGCACAGAGCTAAGGGAGACATGAGGAAAGCCTTTTTTTTTGCATTGGCTTGAATCCATTTGGAATCTGCAGGCACGGCGGCGCAGGGGTAGAGTTGCTGCCTCACAGCGCTTGCAGCGCCAGAGGCCCGAGTTCGATCCCGACTACGGGTGCTGCCTTTACGGAGTTTGTACGTCCTCCCCGTGACTGCGTGGGTTTCTCTGAGATCTTCGGTTTCCTCCCACACTCCAAAGATGTACAGGTTTGTAGGTTAATTGGCTTGGTGTACTGTATGTGTACGTTGTCCCTAGTGTGTGCAGGGTAATGTTAATGTGGGGGAGATCGCTGGCCCTTCAGTGCAGACTAGAAGGGCTGAAGGGAACTGAACAAGGTGGGAGCAAGTTACTTAGTGACGTTTATGGAAACAGAAGATAATAATCGTTTTGGTTTATTATCAGGTGGACTGAGATACGGTGAAATGTTTTGTGAGCATGTTATCCAGTCATATCATAGTGTACATGAGTACAATCAGGTAGCGCAGAGATAAATATACCAGATGGGAAGAATACAGTGTTACAGCATTACAACATTACAGCTACAGAGAAAGCGCAAGTGAAAACAAGTGTGCAGTCTGCAATGAGGTAGGTTGGAAGATCGGGACTACACCCAAGCTCATGGGTGGTCTGCTCAGTCGTCTGATAAGACTGAGGAGGAAGCTGCTCCTGAATCTTGTGCTACACCCTTTCAAGTGTTTGCATCTTCTGCCTGACAGGAGACAGGACATTGGGGAATGACTGGGGTGAATGATTACAGCATTGAAGGCAGACATTTGACCCATCATGTCAATGCCTGATCTCTACCGGAGTAACTAACTAGTTCCAATCCCCAATCCTTTCTCCATGAAACGGAATTATTTTTCTTACTATAGTTTAGTTTAGAGATATAGCGTGGAAAAACCGAGTCTGTGCCGACCAGCGATCCCCGCACATTAACACGACCCTACACACACTGGGGGCAATTTACATTTACACCAAGCCAATCAACCTACAAACCTTTGGAGTGTGGGAGGAAATCAAAGAACTTAGAGAAAACCCACGCAGGTCATGGGGAGGACGTAAAAAAAACTCCCCAACCCGTACAGCCCAACCCGTAGTTGGGATCGAACCCGCGTCTCTGGCGGTCAAAGTGCTGTAAGGCAGCAACTCTATCGCTGTGCCACCTTGCCACCCACCTGCGCCACCGATGTCTATCTAAAACATTCTCGAAGGCCACAATGGGACCTGCCACCACCACATCTGCAAGCAGTACGTTCCAAATAAAACTCACAGCTTATGAGGAAGGTATGGTCGATATCAAAAGTTTGCAACAAATTGAAAATAAATTGATTTATACGTGAAACATTTTTTTAATAAATAGAATATATTTGATTGATAAATGAGAAGAAATCAAAAGAAATATCAATTTATGACCATTGATTTCCTATGTAGACAATATTGAGAGAGTATATATGTGACTTGCTTTCCTCTGCACACTCTTTCAATCCAGATCAGTTACATTAAAGGGCCTGTCACAGTCGTAGCAGGTCGCCGAAAAGGCGGTGACTGGACTTCCCCTATGACAATGTCTACGATAAGCTATGACAACCTACCACCTAGTCGACATCAAGCTACGGCAAGCTACCGACAACCGGAAGCCCATTAGGACGTCCACCTACAACCGCACCTACGACAACCGACGACCACACAGGCGACAACCTACGACAACCAAAGTCAACCTACATCCACCGCAACAAGCTACGACAAACAATGACCCTGTCGGCGACATCTGAAGACAACTGAAGACAATTCGGTCGCCGGCACCTGTCGCCGGTTGACATAGGTTGACGTAGGTAGTCGCCAATGGAATTCACCAAAGTCAACACCCGGCAACAACCAATGTCACCCGGCGACAACCTGTGTCATCCTGGCGACAACCTATGACAGCACCTACGACAGGAGAAGACAAGCTACGTCAAGCACACAGTCGCCAAAAAGTTTTGAACATTTCAAAATTCAGCAGCGACCAGAAAAAGGTTCCGACTTTTCAGGCGACTTGAGGAGACAACAAACGCCCATACAGGCGTCACCCCGCGACCATGTGGCGACAGCCTAGTCGCCTGTAGTCGCCGATAAAATCGCCTAAGTGGGACAGGGCTTAACATCAACATCAACTTTTATAATGATAGACAAATCTTCATTGCATGTTCCTAATTATTGTGACGTGGTTAAAAACTGTCTTTGATTAAAAGACGGAATTAATAGTTATTAGCTGATATAAACCAGTGTCTTGGCTCACAAATGAACTTGTGTTGGGTAATGAAGGATGCGGGGAAGGGAATAAGGAGTGGGGGCAGGCATCCCAGGAATTATAACCCAGCATAATTGCATTGCTTTACAACAGGACTAAAACTAGGACAGAAAATGACTGCACTGGCATCTCCGTATAGTCAGGATTGCACAGCTGTCATTCCACTGTTCTGTGAAGTTCTTTGAAGAGAGTGATTACCTGCAAATAGTCCAGAGCCACTGATAACCAAAGATCCTATAGCTGATAACTACCATAAGACACTTTGCAGAGAAGTATTTGTTGGCAAACATTTCAATTTCCCCAATTTAAATGTCATGGCCAGTTTTCCATTCATTGCAGCATTTAAATTAAGTCCTTTGTAAACTGAAGCCAATGTTCTCATCAAAGACAGCTTTTAACTGGCTGTCACAACATGCACTGATAATTCATCTTTGAATCTAAACATCAAGCGCAGGCTTGGCCATCGTTCTGCTGAACACCACCGCTCAGTTCGCCTAAACCTACCTGATCTCCCGGTTGCTAATCACTTTAACTCCCCCTCCCTCTCCCACACTGACCTTTCTGTCCTGGGATTCCTCCATAGTCAGAGTGAGGCCCAGTTTGAATTGGAGGAACAGCACCTCATATTTTGCTTGGGCAGCTTACACCCCAGAGGTATGAACATTGATTTCTTTAACTTCAAGTAACCTTTGCCTTCCTTCTCTCTCCATCCCTCCCCTCCCCTTCCCAGTTCTCCAACTAGTCTGACTTTCCTCTTTTACATTTTATCTCTGTTTGCTTTGTTGTTACCTTCTCCTAGTTAACAATGATCTACTCTACATTTTCGTTAACCACTCCCTTTGTCTCCTTTTCACTCCTTACATTTCCTTATCTCTGTATCTGCCTCTCCCCTGATTCAGTCTGAAGAAGGGTCTCGACCCGAAATGTCACCCATTCCTTCTCTCCAGAGATGCTGCTGGTCCCGCTGAGTTACTCCAGCATTTTGTGTCTATCTTCGGTTTAAACCAGCATCTGCAGTTCCTTCCTAAAATATAAATAAGGGTTTGACTTTATTTTCCTATATTTCACAATCTAACAAGTTCAAGTTCAAGTTCACATTTATTGTCACTGTACCAATTGGTACAGTGAGATTTGGGTTGCCATACAGCCATACAAATAAAAAGAACACAATACACGATAGAATTTAACATGAACATCCCCACACAGCGGAATCAGAGTTTCCCATTGTGAGGGAAGGCAATAAAAGTTCAGTCATCTTCCTCATGTGGTTGGGGCCTATTGAGGCCTCCGCAGTCGCTGCTACGGACGGCCCGATGTTTCAGGCCCTCTCACCGGCATGATGGAACTCCGGCGTCGGAAGAACACTCTCAGCGGCTTGGAGTTCCGAATCGGCCGCTTCCTACTGGAGACCGCGGCTCCCGAAGTCCACAGGCCGAGCTGGGCGGTGCTCCAACACGGCAATCTGCAGCGAAAGATCCCAGTGCCCCGCATTGTTAAAGTCAGCGCCGCCCGCGGCTGGAAGCTCCGCAGACCACAGCTCCGCGATGTTAGAGTCGGCAGTCCCATCACTCCGGAGCTCCAAAACGGCGACCCTCAGCAAGGCATCGCCCGCTCCGCGATGCTACTTCAGTGCTGCGCCGCCGCTGAAGCTGAAGCTCTGGCCGGTTTCCGGCAGGAAAGGCCGCGCCAATCCAGATGGGAAGCCGCAAGGAGGGGCGAAAATGTGGCTCGGAGAATAGACGCATCCTCAACCAGGTAGGGACTGTGGAAAACAGTTTGCCCCTTCCCCACCCCCCCCCCCCCCCCCCCCCCATTCCCCACATAAAAAAACGAAAAGACCTCCAAAACAAAACTTT
Organism: Okamejei kenojei; assembly: GCA_035221665.1. Lineage (NCBI taxonomy): Eukaryota > Metazoa > Chordata > Chondrichthyes > Rajiformes > Rajidae > Okamejei > Okamejei kenojei. The sequence continues at coordinate 96,458,563 of CM069137.1, read as the reverse complement.
TTAACAGACTAAAAATAAAAGTAATAAGGGTGAAAGGACGAACAACTGCAGACGGGCAACATACTCAACGGCGCCCCCTCTGGAAACCGTTATTGCCATTTATTGGCATTAATTCATTCAACTTTACAGATTTAACATAACAATGTTAACAGACATAACAATGTCTATGAATTTAAATAAACTAGGTTCCCTTAACTGTTGTACCTCATTGCAGTTGGTTTGATTGATTTATGTAGCTCTTATTTGATTCTTTCATGTCAATGGCTGCCTCAGGCAATAATTATGATCACAATGTTGATTTATATCAGAAAATAGACACAAAATGCTGGAGTAAATTAACGGGACAGGCAGCATCTCTGAAGAGAAGGAATGGGTGACGATTGGGTCAAGGTCCTTCTTCAGACTGAGAGTCAGGGGAGAGGGAGACAGAGATATGGAAGGGTAAGGTGTGAAAACGAGACATCAAGGAAAATGTAGAATAGATCATTGTTAGCCAGGGGAAGGTGACAACGAGGCATAAACGGTCAAATTTAATCAGGAGGACAGTCAGACTGGTCAGAGAACTAGGCTGGGGGAGGGATGGAGAGAGAGGGAAAGCAAGGGTTACTTGAAGTTAGAGAAGTCAATATTCATACTGTCGGGGTGTAAGCTGCCCAAACGAAATATGAGGTGCTGTTCCTCCATTTTGCATTGGGCCTCACTCTGACAGTGGAGGAGGTACATCAGAGATACACTTTACTGTCTCAAAGCTGTCAACCATCCCTTCTATCCAGAGATGCTGCCTGTGCTAAGTTACTCCAGCATTTTGTGTCTATCTTTGGTGCAAACCAGCATCTGTGGTCCCTTCTTGCACATCCAGGCTACACAAGCTGTCTCCAACTGGTGCAATGAGAAACATGAGGCTATTGTAAAAATGGTTGGGGTTTAGGTGAGAGATTAAGACTCGTTATTCTCTTCTCATAGTCTGGCAGTGGAGCCAAACATCTCCACAACCTCGCCAAATTATTTGCTGTGTTATTTGATGATCAAGCTGAAATAAAATTCCAGAGCTCCCTTAGTTGTCCTCCCTCTCACCACCTCCCCCAACCTTCCAGGCCTGGCCAAGAATCTTGTATGGGAAGGTGGGTGGTGCGGGGATGGGGAGGTGCATCTTCTCTATGCTCTCCCGTGTGCAATGGCATCCACCCTATAATGTGTCAAACAGAAGTGCACGTGATATTTCAGCTGTGGTCCACTAAAGTAATTACTCAGGGTAGGCAGTCAGCCGGCTTAAAAAAAAACCTTATCCGCGCATGCGCAGATTGTTCTCTTCGTAAAAAATAAAACATAAGTAACAATTCAATTTTCCCAAGGCTTCTCAATCTCCTTCATTTTTTTAATTACTGAATGGGTGGGGGACGGAGGATGAAGGCAGGTGGAGAGATGGTGGGAAAAACGGGAGCACACCGGGACGTTGAATCAGTTGTCATCTTATTGAATGACAATACTAATCCAAGGGTCCAATTGGAGGGAGAGTTCCTTTCGCAGCGTGTGGAGAGTCTGTGCCAGGGGTTAAAGATGCGGGGAGTCAAAGTCAAAGTCAAAGTATCCTTTATCGTCATTCAGACCTTTGGGTCTGAACGAAATTTCATTGCATTCAGGAGTGGGCGGGGGGGGGGGGGCAGGAGTGGCATTGAGGGCAGGAGTGTTGAGAAGGAGGGGGGTCAGAGATCATATCAGACTCACTCACCGCTGCCGCAGCGCTCCGGGCACGGACAGCAGAACTGGCCGCCGCTTCCGGGGATAGAAGCAGCTCGGGTGCGAGCAGCCGCCAGGACCCGACAGCAGAACCGGCTGCCACTTCAGTGCCTTCTGCCATCCCACTCACCTCTGGCAGTGCTCTTCGTCTGAACATCTCTCACCTGTCGCTCGCCGGCTTCGCTCATGTCAACCGCGTCCCGCAAATCCTTAAATTCCCACAGCTGAGTAACCTCAACTGGTCCCGTGGACACGCTGTCGGAATTTAAAGATTTGCGGGAAGCCGGCCGGCGAGCGGCAGGTGAGAGATGTTCAGACAGAGAGCACAGCCAGAGGTGAGTGTGGACCAGCTGAAGTGGCAGCCGGTTCTGCTTTCGGGTCCCAGCGGCCGCTCAAAGTCAGTCACCCGAGCTGCTTCCTTCCTCGGAAGTGGCGGCCAGTTCTGCTGTCCGTGCCCGGAGCGCTGCGGCAGCCACCCAAGCTAATTCACTCCCCGGCCACAATAAAACCATATAGCAATGACAGCACGGAAACAGGCCATCTCGGCCCTTTCAGTCCGTGCCGAACACTTACTCTCACCTAGTCCCATCTACCTGCACTCAGACCGGAGCGTGGCAAGTGGGTTACTGACCCCGATCCTCTCCTTCACAACGCCAGACTCCCCAAACACTGTGAGCGGAGCTTTCCCCCACCCCGGGAAATACAGTATCTAAAAACATAAAGCACCAAGAAATGCACTTACCACGTTATTGGTACATTAAGTCCATTCTTCACTCTTTGTTTCCTGAGATACTATTAAAATAATGGCAATTCATATTTGAAAATCCCGCCAAGAAACTCGCGCTGGGCATGCGCAGTATACTGCTGCGCCTGCGCAGTACTGCAAAGGCAGAATTTCTGCTGCCTTCAGCTCCCCTTGAAACTGACGGCTCAGGCAGCGCTGACGGCCCGTGGGCTGCACAGCCCTTCCCGTGTTACAAGCGCTGCGGATGAAAGGCACGGAGAATTATGCCTACCTAGGAGATCGATCTCTTACATAGGCATAATTCTCCTATGCCTTTACTATTTATATTTAATAATTGCCATTTCATAATTTTAGTCAGGGTAGGCAGTGCCTACCTTGCCTACCCTGACGGCACGTGCCTGCTCACCAGCCTATGTGCTGCCACCTGTCGGGATCTATGGACTTGTACGCCAAGGTCTCCCTGTTCTTCAATACTTCCCCAAGCCGTGCAACTCATCAAGAGTCAAGAGAAAGTTGAAAGTGTATTATAATTATATGTATAGTGGTGTCGAGGATGCCACCAGGTTCAGCAGTGACCACTCCAACACTCGCAGTAGTCAAGCTCACGTGATATATTTTATTTACAGTGGTAAGAAAGTCCAGGACCACATGGGGGCGCTGTCCCTCACTGTCAGGGCACATGTGCAGTGGTGCTGGCGATCTGGGGCTTGTCCCGGCAGCTCAGTCCTGGTCTCAAACGAGAAGACTTCCTCCTAATTTGAGGAAGGACATTGTTGCTATTGATGGAGTGCAGTGTAGATTCGCCAGGTTAATTCCCAGGATGACGGGACTGACATATGATGAAAGAAGGGAACGTCTGGGCATATATTCACTGGAATTTAGAAGGATGAGAGGGTTTCTTATAGAAACATATACATTTCTTAAGGGATTAGCCAGGCTAGATGCAGGAAAAATGTTCCCCATGTTGGGGGAGTCCACAACCAGGGGTCACAGTTTAAGAATAAGGGGTAGGCCATTTAGGACTGAGATGAGGAAAAACTTTTTCATCCAGAGAGTTGTGAATCTGTGGAATTCTCTGCCACAGAAGGGAGTAGAGGCCAATTCACTGGATGTTTTCCAGAGAGAGTTGGATATAGCTTTTAGGGCTAATGGAATCAAGGGATATGGGAACGGGTTAGTGTTACTGGATGATCAGCCATGATTATATTGAATGGCGGTGCTGACTCGAAAGGCTGAATGGCCCACTCCTGCACCTATTTTCAATGTTTCTATGTTTTTATGTTTCTAGCAGCCTAGCAAGGCACTCAGTGACATTACATTATGCATAATTTGGAGTCAGGAAGTCACTGGGAGAACTTGCAAGTCAAGTAGCCTGAAGATTTAGTAATAAGGAAGTGATATTTGCAAACGGCCTCGCTGCTAATATGGATTTACAACCATGAAATTAACATGTTTGAGTAAATGCGGCGAAGGGATCTCATAACAGAAAATCTTGTGTTGTAAAAATAAGATAATTTTAATTGATTGAAACTGTATTGAAAATTAACTGAAAATAACCTCAGGTCTCAATTTTCAATTACTATTTGCCTTTGGATTTTAAATATGCCATTTGTTTTTTTACTCTTCTGTCTGTTTTACTGTCTCATAATCTGTCCTTTTTCTCTCTTTTTTGAGAATCTTTCAAATATAGTAGGAAGGAACTGCAGATGCTGGTTTCAACCGAAGATAGACACAAAATGCTGGAGTACCTCAGCGGGACTGGCAGCATCACTGGAGAGAAGGAATGGGTGACGTTTCTGGTCGAGACCCTTCCTCTAATAACCAGTCTGAAGAAGGGTCTCGACCCAAAAACCCACCCATTCCTTCTGTCCAGAGAAGCTGCCTGTCCCGCTGAGTTACTCCAGCTTATTTGTGTCCAAATATAGTAGGATGGTAGGGGTGAGATTGGAGGGAGTGGGTGCGGTGGATGGGGGTTATTGACCCCCTGGCTCATGGACGTAGTCTTTGCAATGTGTGATTACCACAGACCCATTAAACCTAAGATAGACACAAAAAGCTGGAGTAACTCAGTGCACAGGCAGCATCTCTGGAGGAATGGGTGATGTTTGGGGTCGAGACCCTTCTTCAGTCTCGGCCTGAGTTACTCCAGCTTTTTGTGTCCATCTTCGGTTCAAACCAGCATCTGCAGTTTCTTCTTACACATTTCTGACCCATTAAAGCTGCTGGATATCACATACGAAAACTCATACCTGGTCCAGCCATGCTATTGCAGTCTGCATCCATCCATGCTCCTCAGTTTTAGTATTGCAAGTCACGTTTAGAGACAGACAGGAATAACCTCATCAGGTTGCCAGCTCTTACATGAGTTCCTAGGGTGACTTTCTACATCTGTGTGAACACTGCAGCAGGAGATTGAGTGAATAATGGTGGCACAACAGTAGAGCTACTGCCTTCCAACGCCAGATACTCCTGACCATGGGTGCTTGTCTGTACGGAGTTTGAACGTTCTCCCCGTGACATGCGTGGGTTTTCTTCCAGATCTTCGTTTTCCTCCCACGCTCCAAATACGAACAGGTGTGTAGGTTAATTGGCTTGGTATAAATGTAAAACTGTCCCTTGTGTAGGATAGTGTTTATGTGCAGGGATCGCTAGTCGGTGTGGACTTGGTGGGCCGAAGGGCTTGTTTCCATGCTGTATCTCCAAACTAAAATATGGTAAAGAAAATAATTCTGTTCTATGGAGAAAGGGTTAGGGATTGGAACTAGTTAGTTAGTCTGGGAGAGAGCAGGCATGATCAAATGTCTTCCTTCTATGCCGTAACTATTCCATGGTGGTATTCACACCAGTCCCTATTGGTCTGTCTCCCGCACTGGCATCTCTAAACTAAACTAAAGCAAGGAGTGAACCCCATCATTCTCAGGCCCCCACTGGAGGCACTAGTTTTTAAGGCAGAGATAGATCGATTCTTGTTTAGTACGGGTGTCGGGGGCTATGGGGAGTAAGCAGGAGAATGGGGTTGAGAGGGAGAGATAGATCTGCCATGATTGAATGGCGGAGTAGACTTGATTAGCCGAATGACCTAATTCTGCTCCTATCACTTATGAACATGAACTTTGGGCTTGTCACATCTGTCCAGCAATCTGTGCTCCAGCAGTTTTACCAGGACTGCTCATTCTCTCCCTTTATGCCAGTGACTGAAGGTGGCTTTGGGGATTACAAACTTGCTGTGTCCTTTCAAGATGGCAGCATATACCTTCCCTTCTCTAACATGTCACCCAAACCCCTGCTGTTGATTGCCCGCTGGCTGATGTCACACTGACAGGGTGCTGTCTAATTGGGCCCTTCAGGCAAGAGGTGCTCAGAGTCTTTGCATCCCCTGGCAACCTCTCCCCTGAGAGCCAGCAGCCTCCACCAGCTGTGGCTCTGCCTCTGGGAAGCAGTGCGCGGGCACACCAACTCAAAAGCCCATGGAAAAATGCATTGAGGGATGCACAAGGTGGAGTTTCTGTATTTGGCGGCTGTATCAAATAGAATAATTAAATGATGTTGAGCGTGGATGATGTGGTGCGATTTTGAGTTTTCGATCAAAGGGGCACTTACAATGATGCATAGAGCAGAGGTGAAATGGGATTAGTAGGGTTACGGTGGTTTCAGCAAAGTTAAAACAGAATTAACCAGAGGCTCACCAAGAATAGGGCGAGTGATAAGCTTTTCCTTTGTAACTTTGTCGCGCCCTTTATGTGGCGTCCATTTGCATACATTGGGTGGGCAACACAAAGAATATCACTGTGACTTCTTACATGTGACCATAAAACTTTCATTCATTCATTTAATCTTTTCCTTTTCTTCCTAATTTCCTCCTCTAGGAGCAGCTTCTAAGATAGCTGAACCAATATTAGTACCTTGTTACCCACATCACCTATTCCTTCTGTCCAGAGATGCTGCATTAGATGTCCTGCTGAGTTACACCAGCATCTTGTGTCCATCTTAGTACCTTGCTGTACCAAATGAAACAAGCTACAACAAACATGGATATCGTCCCAGGATTGAATCAAAGAGCACCTCCAGATCAGTGTGCCATGTTACCCTGTGCCTCAGCATGTGTTCAATATGCCATTGCTTTCTTTATTCTCACACTCGGTCATGGTAGGATGGTGTTCCACTAATGTCTTCAGCTAGGCCACAAGTGGGTTGATTGCCCAAGCAAGCAGGGAGCTCTTGGTCTGGTAGGTGGAACAAAACTGATGACCCCAGAGTCCTAAATGCTTCCTGGGCAATTCAAATCGCAATCCCACGCTCGTGCTTGTAGACCAAATGAACTTTAATTGACTGGAAGGCTGTGGAGGCCAAGGCAATGCAATTTTTAAGGCAGAGATAGCTAGATTCTTGATTAGAACGGGTGTCAGAGGTTATGGGGAGAATGGGGTTAGGAGGGAGAGATAGATCAGCCATGATTAAATGGCAGAGCAGACTTGATGGGCCAAATGGCCTAATTCTGCTCCTATCCCTTATGACCTTAGTTTATTGTCACATGTACCGAGGTGCAGTGAAACGCTTTTTGTTGCGTGCTAACCAGTCAGCAGAAAGACAATACATGATTACCATCGGGCCATTTACAATTTATAGTTACATGATACTGGAGAGATAGATCAGCCATGATTGAATGGCAGAGTAGACTTGATGGGCCAAACAGCCTAATCCTGCTCCTATCACTTACTGTATGAACTAATCAATCTATGAAATTCTGGTGATAAAGGTGGATGTCTGGTTTCCATTGTGGCACCTTCAGAGCACACTATTGCTGCCTGGACTATGGAGAAACATTTAATTCCTACAAAGTACCTCATAAAGCTCTCCCTTCCAAGGGAGAAGGAGATGATCTCAGGCACACAGTCAGCCTCAGTCACCTCTTTTGTGGTTTGGTGACTTGGAACTAAGATGCTTATCTAAAAGGAGTATTAATCTGGAGGGCACAGATTTAAAATGGGAGGGGAGCAAATTAAAAGGGATCTGAGGTACCACTTTTTTCTTCCCACAGAGGGTGTACTCCTTCCATCAATCCTCCCGCCATTTACACGGGAACTCTAAATTCAGAGGAATCTGTGGCAGTGGGTACAATTATAATGTGCAAAATAATTTGGACAGGCACATGGATAGATAAGCAGTAGAAGGATACAGCCAAATGCTGACAAATCGGACTTGCTCAGATAGACATGGATGGTTGGGGCAAAGGACCTGTTTGTGGTTCCGATGTAAGTGACGGAAGGAGTATTGGAATGAGGACACCGTTTTACAAATGACCCATACCCTCCCCCTATCAGCAGCCTTTGCCCTATCTGTGAATGAGTCTGAAGAAAGGTCTCGAGCCAAAACGTCATCCATTCCTTCTCTCCAAAGATGCTAACTCCCTTTACACTGGCATCAGTTGTATAACGTTAGTACCTCCACCAATGTAAAGCACTTGGGTCAACGAGTTGTTTTTTAATGTGCTATAGAAATAAAAGTGACTTGACTTGAACTGTACCGCTGAGTTAATCCAGCTTTTTGTGCCTTTCCACATTTTCTACACCCCCAACACTGCAGTGTAACTAAATCATCCTTAATCCTGAGAGACTGCCTCTTGCATAATTACTACAGGCAGTAAAAGTGTTTCTTCCAGTGCTTTCATTTAAAGTGCCCAGTGGAAGCAGTCACAGCTCAGCTACTTGTCTATAATTTGTTTTTAACTAAGCAAGTAAATAAGACTTGGTGAAGTATTTTAATTGGCTTTCTCTTTGAGTTGTATAATCAGCAAATGCACACATTCAAATTTGTCTTCTTCCGCTTCTGTCTCTACCTCTTCTTTCTCATCTCCTCATCTGGGAGTCCAGCTTCTATGATAGCTGAACCTATCGTACCTTGTCATACCAAATGAAACAAGCGGCACCATACTCGGTCACCAAGGGGCTCTCTCACCTCTCACCAGCTGCTGCTCTTCACTTTGCCCACTCTACCCCCCCCTCCCCACCTCCTCCCCACCTCCTCCCGTCACTCTGTCCACTTGGCCTTTCTCCCTTCCCTCCCTCCCTCCCTCCTTCCTTCCTCCCGCAGTCGCTGACTTACTCCACCTTGGAAGATTTCTGCACCCGCGGGCGGGGGCTAGGGATGAGGAGGCAGTGGGGGAGCAGGGGAGAGACCATGTGGAACGAGCAACATGTGAACGAGGCCGAGGGCCAGACCAGGGGACGGGAGTGGACAAAGTGACACCTGTGTCGCTAGTTTTAGAGCGAAGCGACACAAAGTTCTGGAGTAACTCAGCAGACTGAATCAGTCTGAATCAGGGTCCCGACATGATCTATCCCTGTTCTCCAGAGATGCTGCCTGACCCGCTGAGTTACTCCAACAGCATTTAGGTGGTAGGAATAAAGGCCATTTTCTGAAAAAAATGCTATTTCTGGTTAATGGGGGCAGTAACCGAATCCAGAAATCGGGAGGTGCAAAAGATACTTTTAGACTTTCTCTTCCCAAGGCAGGGACTGCTGGTGCGGGATTCCCAAAAAGTTAATCTGCACGTTGAATCGGTAGTAAAGAAAGCAAACTTAATGCTGGCATTTATTTCCAGAGGGATTGTATTCAATAGACAATAGACAATAGGTGCAGGAGTAGGCCATTCGGCCCTTCGAGCCAGCACCACCATTCAATGTGATCATGGCTGATCATCCACAATCAGTACCCCGTTCCTACCTTATCCCCATATCCCCTGACTCCGCTATCTTTAAGAGCCCTATCTAGCTCTCGCTTGAAAGTATCGGAGAACCGGCCTCCACTGCCTTCTGAGGCAGAGAATATTCAAAAACAGGAATGTAATACTGAGGCTCCGTAAGGTGATGGTCAGGCTGCATTTAGAATGTTGTTAGGAATTTTGGGCACCATATCTGGAGGAAGGAATGTGCTGGCTCTGGAAAGGGTCCAGAGGAGGTTTACAAGAATGATCTCAGAAATGAGTGGGTTAACCTATGATGAGCGTTTGTCAGCACTGGACTTGTAATTGCTGGAGTTTAGAAGGATGAGGGGGGACCTCATTGAAACGTACAGAATAGTGTAAGGCTTGGATAGAGTGGATGTGGAGAGGATGTTTCCACTAGTGGGAGAGTCTAGGACTCAGAATTAAAGGACGTTCTGTTAGGAAGATGAAGATTAATTTATTTAGTGAATCTGTGGAATTCTTTGCCACAGAAGGCTGTGGAGGCCAAGTCAGTGGATATTTTTAAGGCAGAGATAGATAGATTCTTGATTAATACAGGTGTCAGAGGTTATGGGGAGAAGGCAGGAGAATGAGGTTAGGAGGGAGAGATAGATCAGCTATGATTGAATGGCAGAGTAGACGATGGGCCAAATGGCCTAATTCTATTCCTTGTGATCTTATGATCTGTTAGAAGTGAACAAACCACTGATCTGTTAGAATTAAACAAACTCACTTATCTCTCCCCCACAGGAATAGGTAATTCATATGGCAATAATCTGGGACCATCTTAGAATAAAGGGGAGACCATTTAAGACTGAGGTGAGAAAAAAACTTTTTCACCCAGAGAGTTGTGAATTTGTGGAATTCCCTGCCACAGAGGACAGTGGAGGCCAAGTCACTGGATGGATTTAAGAGAGAGTTAGATAGAGCTCCAGGGGCTAGTGGAATCAAAGGATATGGGGAGAAGGCAGGCACAGGTTATTGATTAGGGACGATCAGCCGTGATCACAATGAATGGCAGTGCTGGCTCGAAGGGCCGAATGGCCTCCTCATGCACCTATTTTCTATGTCTATGTCTATGTCTAATTAGCAGTTTTACTTTGATAATTTGACAACTGACAGTTGATGTTCAAACACACTAATATTATCTATATTGAAAACCTGCAAAGATGCACTTCATCCAGGTGACCATCTAATTATTTATCTTGACACATCCATCTATACTTTCAATTATAATGGATCACAACCTCAGTTTTTCAAAAGCTAGATCTTAGAAATAGGCTTTCATGTTTGGTCTGTATAGCGTAATTGGATGAAGTGTAAGGACTCATCCACTTCAGCAAGACATCTGAATAATATTCTTGTCTTGGAGTTAAACATACTGTCACAATTATTGAACAATCTGATTGCCCTCAATGGACTCATCAGTATCATGAATACAATGAAATCTAACCATAGATGTAATTGAGTTGAACATTGAATGGCACAAGATGCAGTGTTGAGTAGATTTGCATGCCCATGCAGAAATGATCTTCAGTTATTTCCATCAATGAAGACAATTAATAAATAAATACAGGAGCCATTTTAAGCAGATTGAGCTGACTGAAAAGATGAATGATTATCTGATTAATAATGGGGTTAAAGGTAGGTGACATTTTGCATGTTAATAGGCCATGTGGAAGTGGAAGGAAAAGTAGTGTCCAGTTAGAATCAGCAATAAAAATATTGAAAATAAGAATGAATACGAGACACGTGTTGTTAAACAAAGTGATCTTTATTGAGTTAAACAGAGATCAGCTCACACGCGACTGGGGAGGGTTCTCCCAGAGTTATATATATATATATACCAGGGCACACCCCTAAGCCATTGACGACTTAGGGGTGTGCCCTGGTATATACTTCTTGACGACTTCTTCCCGCCAAACACAGTCAGGTAACCCTGCCAGTCCTAGTGCCGCGGGTTCGCTCAGTAAGTGGCCTAACCACCAGGTGGCGCCACAACATATTTTAAATATTCCCTTAGTTAACTTAGTTGACAATCAGCAACTCAGTTATTACCTCATGCATGGAAATAGTTTGGATTTGTCCTTGATAATATGTGCATGTTGGGATGAGATGGGGCAGACAGAGTCATAGTCATAGAGTGATACAGTGTGGAAACAAGCCCTTAGGCCCAACTTGCCCACACCGGCCAACATATCCCAGCTACATTAGTCCCACCTGCCTGAGTTTGGTCCATATCACTCCAAACCTGTCCTATCCATGTACCTGTCTAACCGTTTCTTAAACGTTGGGGTAGTCCAGCCTCAACTACCTCCTCTGGCAGCTCGTTCCATACACCCACCACCCTTTGCGTGAATGACCTTTTCTCATTTTATGTTTCCAAGATTTAATGTACGTATAATCTAAGGCTCCGCTGAACTTCAGGGCATTTTAAAAAGCCGTGGGATAGGAATGAGAACGACAACGCCATGATGTTTGATGGCTTGAGTTTTTATTTGTGCGGAAGAATCTGCTGAGGAAACAACAATGTGTGAAAGGGAGAAATAATCATCGCTCATTTCATGGGAACCTTTCATATTGTTTCTGGAACATGCCAAAGTAGTATTTTACAAATATAATTACAATATAACAGTTCTTACAGCACCCGCGAGGGCGCTGTCTGTACGGAGTTTGTACTTTCTCCCCATGGCCCACGAGGGTTTTCTCTGAGATTTCAGTTTCCTCCCACACTCCAAAGACATATAGGTTTGTAGGTTAATTGGCATGGTATAAATGTAAAATTGTCTCTCGTGTGTGTTCCATAGTGTTAATGTGTGGGGATCGCAGATCGGTGCGGACTTGGAGGGCCGAAGGGCCTGTTTTTGCACTGTATCTCTAAATTAAACTAATCTGAAAATAAATTATTGTACATTTTTGGCAGTTTGAAGCTGCAAGATAAAATTTGGAATTGTACAATGAATATACTGTTCAAATGCATATTATAGATGAAAAATCCTAAAAATACATTTGAATTTGAATCTTGTGGTAGGATTTGGAAGCAAATGATAGCTTCTTCCATTTTTACCACAATTTTGTGAAACATACGTGCAAATTTTAGATGCTGGAGACTTGGCTATTGAGAGCAAAGAGAGAGCAAGAATATGTAAAATGGAAGCTGTTTGCATTTCAATTCACATGTGACTATCTTGGCAGTTCATTGCTGCAGATTAAATGCAGACCAATCTGTAATATTCCAGGTTATAATTAATTGTCAACTGCTATTCTCGCCACGGGGGCTATAGATTCACAGTTCTATGTTTGAATGCAATTTTTGATGTGAAAAACATAATTATATATAAAATAAGATGAGTCTGGAAATTAAGGAGAACAAGCTTGTTTTTTTCCCTCAATTTGTTTTAACAGTGCTGCCATCCTCATTATATTTTCCTACTAGATATTTGATCTTATACGCTATTCCTCAGCATTTTAAATCATATTGAGTTTATTATTTTAGGTGACTAGATGGTAATAGCTCAGACAATAATCTTGCTCAGGATGTTTATTCCATGGCGGCATTCTGATTCATTTGTTGCGGACTCACTTGCCTTGTTGCAACAGTGGGAAATATCCATTAATAGCTGAAACTAAATCACTTAAAACATTCAAACTTGTTTTCAGAGGTCATTCACAGAACACTGCTGTCTGCAGCCAGTTAACAGTACATCATAGATGTATAATTTAAGATTCGTGATGGAAGAAAGCAGAAAAAATATTTCACCCCAGGTATTAAGTTTAGTTATAAACTTTTCTTCTGTGACTGAACACTTCTGCTAGTCTTTTTATTTTGAGCCCTCTGCTCTTCCAAAACACACAATACAATTGGGTTGAATTGACATTATTCCCAAATTTATAATTCTATAAGCTTTAGACATAACAAGGAATATTTCTGAAGAATGTTTTCTGAAGAAGGGTCTCAATCCAAAACGTCACCTATTCCTTTTCTCCAGAGATGCTGTCGGAGCCGCAAGTTACTCCAGCATTTTGTGTCTATCCTTAGTTTAAACCGGCATCTGCAGTTCCCTCCTACACAAGGGATATTTATACACATCTCGTCAGAGCATTTCTCAAATATATAACTGTGATTTTCTCAACTAATCTCTGCAATAACTCCAGCATATCTAAAGTCAAAATAAAGACACACTCAACCAGTTCATTGATGATCTTTCTCAGTCAATCACAATACCATACTCTTTCTCACTTCTTTAATATGTGATTGTATGTATATGACTGGCAGCTGACTGTGTAGGAAGGAACTGCAGATGCTGGTTTAAACCGAAGATAGACACAAAATGCTGGAGTAACTCAGCAGGACAGGCCGCATCTCTGGATAGAAGGAATGCGTGACGTTTCGGGTCGAGACCCTTCTTCAGACTGACTGGCAGCTGCTTCTGAATTAGATCAATTTTGTTCAAATCCGTAAAATTGCTACCTAAATATTTAAGGTCAGTAATTGTTCGAGCTAAGGAATCAAAGTCAAACCAAAGTCAAAGTCAATTTTATTCGTCACATGCACCCGATACACTTAAAAAGAACACACAATACACAATAAGATATAACACAAACATCCACCACAGCATTCTTCACTGTGGTGGAAGACACAAAGTTCAGCCAGTCCTCCTCCTTTATTCACCCATGGTCGGGGCCATGAACCCACCGTAGTCGCCACTACGGACGGCCCAATGTACAGGCCCTCTCGTCGGGATGATCCAAACTCCGTCGTCGGGACGGTCGAACACACTCCGTGGCTTGGAATGCCTGAATCTGCACTTTCTTACCGGAGACCCCGGCTTCAGGATGTTATAGGCCGCAGGCCGGCGGTCAGAACTCTTCTCCGACGATCCCCGGCAAGGGATCCCAGACTCCAGATGGTAAGTCCACACCGTGGCTAGAAGCTCCGCAGACCACAGCCCCATGATGTCAAAGTCACCAGGCTAGCGATCGGAGCACTCCTTCTGGCGACCCCCGGCAAGGGTTCGCCCGCTCCGTGATGGAAAAAGTCCACACTGCGCCTGCTGCTGTAGCTCTGGTACCGACTTCGGGAAAGGACGCTCCAATCCATGCTGTTAGGTCGCGAGGGTGGCCACATGGGAAAAGTCGCCTCTCCGTCGAGGATGCGACCGAAAGCGGTTCTCCCCTTCCCCCCCCACACCGAGAGACACTAAAATAAACCTTTGGGCGCACTAAAAAAAAACAAAAAAAGTCAAAATAACGAACATGCTGCTGGCAGGGCAGCCCACTCAGGATGGTTTCATTAGTGAGGTATGTTTGATCATGTTCACTCCTGCCATGTTTAAAGTTACAAGAAGAAAAGATTAACTGTTTGCAAAGTTTCAGAAAAGAAAAATGTGCTGTAGCGATGTGAGAATATAACTTTTATTTTTCCATTGATTAATTAATTTCATAATAAAGGTAACTGGAGTCAAAGTAACATTTTTTGCGTTGCCTGGATATCCCAAAAATTTGCAGTGAAATGTAATCAATGGCACGAAAAGCTAGTCAGCTAGATCGAATCACACTTGTTTTGTTTGATGGTGTTGAATGACAATTGTAAGTTTTTATAGATGGGTCTCCAGAGGAGAAAATTTGCAGCTTTGAATTCCTTGACATTAACGTCTTGGACAACGTCCTTGGCCACACAAAGGTATAATCATAAAGAACCTTTCTTCAAAGTTTAAAGAACTTTGGCATGTCACTGAACACTCTAACAAACTTCTACAGATGCAAGAGTCCCAGATAGAACAACGAAATTCTTACTTGCAGCAGCACAACAGAATATGTAAACATAGTACACTGTGAACAATGTCATAAATGAGCAAAGAAAGTTCAGTATATATCTATATCTATCTATCTATCTATCTATCTATCTATCTATCTATCTATCTATCTATCTATCTATCTATCTATCTATCTATCTATCTATCTATCTATCTATCTATCTATCTATCTACACACACACATTAATATATATATACACATACACATAAAATCAAAATAATAATAGCACAATAATAACAATAATAGTCTATGTAGTTCAGAGCTTATTTGAGGTTGTTGTGTTTAATAGTAAGATTAAACGAGAACTTAACAGTTTGAAGTTTGATCTTTATTTTATGAGGAGTCGAGTTGAGGGACTACGTGAAGAACCCCGTACAGCCGTTTGTGCGTCAATCTTCAAAGCAACGGTGTGAAATCACAGATAATAATGACTGAAGTATAATGGTAAGATAACAAAGACTAGAACTACCAGATGAGATCTACGAGAGCTGGGAGCGGAGGGCACGTAGTCTTTCCCATAGGCCAGTATTTGCCATAGATTTGGCGTTCACTTGAAGCAGCCCTGAGCAAAGGTGCTGCTGGGACCGCCTCTGCAATAGGCTAGCCTGCCATAGCTTGGCATCCCCATGAGCAGTTCTGAGCAAAGGTACTGCCGGCACAGCCTCTCCAATAGACTAGCCTGCCATAGCTTGGCATCCCCATGAGCAGTCCTTGAACAAAGGTACTGCTGGCACAACCTTTCCCATAGGCTGGCACTGCCATAACTTGACATTCCCATGATGCAGCCCTTCCCAAAGGTGCTGCTGGCTCAGCTTCTGCCATAGGCTGCCATTGCCATAAACGTTACTACTGATCCACCTCCTGCCTAAAGGAGTTTCTCTAAATTCATTCCCAGAGGTGAACCTACCAAATCTTTCTTAATTACTCTGACTATTTTGTCAGCTGTCCCCATATCCTGGGGATTATTGTAGTTAGGGAACCCCATAAGTGAATTTCCCCTCCTTGGGAATCAATCCCCGGGCAGCCAGGCTATCATTTACGTGAATTAAACCCCATTTCTTGGGGACTACTGCGGTCTGGGAACTGCATACACTTGAGTTTCCCCACCACCGGGAACCCAGGCTGACTGTTCAGGTCCGTTAAGCCCCATCCCGTAGGGACTACTGCGGTCTGGATCCGCATTATTCTCGGGTATCCCCTCCCCGGGAACCCAACATGTGGAGTCACTGACCGCGTTATCAGTGACTCCGATCGCAAACCCGACATTCGCCAGCTCCCCGCTCCCGCGGTCGGACCGGGGTTTTCCCCAAAGCCCTAGGCAGGTTCACTTGTTGGCCTCGCGACCATCCCGCAAGAACCCCGGAGGTTCCTGAAGGAAACCTAGAACAGGTAAGAAATAGCACTTACCTGAAACTTTTGTAGACTTACCGTTGGAGGAGCTGCGCTGCTCCGCAGTCGTCTGTACGAAAGCGTCTGACGTAATGACGCACAAACGGCTGAACGGGGTTCTTCACGTAGTCACCCACGTGACTCCAAAGTAAAATAGCTGAATGGCTGTAGGGAGAAAAGCTGTTCCTAAACCTTAACATTACAGCTTTCAGGCTCCTGTACCTTCTTCCCGATGGCAGGGGTGAAATGAGCATGTGGCCAGGGTGGTGTGGCTCTCTGGTGATGCTGGCTGCCTTTTTAAAAATATATATCCTGATTGGTTGCATAATGACCTAGTACAGTAATTGTGTAGGCTGCAGAGAGTGGTGGACTCTGCCCAGTCCATCACTGGCACAGCTCACCGAATAGCGAAAGGCCTGGGTAGAGTGGATGTGGGGAGGATGTTTCCACGAGTGGGAGAGTCTAGGACCAGACATTATAGCCTCAATATTAAAGGACACTCCTTTCGGAAAGAGATGAGGAGAAATGTCTTTAGTCAGAGGGTGGTGAATCTGTGGAATTCTTTGCCACAGAAGGCTGTGGAGGCCAAGTCAAGGGATATTCTTAAGGCAGTAGAGAGATAGATTCTTGATTAGTTTCGGTGTCAGGGCTTATGGGGAGCAGGCCGGAAAATGGGGTGAGGAGGAGAGAGATAGATGACTATTGAATGGTGGAGTAGATTAATGGGCCGAATGGCCTAATTCTGCTTCTATCACTTATGACCTTTCTTCACCATCAGAAGCATCTACAGAAGGTGCTGCCCCAAGAACGTGGCATCTATCATCAGGAGTCCCCATCAACCAGGCCATTCTTGCTGCTTCTGTCAGGCAGGCGTTACACAAACCTGAAGTCACATACCCAGTAGTTTCAGGAACGGCTACTTTCCTCCAACTATCAGGTTCTCACAGTGATGTGCACCACCCTAACCCTATCTCGGCAAGCACAAAATGCTGGAGTAACTCAGCGGGTGAGGCAGCATCTTTGGAGAGAAGGAATGGGTGACGTTTCGGGGCGAGACCCTTCCTCAGACTGAAGTCACTATCTCGGCAATCGAACATTATGGACCATCCCTTGCACTACCATGGACTTGATTTATTTCTAGTTGTACTTTACGCTAATGTCCTTTTAGCCTTTAGACTTTAGGAGAGCTCCCCCTCCCCTCACCCCACTCACCATCAACAACACCACAGTCACATCTGTGGAGTCTTTTATGTTCCTGGGAACAATCATCTCCAAGGATCTTAAATCGGGGGCTACCATCGACTCCACAGTCAAAAAGGCACAACAGAGGATGTACTTCCTGCAGCAGCTGAGGAAGCACAATCTGCCACAGGCAATGATGGTCCAATTCTACACGGCCATCGTAGAGTCTGTCCTCACCTTCTCCATCATGGTCTGGTTTGGCTCAGCCACCAAGCTGGAGGCTGCAGCGAATCGTCCGATCAGCAGAGAAGGTTGTTGGCTGCAACCTTCCCTCCATTGATGAACTGTACTCTGCAAGGGCCAGGAAGCGAGCGGGCAAGATCATCTCTGACCCCTCTCACCCTTGCCACAAACTCTTTGAATCACTTCCCTCTGGAAGGCGACTCCGGATTGTCAAAGCTGCCACAGCCAGACATAAAAACAGTTTTTATCCACGAGTAGTTGCTCTATTCAATAACCAAACATCTGTAGCCTCCCTTTGATCTAGTATTTTGTTGGTTCACATGCCTAATCAATGGTGTTTTATCATTAGTCTTTTGTTATTATTAATGTTTAGTGTTTACTGAGTCATTCGTAACTGTCACTGTATGGCATGTTGTTACGTGGGCGGAGCACCAAGGCAAATTCCTTGTATGTGAATACTTGATTTTACCTATAAGTACATACAGGGAAAAAAGTGTAACCCGAGAGAGAATCTCCGGAATCAAAGCAGTCAATGTGTGGAGCCACAGGAGATGGGTAAGGTACTCAATGAGTATTTCTCCTCTGCTTTTACCATGACAGTCAATGGAAGTCTTGAGGATGTCAGTATTACGGTCAATGAAGTGCTGAGTGTCCTGATGCATGTGAAAGTAGACAAATCTCCCAGGCGTGATCAGATATATCCAAAGACACTGTGGGAAGCTAGAGAGATCATTGCAGGGTTTGAGATTTACGAGTCATTATTAAATACAGTTGCCAGGGGACTGGAGGGTGGCAAATGTTGTGCCTCTATTTAAGAAGGGCTGCATGGAAAAGCCTGGAGGCTTCATGCCAGTGAGCCTTACATCTGTGGTTGGTTGAAGTCATTAGAGAGTATTCTGAGGGATAGGATATACATGCATTTAGATGGACAATGGCTGATTAGGGATTGTCAGCACAGTTTTGTATGTTGGGAGATTGTGTCTCACAAACCTGATTGAGCTTTTCTGGAGATGTGCCCAAAAAGGTTGATGAGGGCCGAGCTGTAGGCATTGTATATATGGATTTTAGCAGGGCACTTGACTAGGTTCCGCTTGGTAGGCAGTTCTGGAAGGTTAGATCGCATGCAGAATTTCAAGGAGAGATAGCTGAATGGATAGGAAATAGTAAGATTAAACGAGCTTACCAGTTTGAAGTTTGATCTTTATTTTATGAGGAGTTACGGTGAGCAATTACGTGCCCACCGCTCCCGGCCCTCATAATCGCAAAGATCATCTGGTAGTTCTAGTTTTCTGAGTCTTACTATATCACTTCGACTGTAGTTACTGTGATTTCATGCCGCTGCTTTGAAGATTGACGCGCAGGCGTACTGGCGGGGCTTCTTCATGTAATCGCTCACCGTAACTCCTCATAAAATAAAGATCAAACTTCAAACTGGTAGTTCTCATTTAATCTTACTATATTACTTCAGAGTCATGTGAGTGAATCCATGAAGATTTCAAAGCTCTGTGATTTCATGCCGTAGACCCAGTTCCATACGACACACTGCTTCGGTTGACCCAGGATAAACAAATAATGTATTGAACATTGTGTGCATTATACAAATTAATGTCTTAATAACAAAAGAAGCAATAACAACCCCTCTCTCCTAGGGGAAATTTACAAACAGGACCCAAAATAACATGCCCAAATCCTTCCGTCATGAGGGATAGGTTTGTTATAACTGTTGAAAATCCCTTCACTGGACCATCCTGTGGCCCCAAGGACTTGGACTAAAGGGGCGTCCAGTGCCCTCGCTGCGGTGTCGATACCTCCCTGGTGGAGTGAGATTAAAACACATTAGTGTCTGCTCCAGCAGAATCCAAACCTGCTTCAGCCACCTCGAAATGGTCTACACCGACACCTTTCGATGAGGCTTTGTGACTGATGAGCATCGTTGTTTTGGAGCCTCTAAGACTCTTGGTGACCTCAATATTGACGTAGGTGCGTAACTACATGAGCATGACCAGTTTAAATGTTAGTTTTTTGGAAACAGATGTAATCAGAGCCCATTGACGAAGCAGTGTGAGAACTATGCTCACATCCCAGATTCACGTATATCTAGGTGTAGGAGGGTTCTTGTTGAATACCTCTCATGAATCAGGACAACAATGGATGAGATCCGACAGAATGTTGTCCCGACCCCTGCCATAAATAGGAGGACAATGCACGCCTTGCACTATATAACTCCATTGCTCGTCAAAGTGTAATGTAACAAGAAACTCCAATACATCAGGTATGCCTGCAGTGTGATAAGATATAGTTGACTGTAAGTAGAGCATCTCCCATTTTTATATATGAGATACGTATTGTTTTTTAGTATTATCCCTCCGGGCCGTAGTTATCACATCCATGGTTCGCCTCAATAGTCCGAGCCCCTGGAAAGGTCTCGTCAGAATCTGCAATCAACAGATTAACACGATCATGGAAAGGGTGACTCTCTCCTGTCACAGGGTGAAGCAACAAGTTGCTGCATTTGGGGATAACCATGAATGGCTGTGTCACTAGTCTCAGAACCAATGGGAACCATGGTTGTGTGGCCCAGTCGGGGACGACCAAACGCCTGAGACGGAGCCCTGCTCAATTTGGTGAGACATTGACTGATAAGGTAGAATGGGGAAAGCGTAGAAGAGAGTACCTCCCCAATGTAGCGGGAATGCATCCACCGCTACTGCCCCTCGATCCGGTTCCTACGAGGCGTATTTAGGTAACCGGATGCAACAGACCTATGTCTGGCAATCCATAGTGGGTGAAAATCTTTTTTTAATTTAATTTTTTTATTTTTTTATTTTTGGATTCAATATCCATTCTATGTTGTCTTTAAATTTACGTGCACTGGTGTCCGCCACCACACTATCTCTACCTAAGACCCAGATGTTCCCAGTAATACAGCAGTGGCGGATAGGGTTTAGCCAGATTATCACATGATAATGACGTAATTCCGCCCTTGTAATTAATATATGCAATTGCTGTGGTATTGTCAATCTGGAGCTGAACATGTAAGTCATGCATTTGTTGAATAGTACGCATTTCTGAGGCATAAAATGCCTCAACGATTCCAAATACATCTGTAAGATTAATGCCTCTTGCATACTGCATTTGCTGTTGTGGCTGGAATTGTGTTATCAGTGGCACCCCGTCCTGAAACACTCACCTCAGCTTGTAAAGCAGCTGAAGGTTGTTTGCTCAAAATGTTACTAAAGCAAAATGAGACATTAGTTATACACTTTTGCAACTCGGTGATAGCTTGGGCTGTCAACTGCATCGGTCTATCGAAATGACCTGCATGTTTTTGAGTGCCTGTCCCTTAGCCCGTTGCATATTCTGATCGTGCAGAGGCCTAAATTGCACTCCAGGGAAGGCTGCTATTAATTTACCAATAAAATTAGCCACTCATTGGTAGGAGGGTTGCTGTTCTTCTACCAGACTGCTGCAGGGCTATTTCTAAACTTTTGGCCATAGGCAGAGTCACTGATATGTTGGTAATTGAAACATAAATTCAGCTGCAATTTGCTGAACATCATGCAAATTATGTTGTATTGTTGTATTGTATTCAATTTATTATCATTATCTCATTTTAGAGACAACAAAATGGATTTTCCTTACAGTCAGTAACAAAAAAGTAAATAATAAATAAATAAACATTTTTTTTTAAAGCACAAACACAGAAGTCCACACACAACATAACCCCACAGCGGCACCAGAGTTAAGGAAGGTACCATGGTCCAGCCAGCCTTCCCTGCCGATCTTCCCAGATGTTCACCCGTGGTCGGGGCCTCCCGGGCACCCGCAGGCCCTCTCGCCGGGAACGATGCTCAGGCCCTCTCGCTGGGAACGATGGAACCCCAACGGAGAACATCCTCAGCAGCCCGGACCTCCAGATCAGCCACCTCCCACCAGAGTCCGCGGCTCCCAAAGTCCGCAGGCCGAGCCGGGCGGAATCGCAGGACTCCGCGATGTTGGTCAGCGCCGCCTGAGTTGGGAGCTCCACGAACCACAGCTCCGCGATGTAGGTGCAACAGGCCCAGCTCTGAGCCCAGAGTAGTCCGCATACTAGTTTTCACAATTTTGTAAAGCTAGGGCTGAGTTTACCCATTTTGGCAAGTTTTAACTGCCACTACTGTCGCATTAGTTAGTTGAACTTCCAATATCTGCGGTATTGTAATGAATTGGTACTGAATAATATGCATCTTTCAGATCTATACTTGCCATATAACATCCTTTGGAAAGCAGTTGCTTAGCAGTATTGACCGTTTCTATTTGAAAGTGTTTATACTGGACATAGGAGTTTCAGTCGAGCTAGTTCTTAGAATGGCTCGACATCCAACATCCTTCTCTTGCTTGGGTAATTTAAATTAACTGAATTCGAAAACCCTAAAACTGTCCATTATAAACACCTCTGATGTTATACAGTACCTTTCATTGGAGAACAATTGCAAACTACCCCATACTGGTGACTGGTCTCTAGAGGATATGTCCTGGACAAGTCCAGCTGCTTGTACCACCATGGTTGTTGGATTATTTTGCCTCCTAATTTTGCTGGAGATGTGCACTGGTGCATTCCAATGGCGCCTCAATGGGAGCTCGCCCCGCACCAGCGTTTGTGACCCATCTGAAGGGGCATGGTTGACGAGGCGGCATCATGCACAGTATTCGCCTCGTCATCTGAGTTATTGACTTACTTTGCCAGCACCTCACCAAACAACAAGTTTGGTGGCGATGTTGGATGATCTGCACAGGTGCTGTAAATCTTGGATTCAAGTTGGCTTGATGGCGTTTTCCGTCAGGCAGTTTGATCTCAAAGTGGGCGTTACACAGCAGGCTAACATGTCCGCTGCGAGTTTGATAGTGGTGCCCCTTCGACTGACCGCCAAAGCCTCTATACCTGATCCGATTAGTTTTAAGGCTTTCTGTAGCCTGGTTCATGCAATCGCATGGTTGCACCCATTTACCCCCAGATGCATTGGTTTACAGTGGGCTCTCTGAGTGATGCACACTTTACAGGTGTCTCATATCGTTTAGATATTTCATCCATTGTTAATTCTTGGAACTGGTGAGAGGTCATGTAATTAATGTTTCTGGCCAAATTTTTTGCCTTACCAGTTCCTGCCGCATGACGAATTTACATGCCACGTCCGGCAACCAGGAGCTAAGCTCTTGACTTTGGGGCATGCTTCTGTGCTATACCGCCAACTTCAGGGGTAGTATCATAGCCCTGGCTCTCCCTGCTCATGCTTAAGGGAGGTATCATGCAGCCCTAGCATGGCGCTGCTCCATTTCTTCACCAGTTCCAGCCGGTATGGCAAATTTACCTGCCACATCCGGCACACCTGGAGTGAAGCTCGTGTGCTTTGGTGTATGCTCTTCTGCAGTATCACCAACTTCAGGGTCAGACTCTTGCTGCCCTGGCTATCCCGGCTCATGCCCAAGGGAGGTATTATGCAGCCCATGACATTGCGCTGATGGTATGGCAGACTGGTAGGCATCTGGTTCCTGCACTATACGGACCTCTGGTAGAGGTTGCTACTGAGAGCTGCTGGGGAACCCTGGGGGTATACCCCTGACTGGAACAACTCACGGTTGTAGCATTTCCTTTAGGAGGTATTCCATCTCATGCAGACGTCCCCTAACCTTATTGTTGGTAGGAGGGGAGTCTTTCTGGGCTGAGTCATCAGAGTCGATAGGCCTGAATAATTTACTCTTGGCCTTTCCTCCCGACAGGAGTGGCCACAGTGCTTCTTTCTTTTTTGCAAAAGCAAGTTCAAATAAAGAAAGGTGAAACATTTTTTCCGTGTACCGAACACGTTTCAATTATACTTTGTCCAAGTAGGACGTTTTAATAGACTTGAGATTTTTATTAAGTATCTCTGAATATCCCCCAACCTTCAAATCGTGGTGTGAGGCATTGGAGTTGCTGCCGCTGGCTTTACTGCCGGCGGCTCTGGAGCCGGCGTCTCCCGCTGACCGCGGTCCCGCGGGCAGGTTTTACTATTATAGGCGGCACCCTCGCCTTACTTTCTGTTCATTTTTTCCATTTTAGGAAGTGTCCTTGCTGGTTCCTGCAACCAGCCTTACGGGACCTAGTAAACCGCAGCAAGTTTAAAACACTTACCTGCGGGTGTTTTACTTACCGCTGGTGGAGCTGCGTTCTCCAGCCTGTCGGTGCGCCAAGCGCGTCTAATGTAATGACGCGCAGGCGCACTGGCAGGGCTCCTTCACGGAATCACTCACGTGACTCCGAAGTAAAATTGGCCTCATGGCAGGATTATGGTGGAAGGTTGTTTATCGGACTGGAGGCCTGTGACTAATGGTGTTCCTCAGGGTTCGATGCTGTTTGTCATCTATATCAATGATTTGGATGAGAATGTCCAAGGTATGTTAAGCATGTTTGCAGATGACAGTAAATTGGGTCGTATTGTTCTGAGTGAACATTTGTCAAAAAGTCAAAGATTTTCCAATTGTCAAAGGATGTCAAAAATTGCAGTAGAATTTTGATTGGTTGGGCAGGTGGGCTGAGGAATGGTTGAAGGAGTTTAATGCAGATAACTGCAAGGTGTTGCATTTTGGGAAGTCAGACCAGGGCAGGACGTACATAGTGAATGGCAGGTTTCTTTGGGAATGTTGTAGAACAGAGGCTTCTAGGAATGTGGGTATATAGTTCATTGAAAGTGGCGTCACAGGTAGATAGGGTGGTCAAAAAACTTTTTGTCACATTGGCATTCATCAGTCAGAGTATTGTGTATAGAAACATAGAAACATAGAAAATAGGTGCAGGAGTAGGCCATTCGGCCCTTCGAGCCTGCACCGCCATTCAATATGATCATGGCTGATCATCCAATTCAATATCCTGTACTTGCCTTCTCTCCATACCCCCTGATCCCTTTAGCCACAAGGGCCACATCTGACTCCCTCTTAAATATATCCAATGAACTGGCCTCAACTACCTTCTGTGGCAGAGAATTCCATAGATTCACCACTCTCTGTGTGAAAAACGATTTTCTCATCTCGGTCCTAAAAGACTTCCCCCTTATTCTTAAACTGTGACCCCTTGTTCTGGACTTCCCCAACATCGGGAACAATCTTCCTGCATCTAGCCTGTCCAACCCCTTAAGAATTTTGTAAGTCTCTATAAGATCCCCCCTCATTCTAAATTTCAGCGAGTACAAGCCGAGTCTATCCAGTCTTTCTTCATATGGAAGTCCTGTCATCCCAGGAATCAGTCTGGTGAACCTTCTCTGTACTCCCTCTCTGGCAAGAATGTCTTTCCTTAGATTAGGAGACCAAAACTGTACGCAATACTCCAGGTGTGGCCTCACCAAGACCCTGTACAACTGCAGTAGAACCTCCCTGCTCTTGTACTCAAATCCTTTTGTTATGAATGCCAACATACTATTCGCTTTCTTCACTGCCTGCTACACCTGCATGCCTACTTTCAATGACTGGTGTACCATGACACCCAGGTCTCGTTGCATCTCCCTTTTCCTAATCGGCCACCATTCAGGTAATAGTCTACTTTCCTGTTTTTTCCACCAAAGTGGATAACCTAACATTTATCCACATTATACTGCATCTGCCATGCATTTGCCCACTCACCCAACCTATCCAAGTCACCTTGCAACCTCCTAGCATCCTCCTCACAGCTAACACTGCCCCCCAGCTTTGTGTCATCCGCAAACTTGGAAATGTTGCATTTAATTCCCTCATCCAGATCATTAATATATATTGTAAATAGCTGGGGTCCCAGCACTGAGCCTTGCTGTACCCCACTAGTCACTGCCTGCCATTCTGAAAATGACCCGTTTACTCCTACTCTTTGCTTCCTGTTTGCCAGCCAGTTCTCTATCCACTGAACCCCCAATACCGTGTGCTTTAAGTTTCTATACTAATATCTTATGTGGGACCTTGTCGAAAGCCTGAAAGTCCAGATATAACACATCCACTGGTTCTCCCTTATCCACTCTACTAGTTATATACTCAAAAAATTCTATAAGATTCGTCAGACATAATTTACCTTTCATAAATCCATGCTGACTTTGTCCAATGATTTCACCACTTTCCAAATGTGCTGTTATCCCATCTTTAATAACTGACTCTAGCATTTTCCCCACTACTGATATTAGACTAACTGGTCTGTAATTCCCCGTTTTCTCTCTCCCTCAGTTTTGAAAAATTATCACTAATGCATCCACTATTTCTGGGGCTACTTCCTTAAGTTCTCTAGGATGCAGCCTATCTCGCCCTGGGGATTTATCAGCCTTTAATCCATTCAATTTACCTAACACCACTACCCGGCTAACCTGAATTTCACTCAGTTCCTCCATATCATTTGACCCCCGGTCCCCTGCTATTTCCTGCAGATTATTTATGTCTTCCTTAGTGAAGACAGAAACAAAGTAGGTATTCAATTGGTCTGCCATGTCCTTGTTCCCCATGATCAATTCACCAGTTTCTGACTGCAAGGGACCTACATTTGTTTTAACTAATCTTTTTCTCTTCACATATCTATAAAAAATGTTGCAGTCTGTTTTTATGTCCCCTGCCAGTTTTCTTTCATAATCTATTTTCCCTTTCCGAATTAAGCCCTTTGTCCTCCTCGGCTGGACTGAATTTCTCCCAGTCCTCTGGTAGGCTGCTTTGTCTGGCTAATTTGTATGCTTCATCTTTTGTTTTGATACTATCCCTGATTTCCCTTGTTATCCATGGATGCACTACCTTTCCTGATTTATTCTTTTGCCAAACTGGGATGAACAATTGTTGTAGTTCATCCATGCAGTCTTTAAATCCTTCCATTGCATATCCACCGTCAACCCTTTAAGAATCACTTGCCAGTCTATCTTGGCCATTCACGGTCTCATGCCCTCAAAGTTATCTTTGTTTAAGTTCAGAACCCTTGTTTCTGAATTAACAATGTCACTCTCCATCCTAATGAAGAACTCAACCATATTATGGTCACTCTTGCCCAAGGGGCCACGCACAACAAGATTGCTAACTAACCCTTCTTCATTACTCAGTACCCAGTCTAGAATAGCCTGCCCTCTCATTGGTTCCTCTACATGTTGGTTTTAGAAAACTATTCCCCGCATACATTCCAAGAAATCCTCTTCCTCAGCACCCTGCCCATTTGATTCACCCAATCTATATGTAGATTGAAGTCACCCATTATAACTGTTTTACCTTTGTTGCACACATTTCTAATTTCCTGTTTGATGCCATCCCCAAGTCCACTACTACTGTTAGGTGGCCTGTACACAACTCTCACTAGCGTTTTCTGCCCCTTAGTGTTTCGCAGCTGTATAGCGGTAGTGTATAGAAGTTGGGAGGTCATGTCATACTTCTATAAGACATTGGCGAGGTCACATTTAGAGTATTGTGTTCAGTTTTGCTCGCCTTGTTGTAGGAAAGATGTCATGCTGGAAAGGGTGCACAGAACATTTACGAGGATGTTGCCAGGACTTGAGGGCCTGAGCTACAGGGAGACGTTGAGCAGGCAAGGACTTTGTTCCTTGAAGTGCAGGAGATGAAGGGTGATCTTATAGAAGTGTACAAAATCATCAGAGGAATAGATCGGGGATTAAGAATCAGAGGACATAGGTTTAAGGTGAGGGGGGGAAGATTTAGTAGGAACCTGAGGGGTAACATTTTTACACAAATGGCAGTAGGTGTATGAGCTGCCAGAGGAGGTAGTTGGGGCAGATACTATCGCAACGTTTAAGAAACATTTATACAAATACATGGATAGGATAGTCTGATGGATGGTCTGAAGAAGGGCTTTGGCCCGAAACATTGCCCATCTCCTTCACTCCACAGATGCTGCTGCACTCGCTGAGTTTCTCCAGAATTTTGTGTACCATGGATAGGATAGGTTTAGAGGGATATGGGCCAAATGCAAGCTGATGGGACTAGTGTAGATGGGGCATGGTGGTTGGTGTGGGCCATTTGAGCTGAAGGGCCAGTTTCCACACTGTATGATTCTGTGACCCTATACGTTAGAGTACTTGCCCGTATGACAATAAACTCAACTTGATGAGTTAAATCACTTTGTTCAATTTCAAACGATAATGGTCTGATGCATTCTGAATTCTTTCCAAACCGAGGACAGAACTATATGAAAAATCCTTTAATAGAAAATGGTACGCTTTAAAAATGTTTCCATGTCTTCGCATGGTAAGTAATCGAAGCAGCAACATGGAAAAGGCGTATGTGAATACTGTACTGTGCAGGATATCCTAAATTAGTCGAAAAGGGGTTTATGTAGCATCAGGTAGTGGTTAGGCCACTTACTGAGCAAACCCTCGGCACTAGGGCTGACGTGACTGTGTTTGGCGGAAGGAGTCGTCACGTGGTTAGTGGGTGTGCCCTGGTATATAAGGAGAGCCTTGGGAAAAACCTCCCCAGTCGCGTGTGTGCTGTTCTCTGTATTGCCTCAATAAAGATCACTTTGATTCACAATGCGTGGCTCCCTATAATTACATATTAAAAGAAGGGGACCTCTTTGTAATAGTTGTACGACGTGCAGAAGGAAGTGAGCCTCAATTTTACTATTATACACTACATGAGTTAACTTAATCCAAAACCTGAATGGGCAATTTGTGTATTCATCATGTACTCTGGAAATTCAGACCAAATGCACACAAGGAGAACTCTGATCCTGCACATTGACGTCAATTTTGATGCCACTTGTTCAAAGCTCATTTGAGCTCTGTAGGTGGCAAGGGTTATTCACTATAACACTTGAGACATGTTTTGGTGTTAGTCACAGAAACAGGCCCTTCAGCCCAACTCGTCCATGCCTTCAAGATGCCACATCTACGCTAGTCCCATTTACCCACATTTGGCCCATATCCATCTTAACTTCTCGTATCCATGTACCAGTCCAAGTGTATTTTAAATGTTTTTATAGCACCTGCTTCAGCTACCTCCTCTGGCAGCTTGTTCCATGTACCCCATGTTATGCCACTTTTCAAGAAAGGAGCGAGAGAGAAAACGGGGAATTACAGACCAGTTAGCCTGACTTCAGTGGTGGGAAAGATGCTGCAGTCAATTATTAAAAAGGTAATAATGGGGCATTTGGATAGCAGTAAATGGATTAGTCCATGGATTTATGAAAGGGAAATCATGCTTGACTAATCTTCTGGAATTTTTTGAGGATGTGACAAGTAAAATGGATGAAGGGGAGCCAGTGGATGTAGTGTATCTAGACTTTCAGAAAGCCTTTGATAATGTCCCGCACGGGAGACTGGTGACTAAAATTAAAGCACATGGTATTGGGGGTAGGGTGTTGACATGGATAGAAAATTGGTTGGCAAACAGGAAGCAAAGAGTAGGAGTGAACGGGTCCTTTTCAGAATGGCAGGCAGTGGCGAGTGGAGTGCCGCAAGGCTCGGTGTTGGGGCCGCAACTGTTTACCATATATATTAATGATTTGGAAGAGGGATTTAGGAGCAACACTAGCAAGTTTACGGATGACACAAAGCTGGGTGGCAATGTGAACTGTGAAGAGGATGTTAGGAGGTTGCAGGGTGACCTGGACAGGTTGATTGAGTGGGCAGATGCGTGGCAGATGCAGTATAATATAGATAAATGTGAGGTTATCCACTTTGGCGGCAAAAACAAGAGGGCAGATTAATATCTCAATGGGGTTAGGTTAGGTAAGGGGGTGTCCTTGTACACCAGCCACTGAAAGTTGGCGTGCAGGTACAGCGGGCAGTGAAGAAAGCTAATGGAATGTTGGCCTTCATAACAAGAGGATTGTGTACAGTTTTGGTCTCCTAATTTGAGGAAGGACATCCTTGTGATTGAGGCAGTACAGCGTAGGTTCACGAGATTGATCCCTGGGATGGCGGGGCTGTCATATGAGGAATGATTGAAAAGACTAGGCTTGTATTCACTGGAGTTTAGAAGGATGAGGGGGATCTTATAGAAACATATAAAATTATAAATGGACTGAACAAGCTAGATGCAGGAAAAATATTCCAAATGTTGGGCGAGTCCAGAACCAGGGGCCACAGCCTTAGAATAAAGGGGAGGCCATTTAAAACTGAGATGAGAAAAAACTTTTTCATTCAGAGAGTTGTGAATTTGTGGAATTCCACACTCTGTGCTACCAACCGAGACCAATTTTATCGTGACTTTCTTTTAAACTAGTAAAGCAGCGTTTTATCCTGTCATCGTGCAGTTCGTGCTACCAGCCGAGACCAATTTTGTGATCTTCGCTGGTAACTTACTGCTTTTAACTGTTTTTAACCTTGAAGATTTTCCTGCCACCCGACCCAGTTGCAATATATGCTATAGAATACTGTAACCTCGATCGTGCAATATTGGATTTCTAAAATCGAAGATTGAATTAGTACCATGCTTGGATCTGGAAGAATACGAAACACCGCAACACCAGTGTTGTATTTGGTTCTGTTGATTGCCTTCTCCCAACTTGGATTGAGGATTTTCCATGAATGGGACCATGGTCCGTCAAAAATTAGTGTCCAGAAGACGTACATAAATACGTTTCGTGAAAATGGGTCGAAACACTCAGCTACCCCCTTTCTAGGCTACCCTAGAGGTCGCCTACCATCGTTCATTATTGTCAATTTACTGGCTGGGGACATCAACCTCAACCCTGGCCCAAAAGGTCAGCACCGTGGACGTAAACCAAAGTACCCGTGTGGTTTGTGCTCATTTGCTGTTAAAGATTCTGGCATTCAGTGCTCGATGTGCACAAGTTGGTTTCACCTGAACTACTCCAATGTGTCAAACGACACTTTTGGTTTTCACTCCAAAAATCCAAATGCCATCTGGTTATGCCCATTGTGCGATGTCATCAACCTTGCTCGCTCATTTTTTGACTCATCAAGCGACCTTACAAGTATGCTCAACTTGAGCAATTCACTTGAAGGTCTCACATCTCTGAGTGACGACCCTGATTGTGACGTATGGAATCAGGAGAAATTAAGATGATCCATCCCAATTTGTGCTGGACACTTACCGAAAATAACTCTTACAAAAACTGCCCCTGGGTGGCCTTGTGGAACGACATCCAAAGCAACACCAACATCCAAAGCAGAGAAAAACCCTCTGCTGAAATGTGCGAAGACAAAGGATGGCTGGACCGTTGTTTGGAAAGATGGTAAATGTAATACCCCTGATGATGACAATCCTCCATCCTCCCCCTACACCAATTATCACACCCGTCAACATGTTAATGGACAAATAAATGCGTGTAATGGTGATGCTTAAAAGGAGATTCATGGTACCAACAAAGATATTGATCGCAATGATGTCAGCAATGAACATGGGATCAAAATCGCTGTTATAAATTGCCACAGTATAAGAGGAAAATGTGCTGTGATCAATTCATTTATTGAAACTGAAAACCCTGATATCCTTATCGGGTCTGAATCTTGGCTGGATCCATCAATCAAATCCGCTGAGATTTTCCCTCTTCACTTCCAAATTTTTAGAAAGGACAGAAACTCGCATGGAGGCGATGTCTTCATCGGAGTTAACAATACCATTCCTTGTTTTGAAAGAACAGACTTAGACAGCGACTGAGAAAATCTGGTGTCAAGCTACACTCGAGGGTCAGTCGTTACAGATAGGAAGCGTTTACCGACCACCTGACATGAAAACGGAGCTTCTTTTAGATCTTGGATCGAACATCTCCAAAAATAACACCCCCACGCTCTCCACTTATCATCCTGGGGGGCGATTTCAATGTCCCAGGTGTAGATTGGTCTGACGGCATACAAAGCGAACCAAAAGGGGCTCTCCAGGAAGCCCTAGCTGACCTTACTCTGGAAAATCACCTGTCCCAAAAAGTCACTTTCCCAACCGTTCGTGATGATACAAGTGGCACCAAAAATACTTTAGATTTATTGTTCACTTCACACCTAGATTTAATTTCGGAAGTTTCATCGTGTGCAGAAATTAGTGCTCATTATATTATCCAAGCAAAACTGCACACAAAGCTTAAAGTGCCTTCAAAACCACCGCGTAAAATTTCCCTCTGGAAAAAAGTGAACAGCGAGGAATTGAAAGTCTTAGCAAAAAAACTGGGAAAAGATTTCTTCAACCTGCAACCAGATAAAAGATCTGTAAAAGACAACTAGTTGTGGCTGAGAAACTCTTTAATTAATATTGTTACAAATCATGTTCCTCAAAAACTCATTAAGGGCCGTATGCGTCCTCCTTGGTTTTCGGCAAAACTGAAACGTCTCTGCAGTAAGAAAGAGAAGTTTTATATCCGTGCCAACAAAAGGGGTACAAAACTGGACTGGGACAATTTTGCTAGAGTGCGAAAGCAAGTCGATCGTGCTATTAGGAGTGTTCATAGACACCATGTTTCTTCTATTCTTGGGGGAGAACAACCCAAGGCTTTTTGGAGAGATGTGAAATCCAGACGGACAGACAACACTGGTGTCCAGATGCTTAAAGTGAACAACTGTCTGATCACTGAGGACCAGGCGAAAGCAGAAGCTCTTGCAAACCAATTTCAACACGTTTTCACCCGGGAAGATATGGAGCCTACATCATTTCCAGTTCTACCGCCCAGCCCATACGCCTGCTATTAAAATTGAGGTTGAAGGTGTCAAGAAGTTATTGCTCAACATTAATACCACAAAAGCAATTGGACCAGATCAGATACAGAATCAAGCCCTCAAGATCGCGGCTGAAGAACTGGCTCCAGTTTTGCAGTTCATTTTTCAACAATCGCTTGACTCAGGTGATGTTCCGCTGGGTTGGAGGAAGGCCAACATCACTCCTCTCTTTAAGAAGGGTTCAACCACCAACCCAGCGAATTATCCCCCTGTTTCATTAACAAGTTCTTGCTGCAAACCGCTGGAGCATTTAATTGATAGTAATCTGATGCGACTCGTGAGCAAACATAACATTCTTGCTGACAACCAACATGCATTTAGGAGGCATAGATCATGCGAGTCTCAGCTTATCCTGACGACAAATGACCTGGCCAAGCACCTTGATGGTAACGTCATCACGGATTTAGTAGTGCTGGACTTTTCTAAAGCATTTGATGTCATCCCACACCAGAGGCTGCTTCGGAAGCTTGACTTCTAAGGTATTCGTTCCAACACAAAACGATGGATTTCCAGTTTCCTGACAAAAGGCCTTCAGTGTGTGTGTGTGAACGGAAAGAGCTCCAATTGGCATCCAGTGTTGAGTGGTACACCTCGGGGCACAGTACGTGGCCCACATCTGTTTTTGCTTTACATAAATGACATCCATGAAAAAGTCGCAAGTACGACCAGACTATTCGCTGATGATTGTTTGCTGTACCGTCCAATTAAGTCAGCTGATGATGAAGATGCTCTCCAAAAGGATCTCGATACAATGGTTGAGTGGTCACAACAATGGGGCATGCAGTTCAACCCGTCCAAATGTGAAACCATGCGTGTCACCAGAAAGAGGAATCCAGGCGAAACATCTTACAATATACTTGGTGCCACCCTTGAAGAATCCAAACAAACCAAGTATCTTGGCATCAAATTGCAGAATGATCTGCGTTGGAATGGTCAGACACACCATGCAACGGTGAAAGGAAAAGGTGTCCTAAATTTTCTGAGGCACAACTTTCATCATTGTTCAACTTCTTTCAAGGAGAAGCTATACTTCACCCTCGTTAGGCCTCATTTGGACTAGGCAGTTGCAGCATGGGACCCATACACAACTAAAAATATTTCTTCCATCGAACGTGTCCAAAGACAGGCAGCTCAATTTGTTACTAACACCTATGAGAGAGAAGCGAGTGTTACCAAACTTCTGAATTCTCTGGGATGGAACCCTCTCCAAGACAGACGTAGAACTCACCGTTTGACCTGTTTTTACAAAATGTTAAATGGTCAGCTCGATATAGATTATAAGACCTACACCAAACCAAAACCAATTAGGAGCAGACGAGGGCATTCGATCCAATTTGAGATACCAGCTACCAAGACAGATGTGCACAGCAATTCATTCTTCCCCCGCACAATTAAGGCATGGATTAATCTCCACCCTACTATAGTTACCCAACCAGATACAACTAAATTTAAGGTAGCTCTTTCTTCCCAAAAACCCTTTCTGGCTTCCCTCCACCACCTCCAGTTTAAATTCCATTTGGAATATTTTGGAGGACCAGGAAACCAAGAACCAAGAAGTGGAGGCCAAGTCACTGGATGGATTTAGGAGAGAGTTAGATAGAGCTCTAGGGGCTAGTGGAATCAAGGGATATGGGGAGAAGGCAGGCACGGGTTATTGATTGGGGACGATCAGCCATGATCACAATGAATGGCGGTGCTGGCTCAAAGAGCCAAATGGCCTCCTCCTGCACCTATTTTCTATGTTTCCATGTTTTTACCCTCTGAGTGAAAGTGTTGCCCTTTAAG
Source organism: Okamejei kenojei (assembly GCA_035221665.1). Classification (NCBI taxonomy): domain Eukaryota; kingdom Metazoa; phylum Chordata; class Chondrichthyes; order Rajiformes; family Rajidae; genus Okamejei; species Okamejei kenojei. The sequence goes on along the minus strand of CM069137.1, from coordinate 96,424,314 downwards.
TTCCTATAAAATCTTGCCCCTTTGACCTTAAACCAATATCTGGTTGTTGATTCCCTATCCTGGGTGAAAGACTCAGTATAATCACCATACCTATTCCCCTTATGGTGTTATACTGTTATACACCTCCATAAGATTACCTCTCACGCTCCTGCTCTGCAAGGAATAAAGTCCTCGCCAACCCAACATTTCCCAATAGCTCAAGCCTTCGAGGCCCAGCAATATCCTCATAAATCTTCTCTGCGCACTTTCCAGCTTAAAGACTTGCTTGGAGTTGTGTTTGGTTCAGTCTGCTGCTGTGGAATCTAAGCCATTCATTGTCTTGCAGTGGGGTCTATGTATAAGTACTCTCCTTGTCATACTCTTCTGACTACATTGAAATTCTTACATATTTGCATGGGCAAGCACTCACCCCAGACATTGGCCCATTTCTATGTCTAATCCTACCTCAATTCCTGTCTGATCACCATCCTCACCTCTGTGGTCCACAGCCTGATCACACACCTGACAATGGATATGTTTAAGATAGGCACAAAAAGCTGGAGTAACTCAGCGGGTCAGGCAGCATGTCAGGGGAGAAGGAATGGGTGACGTTTCAGGTCGAGACCCTTCTTCAGATATGTCTAACCTGGACCAGTCATATCGAAACAAAATGTCACGCATTCCATCTATCCAGAGATGCTGCCTGTCCCGCTAAGTTCCTCCAGCCTCATGCACTGCTCCTTGTGGTGCATTGCAGGGCATGTTTGCTTGTTGACATGGAGGAGTCTGGACGTACTTTTGGGAGCATTTCAATTATTCGACCACTGTGTTTCAAATGGTCAGAGCACCATCTACTGGAAAATAGTACAAATGGGGAAATCAAGCAAATGTTGTTTTCTTGCTAAATATATTGTTCTGAAGGTGGTGATGAGCCGCCTTGTTAAAGGACTGTCACCACAGTGATAAAATGAACTCAGGTATTTGGTTGAGCAGCCCTGAAGAAATGATAATATATTTCATGACAGGATATTGTTTGTTTTGCAGTGAGGTCTACAGGTGGTGTTTTTTAGAAATCTTAAACCCCTGTCCCACGGTACGAGTTCACTCCAAGAGTTCTCCCGAGTTTGCCCTGATTCGAACTCGGGGATTTACGGCAATGGCCGCTCGTCGGTACTCGGCGCTCTCGTGGACATTTTTCAACATGTTGAAAAATCTTCATGAGTCTTCCCGTGCTTACCTGCCGTTAGCGAGGCTTCCCGAGTACCTGCCGTTAGCGTTACGAGCCGCTAAGAGACGTCCCCGAGCTCCGACGTACCCGCTACGTTCATTCTCCGTGCTTACCACGAGTTTGATTTTTTTTTTACACCTGGGAGAGCTCTTGGAATGAACTCGTACTGTGGGACAGGGCTTTAACAAAGACACAAAAAGCTGGATAAACTCAGCGGGTGGGCCAGGCAGCATCTCTGTAGAAAAGAAAAAGGCCCATATCCCTCTAAACTTATTGAACTGCAGAAGTGGATATTGGTGAGTAAGAGTGCAGCCAGGCAAGGACAATCCCATTCATCGGTTCAGAAATGTCAAGCACAACATTGCTAAGGATTTTTAGAGAAGCAGGTGCTGATGGCAAAGGGGTGGTGTAAGAGCAGAGACAGAGAGAATAATGAGAAGGAAAGTACAGTGCAATGCCAATGTATTACATTGAGTCGAGGCTGATTACATTTCTATTTGTTGTTATTTGCAACCTTTATAAAATGGAGTGGGAAACTGCACCACTTCCTCCACTGCAGTATTCAGCGCTCTCCATGGCTCCATGAGGTGAGAAGATGCAACGTGTTTTCAACACGCAATGAGGACAGGGAGAGAAAGTCGGTTTCCTGTAGTTTATTGGTCAAGGGAGCAAAGTAGTGGGTTTCAGGGACTAAATCTAAGGGATGGAGAGCTTGCTGGAGAGAAGCTAGAGAATGATTTGGATTGAAAGTGATGGCAGTGAAAAACAGGAGGAATGGGATATGTGGTCAAGTGAAAAAATGGATGCAGTGGAGAAAGCCGGGGTGATGGTCTCATATTTCAAGACAATATGTATCCACTTTCACATTTTGGGGATTGAGGATGGGGATAGAGTTTTAAAGCAAATATTTTTCCAAACCAGCATTTTTTGGGATTATGTACATTTTTGTTTGAGGTTAACAACACATGATGATGCGTCATATTGTCCAGCAAGAGATACCGATAAATGACCAAACTACCATAATCTTTTAAAGGAGAAGATGCCAAGACAATGTGTAGGAAGGAACTGGAGATGCTGGTTCAAACCGAAGATTGACACAAAAAGCTGAATTACTCAGCGGGTCAGACAGCATCTCTGGAGAAAAGGAATAGGTGACGTTTCAGGTCGAGACTCTTCTTGGGGTGGAAGATTGCAACCTTCACGTGGTCCGCCCTGTTTCGACCAATGCAATCAACTCGACGTGCACAAACAGAAGATCAAACAGAACAAGTTGTCCTACAACTTTAGGCTGTGCACGCCACACGAAAGAAGAAGAAGAGACTCTTCTTCAAACGCTGAAGAAGGGTCTCGACCCGAAACAACACTTATTCCTTTCCTCCAGAGATTCTGTCTGACCCGCTGAGTTACTCCAGCTTTTTGTGTCTATCTTCGATGTCAAGACCATAGCCATAGAAATGAACAACGTGCAATTATTATTTATTATTATTATTATTATTATTATTATTATTATTATTATTATCATTAAATCGTTGAAAACATTAGCGACGCAGTAGTGCTGGTTTCCGACGGGCACGGCGATGGACGCACCACACATCTCTGTCCTCCGTGCAGCTGGCGAGCTCCTCTTTTGTCTCTACACATGCGTCTTGCATCAGTGTCTTCAGCATTGTCATGATTAGCCGTCCCATCCACGGGATGGATGTTAGATATTGATGGGGCTGAGAGCACCACAGGAGAATAAGAAGGTGATGATTTGATCACGCACTTCTAGCTACCCAAATATCATGGAAAATCAAATTTAGATGTTTGGACATTTAATGGTGAGGGTGAAGTATTCTGGAGAGAGTTTGTGAATATCTCTTTGTACTGATCTCTTCGCAAAGGAAAAAAGTGGAACTTTGAAAACATTAAAACAAGAATTGGAGGAACACCTGGAAAAGGCCCACCAAGACACGAAAAGGCATGAGAAGTTAGTCATCCCATATGACATCCCACCTATTCAACCACCTGAATTCAACCTGGACACCAGCCCTCCGAAATGGAAAGAGGTAGAGAACACTGTCCGGCGAGCAAGAGCAACATCAGCTCCGGGGCCAAACGGAGTACCATACAAGCTCTACAAGAATGCACCGGATGTGTTACGCTTTCTATGGAAGCTCATGAGGGTGGTGTGGAAGAAGCAAACAATACCTAAGGTGTGGCGAAGGGCCGGCGGCATACTAATACCTAAAGAAAAGGATGCATCAGACATCAGCCAATTCCGGCCAATATGTCTCCTCAACGTCGAGGGAAAAATCTTTTTCAGCATTGTATCACAAAGGCTATCCACCTATCTGGTAACAAACAAGTACATTGATACATCTGTACAGAAAGCAGGAATTCCAGGTTTTTCGGGCTGCTTGGAGCATACAAGCATGATCTGGCACCAGATCCAAGCAGCTAAGAAGGACAAGAGAGACCTACATGTGATCTTCCTCGATCTGGCCAATGCATTTGGTTCAGTTCCACATGAACTCCTTTGGGAATCTTTTGCCTTTTTCCATGTACCAGAGCTCATCACCACACTGGTCAAGAACTATTTCCAAGACCTGCAGCTGTGCTTCACAACAGCTGAATTCAGTACAACATGGCAGCGCTTGGAAGTAGGCATCATGGCAGGCTGCACAGTCTCACCCTTGGCCTTTACAATGGCCATGGAAGTCATCATCAGGGCCTCAAAATGGGTGGTGGGCGGTGAACGAACCAGAGCTGGGCTCCGTCTGCCACCCATCAGGGCATACATGGACGATATGACAACAATAACCACTACTGCAGCATGCACCAAGCGGCTACTTGGGAAAGCTGCAGGAGAACATCAAGTGGGCCCGAATGAAAATCAAAACCAAGTAAGTCTCGAAAGCATCTCCATAGTTAAGGGGGTGCTTAGAGACACAAGGTTCTGCATCGGTGACGACCTAATACCAACAGTGTCTGAGCAGCCAGTAAAAAGCCTGGGCAGATGGTACAACGCAAGTCTCAAGGACAAAGAGCAGGTGCAACAGCTAAGGCAAGAAATTGTCAACGGCCTGGAGATCATCAATCAGACCCTACTGCCTGGGAAACTGAAGCTCTGGTGCCTACAGTTTGGACTCCTTCCTCGGACAATGTGGCCACTGACCGTTTATGAAGCTCCAATAACAACTGTGGAGAAGATGGAGCGAACCATAACTTCATAACGCGAAGAAATGGCTCGGTGTCCCACGATGTCTAACTAACATCGGCCTCTATGGCAAAGGGGTCCTGGAACTACCTCTCACTAGTCTAACAGAGGAATACAAGTGTTCCAAAGTAAGACTCCAGATGACACTGAGGGACTCTAGAGACAAGACCATCAGTGCTGTTGCGCCGCCCCTAGTAACGGCTGGAAGTGGACACCATCTGATGCGTACAGCAAGCTTCATCAGCCCTGAGGCACAAAGACATCGTGGGGCAAGTGCAGCAGGGAAGAGGAGGCTTTGGCCTTACGACAAGTAAACCAACTTGGCGAAAGGCCACAACATCAGAGCGGAGGACATTGGTGGTTGAGGAGGTGCGGCGACAGGAGGAGGCCGCAAGAAGTGCAAAGGCGGTCTCTCTTGCCAAACAGGGGCAATGGATGCAGTGGGAAGGTGTGGAGCGGAGGAAGATCAGCTGGAAAGACCTATGGGAAATGGAATCAAGCAAGATCAGCTTCATCATCAGAGCGACATATGACGTCCTTCCATCACCAAAGAACCTCAATCAGTGGTACGGCGAGGATCCAACCTGTGCCCTCTGCCCAACTCCAGCGACCCTCAAACACATCATGGTAGGCTGCAAGACCAGCCTCACGCAAGGGAGATACACGTGGAGGCATAATCAGGTATTTAAAAAGTCTGGCAACAGCCCTTGAGAACAGGCTGTGTGCGACCAAACTCCTTGCCTCCGAGAGCAAGCAACCCCTCCCACTTAAGGGCGACAACCTTTGTCCGAGAAGGACAGAAAACACCGAAACATCCTTCCACTAGATCAGAAGAAGGAAACCTATGCAGGGCCCGTGACTGGAGGATGCTGGCGGACATCGGCCGACAACTAATCTTTCCACCGGAAATTGCTTCAACCAACCTCAGGCCAGACTTGGTGTTCTGGTCCCTTTCACAGAAGACTGCTTACATCATAGAGCTCACAGTTCCATGGGAGAACTCTGTTGTGGAGGCCTATGAGCGTAAGAAGCTGCGCTACACAGAGCTTGCAGCAGAGGCAACGCAGCGTGGCTGGAACATCAACGTTTATCCAGTTGAAGTGGGATGCAGAGGATTTGTTGCGTCATCTACCATCAGACTGCTGAAGGAGCTTGGAATCCACGGTCAGGCTCTGCAGAAGACCATAAGATCACTCTCAGACGCGGCTGAAAGAAGCAGCCGTTGGATTTGGCTCAAGCGGAAAGACCCATGCTGGCCCCAAATGCGTCATGGTGAATCTTTGAGGCAGTTTGACACGGGACACACGCTGAGGGCTGATCATCCTGCAGCGGGCCGCCCTTGTGGAGGGTGTATAGTGATAAAAGGCCGAAACACCCAGTGATGCAAGGGTACACTACTGATGATGTGTCCTGTGCCCAGCTGTCCTGAAGGTTACCCAGGCCAAGATATACGTATACGTACCCCCCCTGATGTTGAGCGTCCACCACTCTCAGCAATCAATGAATGTCGTGAAATGCTCCCCACCTACTGGCACAAGGGACTTCTTAACATCTAGTCCTGTGTATTTGATTCTTATTAGTATTATCATTATTATTATTATTAAATCGTTGAAAACATTAGCGACGCAGTAGTGCTGGTTTCCGACGGGCACGGCGATGGACGCACCACACATCTCTGTCCTCCGTGCAGCTGGCGAGCTCCTCTTTTGTCTCTACACATGCGTCTTGCATCAGTGTCTTCAGCATCGTCATGATTAGCCGTCCCATCCACGGGATGGATGTTAGATATTGATGGGGCTGAGAGCACCACAGGAGAATAAGAAGGTGATGATTTGATCACACTCTTCTAGCTACCCAAATATCATGGAAAATCAAATTTAGATGTTTGGACATTTAATGGTGAGGGTGAAGTATTCTGGAGGGAGTTTGTGAATAACTCTTTGTACTGATCAGGGTTTAGGAATTTATATACCATCTATCTTGTTGAATAGTCAAGTCAAGTCAATTTTATTTCTATAGCACATTTAAAAACAACTCTCGTTGACCAAAGTGCTTTACATCAGTGCAGGTACTAATGTTCTATAAACAGTGGTAAATAGACCTAACAATACATACATAAATACATACATACAGCGCTCCCTCAGAGCACTTCAAGAGATGCTTGTGAGTAAAAATAAGTTTTAAGTCTAGATTTAAAGAGTCGATGGAGGGGGCCGTTCTGATGGGAAGAGGGATGCTGTTCCACAGTCTAGGAGCTGCAACCGCAAAAGCGCGTCGCCCCTGAGCTTATGCCTGGACCGCGGGATGGACAGTAATCCCAAGTCGGCCGACCTGAGGGACCTGGAGGTAGTATGGTTGGTTAGCAGATTTCTGATGTAGGTGGGGGCAACCCCGTTAAAGGATTTGTATACAGAAAGGAGGAGCTTAGTGACAGGGCATTGGAACCTAGCCTCAGTGACCATGATCAGGGAAAGGGAGACAATGCAATTATCCAGAGCTGCCAGTTCTCATCCCAATTCCATACTTTGGGAAATTCATGGACCAGGTTCTCCAATACAGTACAATTCAATCAAAATTAAAAGAATATCATTAAACGGATGGTATTACACTACAGAGAAAACCATTTCTATTATTGTAAAAAATAATGTCATTGCCATTTCTCAGTCTACTGTCAATGAAAATTAAAGGAAAACATATAACCATATAACAATTACAGCACGGAAACAGGCCCTCTCGGCCCTTCCAGTCCGTGCCGACCATTTGTTTTCCCCTAGTCCCATCTACCTGCACTCAGACCATACCCCTCCATTCCCTTCCCGTCCATACACCTATCCACTTTACTTTTAAATGTTAAAATCGATCCTGCCTCCACCACTTCTGCTGGAAGCTCATTCCACACAGCCACCACCCTCTGAGTAAAGAAGTTCCCCCTCACGTTACCCCTAAACTTCCGTCCCTTAATTCGCATGTCATGCCCTCTTGTTTGAATCTTCCTTACCCTTAATGGGAAAAGCTTATCCACGTCAACTCTGTCTATCCCTTTTATCATTTTAAAGACCTCAATCAAGTCCCCCCTTAACCTTCTGCGCTCAAAAGAATAAAGACCTAACTTGTTCAACCTTTCTCTGTAACATAGTTGCTGGATCCCAGGCAACATTCTAGTAAATCTCCTCTGTACTCTATTTTGTTGACATCCTTCCTATAATTAGGCGACCAAAATTGTACACCATACTCCAGAATTGGTCTCACCAATGCCTTGTACAATTTTAACATTACTTCCCTACTCCTATATTCAATGCTCTGATTTATAAAGGCCAGCACACCAAAGGCTTTCTTTACCATCCCATCTCCATGCGATTCCACCTTCAGGGAACTATGCACAGTTATTCCTAGATCTCTCTGTTCCACAGCATTCCTCAATTCCCTACCATTTACCATGTACGTCCTATTTTGATCTGTCCTGCCAAGATGTAGCACTTCACACGTATCAGCATTAAACTCCATCTGCCATCTTTCAGCCCACTTTTCCATATGGCCCAAATCTCTCTGTAGACTTTGAAAATCTACTTCATTATCCACAACACCACCTATCTTAGCATCATCTGCATACTTACTTATCCAATTTTCCACCCCATCATCCAGATCATTGATGTACATGACAAACAACAGTGGACCCAACACAGATCCTTGAGGCACCCCACTGGTCACCGGCTTCCAATATAATTGAACTAAAAACAAGAAGTGTTAGAAACACTCAGCAGGTCAAGTAGAATATGTGGAAAGCGAAACAATGGTAAGTCAGATTGAGGACCATTTAGAATCATAGAGTCAGAGTGATACTGCGTGGAAACAGACCCTTTGGCCCAACTTGGCCACACCGGCCAACATGTCCCAGCTACACGAGTCCCACCTGCCTACATTTGGCCCATACTGCTCCAAATCTGTCTAACTGTTAGTTGCAATAGTCCCTGCCTCAACTATCTCATCCAGCAGCTCATTCCATACACCCACCACCCTTTGTGTGAAAAAGCTACCCCTCACATACCATTTAAATATTTTCCCCTTCACCTTAAACCTATGTCCTCTGGTCCTCGATTTCCATACTCTGGGCAAGAGACTCTGTGCATCTACCCGATTTATTCCTCTCATGATTTTGTCAGAATCCATTAAATGTTGAATCAAACATATTGAAAAGATTTGAACACAAAAGGAGCACATGGACAGGTGACATTCTGGAGCACATGGATAGGTGACATTTCGGGTCAAGACCCTTTGAGGGATTTCAGATCTATGTATAAACTAATTTTAAAAGTGAAAAAAAATGAAACATGCTGCTACTTAGTGGGTCACGTAATTTTTATAAAGGAATCGGAAAATGAAAATAGCTTTACCAAGTCTTTGCAGTCACCTGCTACATGATTTACAGAATGACGCTAGTCTGAGAATAGATGGCACTAAGAACTGGGTGCAGGAATGGGCGAGATCGCTTGGCTGATATTGCAACAGTATTGTACTACAAGAAGAAAGGTGTCTTAGTTTAGTTTAGTTTAGTTTAGAGATACAGTATGGAAACAGGCCCTACCGAGTCCACGCCAACCAGCGCTCCCCGCACATTAGCACTATCCTACACACACTTGGGACAATTTATAACTTTACCAAGTCAATTAACCTGCAAACCTCTATGTCTTTGGTGTGTGGGATGAAACCGGAGCTTCCGAGTAAAACCCATTCAGGTGACGGGCAGAACGGATGAACTCCGTACAGACAGCACCCGTAGTCAGGATCAAACCTGGATCTCTGGCACTGTTAACCAGCAACTCTCCTGTTGCGCCACTGTGCTGCCCATTTGCTAGTTTCCACCACTGACATTGTGGTGGAAACTGGCGAGATTGCACTTGGAATGTTGTGTACACTATCTAAGGAAGGAGAAACTTGCAATTAAAAGAGTGCAACAAACGTTCACCATTTTCATTCCTGGGATGGAGAAATTATCCTCCAAGGAAAGATGAAGCAGGCTGGGCCAAAACTATCTTGAGTTTATGAGAATCAGAGCAGATCTCATTGGTAGAAAAGTCTTATGGTGGGGTAGAAGTGTGGATAATGTTTCCTTCATCTGGTGGCCATATTGATGGCCTGGGATCATCTCTAGAGCTGGTGGCCATTCAGGACAGAAGTGAGAAGAAATCTTTTCACGCTGAGTGTGGTAAATCTTTGGAACTCTCCACTTAAAAGATTTATGGAAGCTTACTAAATTGGATCCGGACCCAAAATTAATAATACTTGGAATATCAGAACAAAGTTTAACTTACAACAAGTCAAATACATTTCCTAGATTACAGTATAATAATTGGGAAGAAATTAATATTAAAATTTTGGAAAGGCCCTATATCCCCCACAATTAAAATGTGGATTACGGAAATGTCGGAGCCCCTACACTTGGAAAGAATCAGAGTTGCCCTAATGGACAAACAAGAAGTTTTCGTTAGAATATGGTCTTCTTTAATTGATTACTTAAAAGGGTAGATTGGTTCGGCAGGGAACCCTAACTGAAACTTCGACAGGATTAGATGAAAAGTTATATTTTATATTCCTTGATCTTATCTCATATGATGTATTAATAGTAAATTATTCCATTCTTTATGATTTTCTTTTTTTGATGTTGATTTTTATTTTATTTTTCTTTCTGTTTTTCTTTCTTTAAAAAAAATATTAGTCAAAATGATTCACTTGTCAATATTAATAATGTATGACCGTTGTACACAAAGTATTGCTATCATAACATGTGTTTGCTAAGTCACTGTCTACATATTCTAATAAAAATATGTATTATAACAATTTCTGCAATTAGCATGAAATGCAATATATAACATAATAAAATATGGTGACAGTTAAAAATAAATAAATAAAAAATTTAAAAAAATTTTTTTTTATGGAAGCTGAGTAGCTGAGTATATTAAAGTGATTGAAAGGTTTTAAGGAAACAACCGGTCCAGAGTCAATTGTCAGGAGAGCTCATTTATGATATGTACCAGATACAAACTGGAACAATGAAACCCTTACTTACTTACAACCCAGGAACCGTTGGTGTGGGAGGAGTGACATCCGAGCGGTAAGCTTAAAACCCGAGCGCGGGGCTTTGTTTTTACAGAAGACCAGGAGCCGTTAGAGTGGTAGGGACCCAAATCTGTAACGTTCCATTCGCATTTCAAAACAAGTGGGCTTGAAGAAGCCGCTGATTGGTGGAAGCGGACTAGAGGAGCAGCTGATTGGGAGTCAGATCCCTGCTGATTTCTTCCAGCACTTTGTATTGTATCCTGGGTAAGGGGGGAGTATGAGGGCCAGGGCAGTTTACTGTTCTGGATGTCAGATGTGGGAGGCCATGGAGTCTGATAGCCTTCCAGACGTCCACATCTGCGCCAGGTGCATTGAGATGGGGCTCCTAAGGGACCGTATTAGGAACCTGGAGCAGCAGCTCGATGACCTCCGTCTGGTCAGGGAGAGCGAGGTCATAGAGAGGAGCTACAGAGAGGTTGTCACTCCAAGACCACGGGAGGCAGACAAGTGGGTCACGGTTAAGAGGGGCAAGGGGCAGAGGCAGGGACTAGAGAGTACCCCGGTGGCTGTACATCTTGGCCCTAAATGCTCCTGTTTGAGTACTGTTGGGGGAGACAGCCTACCTAGGGGTAACGACAGCGGCCGGGCCTCCGGCACAGATACCGGCCCTGTTGCTCAGAAGGGTAGGGAAAAGAAGAGGAGGGCATTAGTAATAGAGGACTATAGTTAGTGGGTCAGATAGGCGATTCTGTGGACGCAGTCAGGAGACCCAGATGGTAGTTTGCCTCCCTGGTGCCAGGGTCTGGGATGTGTCTGAACGAGTTTAGGAGAAGGGCGCGAAGGTAACAATCTCAGGATTACTGCCTGTGCCATGCGACAGTGAGAGTAGGAATGGAGCAAGGTGGAGGGTAAATGCGTGGCTAAAGGACTGGTGCAGAGGGCAGGGATTCAAGTTTCTGGATCATTGGGACCTCATTTGGGGAAGGTGTGACCTGTACAAAAAGGACGGGTTGCACTTGAACCCGAGGGGGACCAATATCCTGGCGGGGAGATTTGCAAAGGCTACTGGGACGACTTTAAACTAGAACGGTTGGGGGAGGGACTCAAATAGAGAAAGCTAGTAGACAGTGTGTGAGGCAGGAGGCAGAGAAGGGAAGCACTCAGACCCAACATGTAGGGGAGAGAGAAGAAAAATATATTAAACAGAGAATAAGAGGTGGTGGGTTTCTTAAATGTGTGAGCAGAGAGACAGAGGGGTGTAAAATGAGGGTAGAAGCAATAGGTAGCAAGGTGAAAAGTAAAAGTGGCAGGCAGACAAATCCAGATCAAAAATCAAAAAGGGCCACTTTTCAACATAATTGTATAAGGGGTAAGAGTGTTGTAAAAACAAGCCTGAAGGCTTTATGTCTCAATGCAAGGAGCATTCGTAATAAGGTGGATGAGTTGCATGTGCAGATAGTTATTAATGAATATGATATAGTTGGGATCACGGAGATATGGCTCCAGGGTGACCAAGGCTGGGAGCTGAACATCCAGGGATGTTCAATATTCAGGAGGGATAGACAGAAAGGAAAGGAGGTGGGGTAGCGTTTCTCGTTAGAGAGGAGATTAACGCAATAGAAAGGTAGGACATTAGCTTGGATGATGTGGAATCAATATGGGTAGAGCTGCGAAACATTAAGGGGCAGAAAATGTTAGTGGGAGTTGTGTACAGGCCACCTAACAGTAGTAGTGGAGTTGGGGATGGCATCAAACAGGAAATTAGAAATGTGTGCAACAAAGGTAAAACAGTTATAATGAGTGACTTCAATCTACATATAGATTGGGTGAATCAAATTGGCAGGGGTGCTGAGGAAGAGGATTTCTTGGAATGATTGCGGGATAGTTTTCTAAACCAACATGTAGAGGAACCAACGAGATAGCAGGCTATTCTAGACTGGGTATTGAGTAATGGCAAGTCAAACTGTAATGAAAGGACTAATGCCAAATTAAAATCACAAGTGCACATTAGTAGGAAAAGAGCATATACCGTACAGGTGAAATGGACTTAAAGGGGGAGGAGTGCGGTGTATGTAATAGAAAAGGTGTTACCTGCCTCCAAGTTAAAGGGGGAGGAGTGTTAGGAATGGGATAATTAGGATAAGTAATTGGTGTCTTGTGATGTCTGGGGCAAGTATGCATGAGCAGGGAGAGACTGGAGGTGGCATCCTGCAGTAAAAAGCTTGGATGATTTCTCCCGTGTCCGAGCCTTTATTCAAGACTGTTCAAAGCATCCGAATACACAACAATTGGCGACGACATCCTCACATCTCACAACATCCTCGACCAGTTGAGAATCATCACAGCAAATGTGGAACGAATCCTGAAAGCTGGTGGGTTTGAGCTCAAGCCTTGGGTTCTGTCTGGCCAAAGTGGGAGGAAGGAGGACAGTGATACTTTAAAGAAAAGCAAAACAAAAACCATGATCCTACCAAACCAAATGCATGATGATGATAAAAAGGCACTTGGTCTGGGCTACATTGTTGAAGAGGATATGCTCCACGTTATGGTGGGAATCAATTTCTCCAAGAGAAAGAAAAAGATGCGGCTTGGTCAAGGCCTTCTACAAGAGCAAATCAAAACTCAGACGCCAAATCCCCTAACAAGAAGAGAGCTTCTCAGCCAGGTAGCAGGGCTATATGACCCCATCGGCATAGTGGCTCCTGTTAAGCAAAAGGGAGCGATTCTAGTATGCAGATCTTTCCAAGAAGCAAAAGAGGGAAGCTGTTCGGTCAGAGACACATGGGACATGGCACTCTCAGATGGACTCAGGGAGGATGCAATTAAGCTCTTTGAAGAGTATGTACAACTTGGAAAAGTCAAGTTCGTCAGGGCACTGACTCCCTCTTGCTCCGCAACTGAACCCTTGGGAATCACCTTTTCTGACGGAAGTGAGCACACCTACGGGGCGGTGATGTACCTGAGATGGGATTCAGACCATGGCCCAATTGTCAGACTTGTGGAATCCAAGGCCAAGTTAACTCCCTTGGACCACAGAGGAGACGCTGTTAAAGCAGAGATGTGCGGAGCAGTGTTCGCCTCACGCTTAAGGAGGTATTTCGAGCTACACATTCGAATTCAAGTGGAGAAGTGGTATCATCTTGTGGATAGCCAAACAATCCTTGGTGCAATACAGCGAGAAAGCTACGGATTTCAGACATTCTTCGCCAATCGGATTGGAGAGATTCAAACAAGCACCAACATTCAGGACTGACAGTGGATTCCTGGCCCACAAAACATCGCTGATGTGATCACCAGAGGTGTCAGCCCTCAAGACCTTGATCAGTATTCAGAGTGGCAAAATGGACCGAAGTTCCTGGTGTTGCCTGTGAGTGAGTAGCCAGTAAAATCAGCTAAAGAACTGGCTGCCACTGCCAGAGAGAACATCGACAAGTTACAGAAGAAAGCTTTTGTTGCAGCACTATCAAGAGCCAAAGTAGAGAAACAAGAACCGGAACCAACAAACCCAAAAGGACCACCTGCAGGGTCAGCTATTCAGAACCTTGTTGATGTCAAGCGGCTCAGCATGGATTTGGAGAGCAGCGAAGAGGTTTCTTGGCCAGAACAAAGCCCTAAACAATCCAAAGTGGGAGGCCATCTCTTTGACAGGAGTCATTACAGTAAGAGAACGAGAAAATGATCCAAAAGACACCTTTTGTGCTGCGCAATTGGACACAACTTTCCCAAGCCCCACAACAGATCGACTGGTAGCCTATAAAGACCAAGATTCTGGGCTGATGGTTTGTGGTGGCAGAGTGCAGAGCTTTGAAGAGGATAAAGTTGCTGTTCCCATCCTGCCCGTTGATGCCTGGGTGTCCATGCTGCTAGCTCGGGAGGCTCACAGGGAGAGTCATGGCGGAGTGGCTGGGACCTTGCTTAAAATGAGAAGAAAGGCTTGGGTCATAAAAGGAGAATTGCTCAAAAAGTCGTTGATCACTGCATAATCTGCAAGAAAGCAAAGGCAAAGAAATGTCAACAAGTAATGAGTGATCTGCCGCCTGAAAGAACTGAACCTGCTGCTCCTTTTGAGTTTACGACAGTAGACCTCTTTGGACCCTACCACATACACGGTGACGTCAAGAAGAGGGTAAAACGCAAAGTCTGGGGAGTTGTCTTCTGCTGTATGGCCAGCAGAGCCATCCACACAGAATTAGTCAAGTGAAGGGTTTCTGATGGCTTATCAAAGGTTCACAGCAATCCGTGGGCACCCCAAGAAGATCTGGTCAGATTCAGGCACCAATTTTATTGGCGCAAAACCAGTCTTAGGGGAACTATATAGATTTTTGGACAACCTGGACAGAGCAGCTTTGGAGGAGAACGCAGCTGAAAATGGAACAGAGTGGATGTGGAAAATCCATCCTGCTGATTCTCCACACAGGAATGGCGCTGCGGAAGCTGCTGTGCGTGTTGTGAAGAGAGCGCTCCAAAGTTTTGGAAAAGAATCGTCACTCAGTTATAGTGAGTTTCAAACAGCTCTTTACATGGCAGCCAACCTGTCAAATGAACGTCCAATCGACGCCAGGATACAAAGCCGGGAAGACTGCGTTCAGTACATCACACCAAATACTCTTCTGCTTGGCCGAGCATCTCAGTGCGGAGACATCAAGACTTTTGACTTTTCCAGCTACCCCTACAAAAGACTTAGAACAATGCAGTCAGAGGTGAACAAGTTTTGGAAGAGCTGGAGCCAACTCGCTGGTCCTAACTTGTTTATAAGGAGCAAGTGGCACACCACTCAGAGAAATGTCACTGCCGGAGACATTGTCTGGTTAAGTGACCAAAATGCACTGAGGGGGCAATTCAAGCTGGGCAGAGTTGCCAGCTCCAATCCAGACCGCAAAGGCATCGTGAGAGACGTTAATGTACGGATCTTTCCAAGTTACTCCATTCCCCTGACAAAGGCTTTGAAAGGAAGGGCAAGGCATTCCACTCAGGGGAAGGAGAGGATCCAAGCCACGATTGTTCAGAGGGATGTTAGGCAGCTGGTTGTCTTACTTCCAGTAGAAGAACAAGAGAGCAATGCATCAGGAGACCAAGTTCAAACCTAAACTTCAAAGTCTGACTTTAAAGCGTCGATCTCCCAAGTGGTTCCATTGGAAGATCGAGTGGGAGGTGTCAAGTCAAACTGTAATGAAAGGACTAATGCTAAATTAAAATCACAAGTGCACAATAGTAGGAAAAGAGCATATACCGTACAGGTGAAATGGACTTAAAAGGGGAGGAGTGCGGTGTATGTAATAGAAAAGGTGTTACCTGCCTCCAAGTTAAAGGGGGAGGAGTGTTAGGTGTGGGATAATTAGGATAGGTAATTGGTGTCTTGTGATGTCTGGGACAAGTACGCATGAGCAGGGAGAGACTGGAGGTGGTGTCCTGCAGTAAAGAAGCTTGTATGATTCCTCCCGTGTCCGAGCCTTTATTCAAGACTGTTCAAAGCATCCGAATACACAACAATTGGCGACGAGGATAAAAGAACGAAGATAAGAACAAGGCCAGCAAGAAGAATCGAAAACAAAAGTTAAAAATAGAAGTAGTATTTGGAAACAAGTGGAACAGCACCAAGCCAAGGTTTTGAGTTGGCGCCAAAAAGAAAAAGTTAGGAACGGGAAGCAATAGTTCAGGGAAGAGCTAGGAAAACAAGCTGGGCAGTAAGGGTCACCAAGCACGGTGTCAGCTTACCTGGAATGTATCCAGGGCTGTGCAACCCACAGCCAGGCCCAAACAGCAGCCACAGACGTCGGGTGGGGGCTTAGTACCGTGAAGGCCACGGACAGGTCCAGAGAGCCACCGACAGAGGCTGAGTCTTCAGCCCAACCGGGAACAGTCAACCCGGTGGGGGGAGAAACAGAGAAAGCCCGGTCGGGATCAGAGTCAGCCCGACCGTGAACAGAAAAGCGGACAGGACCGCGATAGAAGTTGATTTACAGCTAAAACTTGAACAGTATAATCTAAGACTGTCCTAAAAACTGCCGTGATCGCCAGCAAAGGCATGCAGGACTGATTATCTACAGCACCCGATTAGCAGCCGGTTTTTCACCTGCTAAAAGACTAAACTGTTAAATACCTTAAGACCTACAACATCCAAATGCCTTCAAGGTAATGGCTGAAGCAATAAATCAAGTGGAACTGTAAATTAATTGCTGAATCTGCCAAAATAGAAAAGGGGGGAAAAAATGGAAATTAAGTGTTTGGTCATTGAGTGAAATCCAGTTCATCATTTCGGGGTGGATGAATCAGATCCCTTTCAAGTGGGGAATCTGCACAAAAACATTAGAAGACTTGACAAGTAATGAGGGAGGGTTAGTTAGCAGTCTTGTTGTCCCTTGGGCAAGAGTGACCATAATATGGTTGAGTTCTTCATTAGGATGGAGAGTGACATTGTTAATTCAGAAACAAGGGTTCTGAACTTAAAGAAAGGTAACTTTGAGGGTATGAGACATGAATTGGCCAAGATAGACTGGCCAGTGATCTTAAAGGGTTGACGATGGATATGCAATGGAAGGCATTTAAAGACTGCATGGATGAACAACAAAAATTGTTCATCCCAGTTGGCAAAAGAATAAATCAGGGAAGGTAGTACATCCGTGGATAACAAGGGAAATCAGGGATAGTGTCAAAACAAAAAGATGAAGCATACAAATTAGCCAAAAAAAGCAGCCTACCAGAGGACAAAGGGATTAATTAGGAAAGGGAAAATAGATTATGAAAGAAAACTGGCAGGGAACATAAAAACTGACTGAAAAAGTTTTTATAGATATGTGAAGAGAAAAAGATTAGTTAAAACAAATGTAGGTCCCTTGCAGTCAGAAACAGGTGAATTGATCATGGGGAACAAGGACATGGCAGACCAATTGAATAACTACTTTGGTTCTGTCTTCACTAAGGAAGACATAAATAATTTGCCGGAAATAGCAGGGGACCGGGGGTCAAATGAGATGGAAATAGTGAAATCCAGGTTAACCGGGAAGTGGTGTTAGAATGGATTAAAGGCCGATAAATCCCCAGGGCCAGATAGGCTGCATCCCAGAGTACTTAAGGAAGTAGCCCCAGAAATAGTGGATGCATTAGTGATAATTTTTCAAAACTCTTTAGATTCTGGAGTAGTTCCTGAGGATTGGAGGGTAGCTAACGTAACCGCACTTTTTAAAAAGGGAGAGAGAGAGAAAACGGGGAATTACAGACCAGTTAGTCTAACATGGGTAGTGGGGAAACTGCTAAAGTCAGTTATTAAAGATAGAATAGCAGCACATTTGGAAAGTGCTGAAATCATTGGACAAAGTCAGCATGGATTTATGAAAGATAAATCATGTCTGACGAATCTTATAGAATTTTTCGAGGATGTAACTAGTAGAGTGGATGGGAGAACCCATGGATGTGTTATATCTGGACTTTCAGAAGGCTTTCGACAAGGTCCCACATAAGAGATTAGTATGCAAACCTAAAGCACATGGTATTGGGGGTTCAGTATTGATGTGGATAGAGAACTGGCTCGCAGACAGGAAGCAAAGAGTAGGAGTAAAACGGGTCCTTTTCAGAATGGCAGGCAGACTAGTGGGCTCAGTGCTGGGACCCCAGTTATGTGTTATAATATATATTTTACTTCGGAGTCACGTGAGTGACTACGTGAAGACCCCGTCCAGCACGCATGCGCGACATTAGCGTTCATTGCAGTGCACCGCGACGAACGGGAGTTCAAGGCGCTCCCGCTACAAATTGAAAAGTCGGGCCGACAGGTAAGTTTACCGTGGCCGTGTGTCTTTCTCTCTGTGGTCTTGTGTTCCAGGAAGAATGAGCAAGGCCCGAGGAAAGAAGTCTGCAGCTCGCCCCCGTTCGTCCTTCGTTGAGGAATGCTCTTTGGAGGGGGGGCAAGAGGCGGCGGTTATAACCACCGAGCCGAGCCCAGCACCGCTAGTGCTGCCTGAGCAGCGGGCTGGAGGTACCTGCAGCCAGAACCGGGCGGTAGTGTCCGACGTTTCGGATGAAGATGCCTTACCGCTCGAGAGCACAGGCAGCCGCCTAAGCCTCATGGAACGGCTCATGGAGCAATTACTCCAGCGAGATCTGCTGAGAGAGCAGCAGCAGCCTCGCCAAGGGAGTTCAGGCACTCCCGCAGTGCCTTTTACGGCACTGGCCATTGCTTCACCTTCTTTTGAAGGCAGCATTGGCGACCAGGTCTGGGCTGGTCAAGAAGAGGGGTCACTGGCTGAAGGGTGTACAGGAACAGGAAGAGCTGCTGGGTGTGGTCAACCGCTACGTGGCCATTCCACAAGCGGGTCGGCCATTAGAGCCGAAACTTGCAGCCAGCATTAACCACCTGTCCTCTAAAACCCCTACAAGAACAAGTGGTCAATGAGGCTCTTCAACTATATACAGCCCCAGGAAATTGTACATCTTTGAATGTACCAGCTGTCAATAGCCAAATTTGGGGACATTTGGGGCAGAACATCAGAAACCTGGAGTTGAAGCTCCAGAAAATCCTTAAACTTCCTGACTGCAGGAATAACATCTTATGCTCGGTCCATTGATGGTGCGGACATCTCCACAAATCAGCAAGACACATTAGCTCTGCTGTGCACCACTCAATATGAGATAAATAATTTGCGAAAGGAATTATCAAGCCTGCCCTCAACCCTAAAATTTGCGGGACTTTGCAAAACACCGGGTTCAGAACCTCCTAATTCTGCTCTTTGGGAAAGGACCTTCCAAAAAAGGTGAAAGACCTGGAAGAAGAATCCAAGACCTTTGGTCTCGTTAGGGCAGGTTTGGGACCGAGCAGACCCAACAAACCCAGGCGGCAGTACCCCATGGCGTCCACCAGTTGTCGACCACCATACGGACTGGTGAAAGATCGGGTCCGCAACCATTCCCCGTAAGCCTTTTTTAGGCCAGGGCCCAGAGCGGACCCCATGGAAAATGCGCCACCCCCAACATCAACAGCAACATCAACATCAACAGCAGCCCTCTACAGCCCAGCAGAGACCTCATCACCCAGCGAAGAAGCAGAAGAAGCACCAGTAACCATGGAGGTAGGTGGGTCTGTTCCTCTCAGCATATGTGCAGTAGGGGCTCTGTGCTAACAGGGGGGAGATTGCACTTGTTTTTGGATGCATGGGAATCCATCACTAATGACAAGTATATACTCAGCAGCATTCATGGCTACAAAATTGACTTTGTCCATAAAGATTTTCCACCAGTTCAGCATATACCCAAAAGGGTATTCACCCTCTCAGTCAAGGAGAAAACAAGAGGGTCAAGCTGAACCGATGAGGTACTAGCAAAAAGGTGTCATTGAAAGAACAAAACATGAACCTTTGGAATTTGTGTCTAATATTTTCACTAAAATCAAAAAAGATGGTGGAGGTCGCATCATCATTGACTTAACTACTTTGAACAAGTCTGTCAAGGTATATACATTTCAAGATGGATACTTTTGAAACAGCCAGACTATTGGTTTCTAGGGGGTACTTTCTAGCAAGCATTGATTTAAAAGATGCCTACTACTCAGTACCCATACACAAGGAACCATCGTAAAATACTTTAAAATTTATCTGGATGAAACAGCTATGGCAATTTAAAGCCTTACCAAATGGGCTAACCTCTGCTCCAAGATTGTTCACTAAAATCTTAAAACCTGCCTTTGGCATTATTGAGGAAACAAAAGCATATAGTCATGGCGTATTTAGACGATATTTTAATAATAGGGAAAACCTTGGAGACAGCTATTTTGGCAGTCGCAGCCACCAAACGTTTGTTTGAAACTTTGGGGTTTGTCATACATCCAGATAAAATCCAATTTTACACCGTCCACTACCATGGACTATCTTGGATTTACGATTGATACTGTTCGCATGATTATAACTCTGCCGAAGGGGAAAGCATCAGAATTGGCACTATCTTGCAACAAACTAATGGATAAACATCAGTCCAACCATACGGCAGAAGTAGCTAAAGTTATTGGTAAAAATGGTAGCAGCTTTTCCAGCTGTACACTTTGGACCTTTGCACTATCAAAATTTGCAAAGAGCAAAAGTGCACGCACTAAAGCAAAACTCAGGTCACTTTGACCAAGTTATGAATTTAACTGTTGAATCCATTCCAGAGTTACAATGGTGGACGAGGAACGTTAAGACTCAGCTCCAGTCCCATAATGATCACCAACCCAGTATTAACCATTCAAACGGATGCCAGTGCTTTGGGCTGGGAGCAACTAACATGCAATCCAGCACAGGGGGAGATGGACTAATTTGAATCATCTGCCTACACACGGGGTATCAACTACTTAGAAATGTTGGGTGCGTTTTATGGTTTAAAAGCATATTCGTCTAATACGCATCATGCACATGTCCGGTTGCAATTAGATAATACCACAGTGGTGGCTTATATCAACCACATGGGTGGTGTAAAGTCGATATCGTGTGACAATTTGGTCAACCTAATCTGGCAATGGTGTGTTGAAAGGCATATTTGGTTATCAGCAACTTACCTACCAGGTAAGCAAAATAAAGTGGCAGACACCAGGTCACGTGCAGATTTAATGATAACATCGAATGGATGTTAAATCCCAAAGTGTTTGCCGAAATTACAAAGCAATATGGCACACCAGATATCGATCTATTTGCATCCAGGCTGAATCACCAAGTACCAACGTATGTCGCTTGGGAACCAGACCCTGAGGCAGCAGTAGTTGATGCATTCTCGGCATTGGGGGAAATGTTCTTTTATGCTTTTCCTCCCTTCTGCCACATCAGTCGGGTATTACGCAAGATTCAATTGGATTCCGCTTCAGGAATCTTGATAATACCCGACTGGCCTACACAGCCATGGTTCCCAGTGGCCCTCGACATGGCTGTCGAAACACCGTTGGAATTCCCCAGCAGTCCAGAATTATTAATCCACCCACTGACAGGCATTAGTCATCCGTGCCATGACAGCGTCAATCTCCTGGCTTGCAGATTCTAAAAAGACCTCTACTGGGCCTGGGACTGTCTGAGGACGCCATCAACATGATGACCGCATCCCACCGGGAGTCCACCAGGAGACAATACCTGACCAACATAAAGAAATGGGAACGGTATTGCTCCAAAACAGGAACTACCTACTCAACCAGCTACAGCCGCCAGTGATTGTGGAGCTCCTGGTTGGATTACATCGGGAAGGACTCAGCTACAGCGCCATCAATACAGCCAGGTGTGCGTTGTCAGCTTATTTGGTTCCTGCAGCAGGGCAACAGGCTCCGCAATAAAATAGTGAGATTAAATGAGAACTTGCCAGTTCGAAGTTTGATCTGTATTTTGTGAGGAGTTTCGATGAGGGATTACGTGCCCTCCGCTCCCACCCTCTGTTATACAGATCAACTGGTAATTAAGTTCTTATTTTTTCTTTACTATATTTATTTCAATTGTTGTGTTTTTTCTGTGAATCCACACCGCTGCTTTGAAGAATGTCGCGCATGCATGCTGGACGGGGTCTTCACGTAATCCCTCATCGTAACTCCTCACAAAATACAGATCAAACTTCGAACTGGCAAGTTCTCATTTAATCTCACTATTTTTTCATCATATGTCAGTCCCGCCATCCTGGGAATTAACCTGGTGAACCTACGCTGCACTCCCTCAATAGCAAGAATGACCTTCCTCAAACTAGGGGACCAAACCTGCACACAATACTCCAGGTGTGGTCTCACCACGGCCCTTATGATTATGTGATAAGAAGATTATGTATGTATGCAACGGCTGATGGGGGTGAAAGATAACGACTATGGGAACTCTGTCCCTGTTGTGACTACGGGGATGGGGAGCAATGGCAGAGCAGCGGGGTACCGAGGAGACACTTGTGATGGTCTCATCTATGATGGAAGAGGGGAACTCCCACTCCCTAAAGAATGAGGACATCTCGGATGTCCTGTTATGGAACACCTCATCTTGGACGCAGATGCGACGTAGACGGAGGAATTGGGAAGGTTGGCTTGTGTGATGGTCTGGGCTGTGTCCACAATTCGCTACAATTTATTACATTCTTGGATGGAGCTGTACCCAAACCGAGCTGTGATGCATCCTGATAAAATCCTTTACAGGTAACCCAATTGAATCTGGTGGGACAGTTTCTTCCCAGCTGTTATCTTGCAACTGAACCGTTCTATCACCAATAGGTCAGAGGGGGGGCTGCGAGCCGGCAGCCCTGCCAGCAGCGTGTTCGTTTTTTCTACTTTTTTTGTTTTTTTAGTGTGTCTCATTGTGTGTTTTTAATGTTTCTCTGTGTGTCCTGTGTGGGGGGTGGTGTGGGAGGGTAAGGGAGAAACCGCTTTGGTCGCCTCCTCCACGGAAAATGGAGGAGGACTGGCCAAATTTTGTGCCTTCCACCACAGTGATGAATGCTGTGGTGGATGTGTGTGTTAAATTTTTATTGTGTACTGTGTGTTCTTTTTTGATTGTACCGCTGCTGGCAAATTCATTTCACTGCACTTTATGTGCAAGTGACAAATTAAACTTGACTTGACTTGACTAGAGAGAGAACCTGAGCTAAAATCTACCTCAATCTATGTGAGTATCAATCTTTTACCCAGTTTCATTGGTTTCTTCGCTCTCATATTCTCAATTTCCAGTTCCAAAAATTGTAATCTTAATAGCAATATTCAGCACATATCATGCTTTAGTGTATTCAATACTAAAGTTATAACTATTATTCCCTGTTACATATAATGTCAAAAAAGGTAAATATACTAATCAATGGTGGTGAACTGTCAGCTATGCAAAGAAGATAGTCTGAATAATAACAGTTAATTTGCATGCTGTAGATACAGCACACAAGAAGATGTTGACATATAAAGCTGCTACTTAATGATAGTCAAGTAATATCCTCCAATACTGAAATCTGTAGGAGGTATATATTTGAGCATGAGGACAAAGATACAAAAACAGTCCGTTTTAGCAATTGACAATCAATTATAAAGGAGTCGACTTAAAAATTAAAGAATCAAATGATTGGAAAATCATTTGATAGGAAGATGCAGAAAATAGATGACTGTCATAGAGTCATAGAGTGACAGTGTGGAAACAGGCCCTTCAGCCCAACTTACCCACACCGGGAGTAGACCATTCGGCCCTTCAAGCCTGCACCGCCATTCAATATGATCATGGCTGATCATCCAACTCAGTATCCTGTACCTGCCTTCTCTCCATACCCTCTGATCCCGTTAGCCACAAGGGCTACATCTAACTCCCTCTTAAATATAGCCAATGAACTGGCCTCAACTACTTTCTGTGGCAGAGAATTCCACAGATTCACCACTCTCTATGTGAAAAATGTTTTTCTCATCTCGGTCATAAAAGACTTCCCCCTTATCCTTAAACTATGACCCCTTGTTCTGGACTTCCCCAACATCGGGAACAATCTTCCTGCATCTAGCCTGTCCAACCCCTTAAGAATTTTGTAAGTTTCTATAAGATCCCCCCTCAATCTTCTAAATTCTAGCGAGTACAAGCTGAGTCTATCCAGTCTTTCTTCATATGAAAGTCCTGCCATCCCAGGAATCAGTCTGGTGAACCTTCTCTGTACTCCCTCGATGGCAAGAATGTCTTTCCTCAGATTCAGAGACTAGAACTGTACACAATACTCCAGGTGTGGCCTCACCAAGACCCTGTACAACTGCAGTAGAACCTCCCTGCTCTTATACTCAAATTCTTTTGCTATGAATGCTAACATACCATTTGCTTTCTTCACTGCCTGCTGCACCTGCATGCCTACTTTCAGTGACTGGTGTACCATGACACCCAGGTCTCGTTGCATCTCCCCTTTTCCTAATCAGCCACCATTCAGATAATAGTCTACTTCTGCCATGCATTTGCCCAGACCCAACCTATCCAAGTCACCTTGCAGCCTCCTAGCATCCTCCTCACAGCTAACACTGCCCCCCAGTTTCGTGTCATCCGCAAACCTGGAGATGTTGCATTCAATTACCTCATCCATATCATTAATATATATTGTAAATAGCTGGGGTCCTAGCACTGAGCCTGCGGTACCCCATTAGACACAGCCTGCCAATCTGAAAAGGACCCGTTTACTCCTCCTCTTTGCTTCCTGTCTGCCAGCCAGTTCTCTATCCACATCAATACTGAACCCCCAAAGCCGTGTGCTTTAAGTTTGCATACTATTCGCTTATGTGGGACCTTGTCGAAAGCCTTCTGAAAGTCCAGATATAACACATCCACTGGTTCTCCCTTATCCACTCTACTAGTTACATCCTCGAAAAATTTGTCAGACATGATTAACCTTTCATAAATTCATGCTGACTTTGTCCAATGTTTTCACCACTTTCCAAATGTGCTGCTATCCCATCTTTAATAACTGTAGCATTTTACCCACTACTGATGTTAGACTAACTGGTCTGTAATTCCCCGTTTTCTCTCTCCCTCCCTTTTTAAAAAGTGGGGTTACATTAGGAATATCTTTCCTATAACATGGTGCCCAGAAGAATAAATGAGTTTGTCAATAAGCAATAAGTAACAATACCAAAGATCCACTGTTAGCTGATGAAGTCTGATAATTAATTTACACACCGTCATTATTGCACAAAACAGCCTGCAAGCTATGGCAGGGGAACGATGCTCTGTGAATTGCAAGTCAAGCTTTGATCAAATGGTGTGGTTTTGCATTCGACAAAAAACATTTTTCACATTAATTGGGATATTAATGTACATTAATTGTACATATCAAACAAATTAAGCTTAATAAATAAAAGTGCAATCATTATTATCAAGGGCCAATGTCACAGATGTATGGATGGAATCCTACCTTGAGATAATATCAAGGCTTCAAACAGTTTGGTTGAATCTTGGACCACTGTCTGGCTAAAAGCTAAAATAGGAAGGTTAAACGAGAACTTACCGTTTGAAGTTTGATCTTTATTTTGTGAGAAGCTGAAGTGAGGGATTACGTGAAGAGCCCGCCAGCCCGCATGCGCGCCAATCTTCAGAGCAACTGTATGAAACTACAGACTAGTTGCAGAACTTAAACTATAGAAAGATTAATGAACTTCGACTTACCAGATGATCTTTATGAGAATTAGGGTTGGGAGTGGAGGGCACGTAATCCCTCACTTCAACTTGTCATAAAATAAAGATCAAACTTCAAACGGTAAGTTATCGTTTAATCTTTCTATTTTATATCGATGTCACGTGAGTGACTACGTGAAGCTTTCACAGCTCTGTGGTTTCATGCAGTGAACCAGTCTATATGTGGACCAACCATGCATGGTTAAAAGAAACATACTTTATGGAAACATGATGTTAGTTGCAAATATGTACATACTTTAATAGAATCAATCCCTTTACATTAGGGATAAATACTTGTCTAATCAACGGAACGTAAAATACTATGAGCAAATAAACCAAGCCTGTAAATTGGCTTATTGTAAAACATCTGGAAAGTGCACTCACTCCAGGTCGAGTGAGATTTGAAAATATCAGTATCCACTCCCGCATCTGCTAACACGCATCTTATCCACCTAGAGATGGTTTGCACCGTTACCCTTTTGTGTGGCAAAAGGGTAATGCCCGGCAAATGAGCAGTTGGAATCCTTCGTACAAAATTGCTCCCATTGATTGATGTATGAGCAGTACTGCTTCCTTGTGCCATCTCGCCAAGCTGCAGTTGTTACGTCAGCCGTCCGGTTGGATAATCCTAACCCCACGAAAGGCCTTCTTAAATTCTGCAAATTAATAAGTCGACACAGTCATGCAGAGGATGAGGTTCCCGAGTGGCAGGCTGAATTAACATGTGCTTATGCCTGTGAACAACCATGGGTGGTTCCTTTAATAATCCTTTTAAACATGGAAACCATGGTTGCGTAGGCCAATTAGGAGCTACTAACTTGCCTGATGCTTTGTCTTGCATTATTTTTTGCAAGCATCTTCCAATAAGGCAGAATGGAGGGAAGGCATAGAATAACATCCCAATCACCAATCTATAGAAAATGCATCTACCACTTCTGCCCCTGGTTCTGGTTGCCAGGCTATATATCGTGGCAATTGATGATTAAACCTGGAAGCGAACAAATCAATGTCTGGTGTTCCATAATGGGCTATTATTTTGTTGAATACTGCTTGATTCAACATCCATTCAGTTCGATCATTGAACATCCACGATCTAGCATCTGCCACCATATTAAATTTGCCTGGCAAATGAGCAGCTGAAATCCAAATACTCCTATCTAGACACCAATCCCAAATAGGTTTTGCCAGAGTATCACAAGATAGTGATCTACAACCACCCATGTGGTTTACATATGCCACCGCTGTCGGGTTATCTAACTGTAGTCTAATATGCACACCATATACCTTTCCACAATATGCTTTCAAGGCATGAAATGCTGCCAACATTTCCAAATAATTGATGCCATATTTTTGACCAAGGCGTAACTCCTCCTTGTTCCATCCACCACCACAACTAGAGATGGTGTTAGTTGCACCCCATCCTAGTTCACTAGCATCACTCTGCAGTGTTGTTGTGGGTTTGCTAGGCAGAAACCTACCTGAACAATGATGAATATTTGCAATCCACCATTGTAATTCAGATTTGATTCTGGCAACAACTGCATAGGTCTGTCAAAATGACCTTTGTGAAGTCTTAGAGCCTGATCTTTTTCATGCTCCAGATTACGATAATGCATAGGCCCATAACATGCGGCTGGGTAGGCAGCTATTATCTTACCAGTTACCCTTGCCATCTGGTGGATAGATGGCTTCTCATCAATCAGTAGATTTGAACAAGCCTCTACCCAATTTTTTTTTTCTCTATGGGCAGGGTCACAGACATGTCTGCCGAGTTGATGACAAAACCTAAATAAGAGATAGATCTTGACGGTATCAGCCTGGATTTGGCTGGATGAATGAGAAAACCCAATTTCTCAAAGATAAATTTGGCAGCTGAAACAGCTAGCTTAGCGAGCGGTAAGGTCTTCCCGACAATAAGAATGTCATCTATATAACCAATGATAATATGCTCTTCAGTTCTAAGTAGGGCAAGCACTGGTTTAAGAAGTTTGGTGAATAGCTTAGGGGCTGAGCCTAAACCATTAGGTAAAACCTTAAATTGCCACAACTGCCCCAACCAACTAAACTTCAGATATTTCCTGTGATTCCTATGAATATGAATTGAATAATATGCATCCTTAAGATCTATGGATGCCATAAAACAATGCTCAGTAATCAGCTGTTTTGTGGTGTGAACATTTTCCATTTTTAAATGTTTATACTGCACATAAGAGTTGAAGCTCGCCAATTCAAGAATGATGCAGCATCCTCCATTTTTCTTCTCCCTTGAGAATATGTTGGAGAGATATTAGTCTTTCTCGTGGACAGACCGCTCAATCACTCTTTTTCTATGCAATGCCTCTATCTCTGCTTGCATATCCAAAGTTTCCTTTCTGGAACGAATATACGCTGGTCTCGGCATATCTTGTCGAGGTAGAAACGTGTCAGCCAAGAACTCAATTTTGTAACCCATTATGCTATGCAGTATAAACGGATCAGAGGTTTTATCTGTTGCCATTCGTGAAAGAATAGTCTTTACCTGCCACCAACTTGGAATTCCTCTGCACACCCCATGTGACTGATGGATGTACATCCACCTACCTCAATGGTCATAGGAGGTTTATCACTAGGGCTAACAGTCTCTAAGTTTTATACCGTCTCCTTCCCTTTGCTCTGATCTCTTGACCCGCTGGCTGACGCATCTTCCAAGACAGATGAGATGGGCCTAGGCCTAAAAAAGATCTCTGGCTGGGTCTAAATAGAGCAGACCGGGTATTCCCACTGGCCTCAGAGAACCGATTTCTGCTGGTTGTCACATAGGGGTGATATCGCCGGAGTCTTACCCATATAGGGTGATTTAACCATGCCAGCAGCAGCCTTCCATTCATCCTACAGGTCCTTGACTTGCTTACACAAATCTTCTCCAAATATGTATTTAGCAGGCTGAACATTACTAGCCCTGCATAGGTGTGCAAATTTAGGGTTTACTGACATCCTTTTAGTACTGGAAGTACTGACACTTTTGAAAAATATAAAAGTGGATAAGTCTCCAGGTCCTGACAGGATATTCCCTAGGACATTGAGGGAAGTTAGTGTAGAAATAGCAGGAGCTATGACAGAAATATTTCAAATGTCATTAGAAACGGGAATAGTGCCGGAGGATTGGCGTACTGCGCATGTTGTTCCATTGTTTAAAAAGGGTTCAAAGAATAAACCTAGCAATTATAGACCTATTAGTTTGACGTCAGTGGTGGGCAAATTAATGGAAAGGATACTTAGAGATAATATATATAAGCATCTGGATAAACAGGGTCTGATCAGGAACAGTCAACATGGATTTGTGCCTGGAAGGTCATGTTTGACAAACCTTCTTGAATTTTTTGAAGCGGTAACTAGGGAAATTGATGAGGGTAAAGCAGTGGATGTTGTCTATATGGATTTCAGTAAGGCCTTTGACAAGGTTCCCCATGGAAGGTTGGTTAAGAAGGTTCAATCTTTGGGTGTTAATGGCGGAGTAGCAAGATGGATTCAACAGTGGCTGAATGGGAGATGTCAGAGAGTAATGGTGGATGGCTGTTTGTCAGGTTGGAAGCCGGTGACCAGTGGGGTGCCTCAGGGATCTGTGTTGGGTCCACTGTTGTTTGTCATGTACATCAATGATCTGGATGATGGAGTGGAAAATTGGATAAGTAAGTATGCAGATGATACTAAGATAGGTGGTGTTGTGGATAATGAAGTAGATTTTCAAAGTCTACAGAGAGATTTGGGCCATATGGAAAAGTGGGCTGAAAGATGGCAGATGGAGTTTAATGCTGATAAGTGTGAAGTGCTACATCTTGGCAGGACAAATCAAAATAGGACATACATGGTAAATGGTAGGGAATTGAGGAATGCTGTGGAACAGAGAGATCTAGGAATAACTGTGCATAGTTCCCTGAAGGTAGAATCGCATGTAGATGGGGTGGTAAAGAAAGCCTTTGGTGTGCTGGCCTTTATAAATCAGAGCATTGAATATAGGAGTAAGGAAGTAATGTTAAAATTGTACAAGGCATTGGTGAGACCAATTCTGGAGTATGGTGTACAATTTTGGACGGCAAATTATAGGAAGGATGTCAACAAAATAGAGAGAGTACAGAGGAGATTTACTAGAATGTTGCCTGGGTTCCAGCAACTATGTTACAGAGAAAGGTTGAACAAGTTAGGTCTTTATTCATTGGAGCGCAGAAGGTTAAGGGGGGACTTGATTGAGGTCTTTAAAATGATGAAAAGGATAGACAGAGTTGACAGAGTTGACGTGGATAAGCTTTTCCCATTAAGGGTAGGGAAGATTCAAACAAGAGGGCATGACATACGAATTAAGGGACGGAAGTTTAGGGGCAACGTGAGGGGGAACTTCTTTACTCAGAGGGTGGTGGCTGTGTGGAATGAGCTTCCAGCAGAAGTGGTGGAGGCAGGATCGATTTTAACATTTAAGAGTAAAGTGGATAGGTATATGGACGTGAAGGGAATGGAGGGGTATGGTCTGAGTGCAGGTAGATGGGACTAGGGGAAAACAAATGGTCGGCACGGACTGGAAGGGCCGAGAGGGCCTGTTTCCGTGCTGTAATTGTTATATGGTTATATGGTTATATATGGTTTAATTCTGGCTTAATGCCATCTTTACGGAAGCAGTTTATCTCAAATTGAGAATTGCACAATAGTGCCATCGCATCCTGCTGTGCCTCCGACAGCTGAGCCCCATCCACTGTCCTAACAAAGGCTGTAATACCTCCCGACAATAGTCTCAGGATTCGCTGTAATTTCAGCTCTCTGGACCCTTTGTTCTGCTCCCGAGGTTCTCCCAAATGGTAGTATTGACTTTTGGAACGTCCACGGTCTTGCAATTTTCTGGGCTGGGATATCTCCCAGATGTCTCCAGCATAATTTCTTCCTTCAGCTGATGCGATGTTAGATAGCTGATGCTGCTGGCCAGTTCCTCCTGTAGTGGCTTGCCCATCCCCGAGGGAACAGCAAATTTAGAGGCAAGAGCAGGTAGCTCTTCTTTAAAATGCATATCATGCATTAATTCATGGGATTCAGATATTCTACTATCATCCCCATAATCGGAGTCAGCTCTGTAAAAAGCTCCGATACTCTCCTCATCAGAGTGGGAGGAATACTGCAACCCTGAGCCTGGTGTTGCCACAGGTTTTGGCTGGAGCCGCCTGTTAATGCCTCTGTTGCACGGAGCATATTTTGTGCCATCATTTGTTTAATTAGCCGCTCCAGTCTGGATAAACGGCAAACAACATCTCCCATAGATGGTACACTGCGATATCTCCCATAGATGTTGGGACAGAGTCCTCCTGCCCAGAATCATCCGATAGGACCTGACTTATAGACTTAGCTTTGGCTTTACCCCCACGCGGGGTAGCCAAGCTGCTCCCTCTTGGAGCCGAATCGGAACTTGCTGTGCAGATCACGGCTGCCAGCGATTCCGAAGTGGAAACGGATGGCCGTCGGCTTTTTGTATTGCCGTGGTCCTCTGCCGCTAGTTATT
Organism: Okamejei kenojei; assembly: GCA_035221665.1. NCBI lineage: Eukaryota > Metazoa > Chordata > Chondrichthyes > Rajiformes > Rajidae > Okamejei > Okamejei kenojei. Next base: position 96,393,250 of record CM069137.1, on the reverse strand, counting down.
CAGCAGCCCGTTTTCCTTTCGCCCTAGGTTTCTCCATAACAACAACCTGGGTCAACGTCAGAAATGAGTTCAACTTTGGTACTCACCCGTTAGGTTTTTAAACTTACCGTTTGGTTGGGGAGACCGACGTTCATCCCCAACCAAACCTCGCGCCATGCATTGCCGTATTGACGCGCATGCGGGCTGGCGGGCTCTTCACGTAATCACTCACGTGACTTTGATATAAAATCAGTATTGAGGCCAGGAAAATCTCTGGAGAGAGAAATAATAACAATTTACAGTAGCTCAATGAACTTTAATATGACCGTTCTCCATAGTTGCTGCCTGATCTCCTGAGTATTTCCATTATTGATTGTTTTTTTTAATTCAGATTTCCAGAAGGTATCATGTTTTGCTTTGGGAAGGACAGGATGAATGGCCAAACAACTGTTTCTGTGATTTTGATGTTTTGCAAAGAATTCTAGAGCATTATCCTGGCAATGATAATTAATAACAAGTTGCTTTATAAACTGGCTCTTGGTGTTTCATGCGAGTATTTTCAAACACGACTAAAAAGTGTCGAACAATAAAACATAATATTCGGGTAGAAGAGCGATAGCTTGCCAATGGTTTAGGTTGTATCTTAATTTAAATCTAAAGTACACTAAAGGTGATACACTAGTTGGTTATGTGAAATAACAATCAGAAAATGATGGAAAAACAGTGGAGGGCACAGCTCTTTATCTAGGTTCTATTGCGACCTCCAATGCTACTGTTTGAATCTGGATCTTGATGTACTACGCTGAAAAGCTCTAGCTAGAGCATCACTCAGCACTGGACAATTTTATACTGGACAATTTTTTTACATTTTTACAAGCCAATTAACCAAGCCAATTAACCCACAAACCTGTACGTCTCTGGAGCGTGGGAGGAAACCGAAGATCCCGGAGAAAACCCACGCAGATCACGGAGAGAATGTACAAACTCCATACAGACAACACCCGTATTCGGGATTGAACCCGGGTCTCTGGCGCTGCATTTTGCTGTATAGGGCCTGTCCCACTTGGGCGACCTAATCCGCGAGTTCTGACGAGTTTGCCCTCGACTCATACTCGCAGCATGGTCGACACGAGGTCGTAGGAGATCTTCGTAACTCTCCTTCATGCTCGAGAGTGGTCTCCTCGTACTCGAGGCTTCAGGTAGGTCGTGGCCGTTTTTTTCAATATGTTAAAAAATGCCCGCGAGTAAAAAAAAGGTCACCATAGAAAATATCGATACTTTTTTTTACTCGAAAGTTTAGTCGTAGTAGGTCGCAGGTAGTCGTAGATAGTCTTCATCATAGTTGAAGGGAGGTCGAAGGAAGGTCGAAGGATATGGAAGGAGGTCGTCTTCACTCTCCACTATTAAGTGTCCAATTTTCCCGAAGTTAGTCGTAGCTAGTCGAAGCTGATCTTCAACGTAGTCAAAGGAGGTCTTCAAAATGTCATTTTTTTCAAACTCTTCTAAACTCGCCGATTAGGTCGCCCAAGTGAGACAGCCCCTTAAGGCAGCAACTCTACCGCTGCGCCACCATGAAGTTTGCACCATCGCCCGACTACTATACTGTATTTCTTTCTAGTGTTCTGGTTTCCTCCAACAGCCGAAGCTGTGGCAAAGGGTTAATTGATTACTGCAAGTTATCATTAGTGTCGGTAGGAGCCAAATAGCTATAGGGGAGGTTAGATATGAGAGAAAGAATGAGTTGCAAGGACACAGGGATATAAAGAAAACGGGGAAGGGACTGATGTGATTGCTCTTCTGGAAGGCATCTACGCCATCCTTCTGTTTCATATTAAGCTAGTAAAGAAAGGTGGAGGAAAATCCGGAGCAGTGGATCTTGGCAACTGATGACATGGGCACCAATGGTGGAGTGATTAAATTAAGGAATGTGAAATAATCTGGCATGCGCCTTGGTATGTTGCTGGAAGTGATTGGAGACACGGAGGAAATGACAACATTCAGGAATTAAAAGTAGGAACCAAGCAAATACTAAAGACATAGCAAAAATAAGCTTAGAAAATACAGGGAGTGTGGAAATCCCCAAATAAAGTCAAGAAAATCCCACTAATATCAGTAAGTTAGGAATGTTTTTTAGAGAGATAGGCAAACTTTACTTTTCAAATGGTGGTATATCATGAGAACTGAAAACAAATATTGTAATATAACAATTAGAGGGTGAGAAAGGGTGAAGAATGGAAGGAAGAAAGGTATGGATGAAGATTAAGAGCAATTAGACAATACAGGGTGATGGCATAATGGTAAATAGGAAGACAATGATGGAAACAAAAGACGAACTAGTGGAATAAATTTCAACAGCATTACAGGGACTATTCGGGAACTCTACATTCTGGAAGCCTGAAATAAGAACAGAAAATGCTGGAAATACTCAGCAGGTCAGCCACATCTGTGGGAAGAGAACATAAACTCTGTTTATCCTCTCACAGATGTGGCCTGTTCTGCTGAATGTTCCCAGGACCTATGGTTAGATTTTAAATGAAGATGTTTGTTGTGCTTTAAAGTTAAAACAGTTTGACAATGAAATCACCTACATTTTTTATCATCAGTGTAAATTTGTGTGCACTAAATTGAAAAAGGTATTAGAAAAATGCAGCATCACTGGCAGGGTGCATTTAGAGAACCTTAGACAGCGGGAGGGAGGGAGCCTTTCTGTTTTGCAGGATCAATACACGTTGTGATAATTCAAAAGTGAATATTGCTGGGGATGGTAAGATGTATTTGATTTGGGCATCACACTAAGTAAATGGAACTATGGAGGATGACAAGTTGAATGTAGAGGCTGATCAGGTAGAAAAGGAGAAGGAAAATTCCATTTGGTTCTGGGAAGGAGAGAAAGTAGAGGGAGTTGAAAGGAGAACAATTTGGACAGAAATGCTGGAGAAACTCAGCGGGTGAGGCTGCATCTATGGAGCGAAGGAAATGGGCAACGTTTCGGGTCAAGACCCTTCTTCAGACTGATGTGAGGATGGGGGGGCAGGAAGAAGAAAGGAAGAGGCGGAGACAGTAGGCTGAGGGAGAGCTGGGAAGGGGAGGAGAAAGCAGGGACTACCTGAAATTAGAGATGTCAATATTCATACCGCTGGGGTGTATACTACCCAAGCGAAATATAAGGTGCTGCTCCTACAATTTCCGGTGGTCTTCACTCTGGCCATGGAGGAGGCCCAGGACAGAAAGGTCAGATTCGGAATGGGAGGGGGAGTTGAAGTGCTGAGCCAGCTGGAGATCAGGTTGGTTATTGCGAACCGAGCAGAGGTGTTGGGCAAAGCGATCGCCAAGCCTACGCTTGGTCTCACCGATGTAGAGCAGCTGACATCTAGAGCAGTGGATGCAATAGATGAGGTTGGAGGAGGTACAGGTGAACCTCTGTCGCACCTGGAAAGACTGGGGCCTTGAATAGAGTCAAGGGGGGAGGTAAAGTGACAAGTGTAGCATTTCCTACGATTGCAAGGGAAAGTACCTGGGGAGAGGGTGGTTTGGGGGGGGAAGGGACGAATTGACCAGGGAGTTACGAAGGGAGCGGTCTCTGCGGAAAGCAGACAGGGGAGGAGATGGGAAGATGTGGCCAATGGTGGGATTCCATTGGAGGCGGCGAAAATGTCGGAGGATTATTTGTTGTATGTGACGGCTGGTAGGGTGGAAGGTGAGGACTAGGGGGACTCTGCCCTTGTTATGAGTGGGTGGATGAGGAGAGAGAGCAGACAGAGGAATTGGGAGTAGGGGATGGAGTCCTTACAGGAAGCAGGGTGGGAAGAAGTGTAGTCCAGATAGCCATGGAAACAGTGGGTTTATAGTAGATGTCGGTCAGTAGTCTATCACCTGCGATGGAGATAGTGAGGTCTAGAAATGGTAGGGAGTTGTCGGAAATGGTCCAGGTGTATTTGAGTGCCGGATGGAAGTTGGTGGTGAAATGGATGAAGTCGGTGAGTTGTGTGTGGGTGCAGGAGGTAGCAGCAATGCAGGCGTCGATGTGGTGGAGGTAGAGGTCGGGATGGGGCCCTGGTACGTCTCGAACAAGGATTGTTCGACGTACCCTACAAAGAGGCAGGCATAGCTGGGGCCCATGCGCGTGCCCATAGCTACGCCTTGTATTTGGAGGAAATGGGAGGAGTCAAACGAAAAGTTGCTAAGGGTAAGGACCAGCTCCGCTAGGCGGAGGAGAATATCAGTAGACGGGGATTGGTTGGTTCTGCGGTCGAGGAAGAAACAGAGGGCTTTATGAGCCTCCTGGTGGGGGATGAAGGTGTAGACTGACTGGACATCCATGACTTGTGCAGGTAGATGGCCATTATGTTCGACGCAGACATTGTGAGTCGTAAAGCCTGTTCTCATGCTTCCATGTTCTAAGTAACCTTTAATTGATTGCATACTTTAAATGCCTCTGGGTTTGACAACTTTTCATATCAAAAAACTTAGTTTAGAATAAATATTGATTTCTGGTGAAACAATCTCACAATTTCATTTTTGAGATGTAATGTTCATCTGGACACTTTTGCAACTCCCTTTCATGCTAATGGTGAGGTTTTCAAACATCAAGCCAAAGGTATTTAAGAAACTCCTTTCTTCTGTCCAATAGGGAAGGTTACTTGTGGTGTTGCAATCTTAATGGCTCTGGTTTCTTATGTTCTCTTGAGGTTAGTTTAATTTATTGTCATGCGTACAGTGAAAAGCTTTTGTTGCATGCTCACCTGTCAGCAGAAAGACAATACATGATTACAATCAATCCATTTACAGTGTATAGTTACATGATAAGGGGATAAAACAATTGTTTTGATTCCACCAGATTGAGCAGTTTGTATTTTTGCCTGCCTTACTGCAGTAAAATATTGCCAGAGGAAGACAGAAATGCAGCAAAAACCTTCTCCCACATTTGCTTTCTGGCTTTGAGCTCCAAGTGAGTGTGAACCATGCACGAAAGATTAAACACATCTCTGTTGTCTTCTTCCTTTCATTTTATAACGTTTCTATGAAGCAGCCTGTGTCTCGTCACCATCATTAAAGATGCTTAGATTAAAAATAGTGGCTTATCTGTTAGATATTGATGGCAGGATTCAAGGAAAACAGATGTCACCGAAGAAATACTGAATATCTGGAATCCAATGCCTGAAGGGAGGAGGGAAGAGAAATATGTTTTGTATTTGATGAGAATTTGATGTGCTGTTGTCTGGGAGGTGTGAACCGGGCGCTGGGAAGAGGAGACGGCTTATTTATTGTCTAATTGGTCTGTCCTTTTCCAGATGGGAAGGTTATCAATGGGCTGTTGTTACCATTCTTGAGACTCTCATTTAATACTTTCCAAAATTAGACTCCTGTGACAGGATCATTTCAATACGCTGGTAAAAGGTGGGCATGAAATTGAATCTTGCTTTCATGGCTTGTAAAAATAATGCTTTAAAATAATTATTAGAACATAAAATATATCCCAAAGATAGTCACAAAATGCTGGAGTAACTCAGTGGGACAGGCAGCATCTCTGGAGCGAAGGAATGGGTGACGTTTTGGGTCGAGACCCTTCTTCAGACTCAGAGTCAGGGGAGAGGGAGACAGAGAGCAGCTGCCTGTTCCTGCTGAGTTACTCCAGCATTTTGTGTCTCTCTTCAGTGTAAACCAGCGTCTGCAATTCCTTCCTACACAGTTGCCTCCATTGCGAAATCTCCTCAAGGTGTGTGCCTACTTTGAAGACGTTCTCCTCCTCTCTCCGACGAGAGTTCTGCGACATCCTCTCTCGCTGCTCTCTGTGCGTCCCTCTCCATCACCCATTCCTGCTCTCCAGAGATGCTGCCTGTCCCGCTGAGTTGCTCCAGCATTTTGTGTCTATCTTCGGTGTAAACCAGCATCTGCAGTTCCTTCCTACACATAAGATATATCCCTATTTTAAACCCACATTTGGCAAGAAACAAATTATCTGCATTTAAAATAAACCCAAAATTAATAATTAAATTATTAAAATCTTAATTAATTTTGTTTGGGGTATAATTCATGAAATAGAGAAAACAATACTTTAGTTTAGAAATTATTTGGAACAATGAAAATTCTCACCATAAGGAATAAGTTGCTTAATCACTTTGTCTCTCCAGATAGATACATTCCTCAAGTGCGACAATTTCACTTACCACATTCAGCTACAGTTCCATTGCTTGGATATAAGAAACACCAACTTGCTTCTAGTGAGGAGGGGGAATGCATGCTTGTTCATACTTATAGTGTTTGTCGCACCAGCTGCTGTATAGACAAGGATACCAGCAAATCTGATTTAAAACATGTGTCTATCTCGCAGACCGGAAAGTTAACTGCAACAGGAAAGATGCTATTAAGCTGGAAAGAGTGCAGAGGAGATTTGCGAGGATGTTGCCAGGAGTTGAGGGTCTGAGCTATAGTGGGGGGGGGGGGGGGGGGGGGAGGGGGGGGGGTGGGGGTGGGTTGGGCAGGCTTGGGTTGCATCCTTTGGCGTGTGGGAAGATGAGAAGTGATCTCATAGAGGAGTATAACTAGAAGATGGGATGTTATGTTGCAGCTTTCCAAGGTGAGTCCACAGTTGGAGTATTGTTTTCAGCTTTGGTCATCCTGCTATTAGAAAGATGTTGTCAAGAGTGCAGAGAAGATTTACGATAATGTTGCATAGACGTCAGGCCTGGGCTATAGGGAGAGTTTGAGCAGGCTGGGACGTTGTTCGTTGGAGCGCAGGAGGATGAGAGGTGATCTTATAGAGGTGTATTAAATCATGAGAGGATAGAAACATAGAAACATAGAAATTAGGTGCAGGAGTAGGCCATTCAGCCCTTCGAGCCTGCACCGCCATTCAATATGATCATGGCTGATCATCCAACTCAGTATCCCGTACCTGCCTTCTCTCCATACCCTCTGATCCCCTGAGCCACAAGGGCCACATCCAACTCCCTCTTAAATATAGCCAATGAACTGGCCTCAACTACCCTCTGTGGCAGAGAGGTCCAGAGACTCACCACTCTCTGTGTGAAAAAACACAGAGAGGATTAGATAGGGTAATTGCACAGAGTCTTTTACCCAGAGTAGGGGAATCAAGAAGCAGAGGACATCAGTTTAAAGTGAGAGGTGAAAGATTTAATAGGAATCTGAGGAACTATTTTCTTACACACAGGTGGGTATATGGAAAGAGGAAGTGGAGGCAGAAACTATAACAACATTTAGAAGACATTTAGACAGGTAACGTAGAAACATAAAAAATAGGTGCAGGAGGAGGCCATTCGGCCCTTCGAGCCATTCAATATGATCACGGCTGAGCATCCAAAATCAGTACCCCGTTCCTTCTTTCTCCCCACATCCCTTGATTCCGTTAGCTCTAAGAACTCTATCTAACTCACACTTGAATACATCACATGGAGAGGAAAGTTCCAAAGGGATATGGGCCAAATGCGGGCAGATGGGACTCGTGTGGGTGGGGCACCTTGGTTGGCATGGGCAAGCTGGGCTGAAGGGCCTGTTTTCTGTGCTGTATGTCTCTATCTCAACATTGGAGAGTTTCAAGGAGGCAGCCTTCACAGTCTTTTGAAGCAAGAAATTCCAAAGACACAACCCTTTGAGAGAAGAGTTATTTCCACATCTTAATCACAGATGGTTTACCTCCTATTGCTAGACTGTTCCCTACTCATCTGCCAGAAGGTAGAACATCGCCCCCGCATTCACCCTGCTAAACACCCTAAACATCTCACATGTTTCAATAAGTTTGTTATTCTGCATTGATTAGCATTAAGGTTAGACCCAACCTGTTCAAACTTTCCGAAGTAGAAAATGTCTCCGTATCGTATCCAGGACAGTCTAGTGGTCACAGCTTTTTAGAGTCAACATGCAACTGCAGCAGTGAAACATAGACAGAAGGAATTGCAGCTTTTTGTTCTCCATGTTCCAATTAATGCAATGGTATGTTCCAATGATCCTGTGTCCCATTGGATTAGGGGAATGGGTTTTCGGAGAGATAAAGAATTAATGGAAATGGAGGGTTGGGAAGATTGTTGGAGAGTTTAGATTGGTTGTTGTTTCCATTAACAACTGACCTCTGTATCTCCTGACTGACTGCCCTCATTCAGATAGAATCCACCCTGACCCTCAACGCTGTACTTTGTTGGGTACGTTGAACAATCCCTGTTCCAGGCGTACACTGGCCCTATCCCCAAACTCCATCTCTGTGAGGGGGTGGGGGGAGAACAAAGAAGGAGCTGGCGGGGGTACTTTGTAACTTTGTCAGCACCGTTTATGTGGTGAAAATTTACATAATTTGGGTACGCAAGCAAAGAATTTCACTGTGCCTTGTCACATGTGCCAATAAAGTATTCCATTCCATAAATTATTCCATTCCAAAGAATCTATCCCCTACTCCCAATCCGTCTACGCCGCATCTGCGCCCAAGGTGAGATGTTCCATACCAGGACATCCGAGATGTCCTCGTTGTTTAGGAAACGGGGGTTCCCCTCTTTCATCATAAATCAGGCCCCCACACGTGTCTCCTCGGTACTCCGCAGCTCTGCCCTTGCTCCCCCTCCCCCCCAGTCACAACAGGGACAGAGTCCTCAACTTTCACACCATCAGCCGTCGCAAACAGCATGACAGTTTCACCACCTCCAGCGGGATCCCGCCACTGATCACATCTTCCAATCTCCACCCCTTTCCACAGAGATTGTTCCCTCCGCAAATCTCTGGTTAACATCACTTCCAACCAAACCACCTCCTCACCTGGTACTTTCCTCTGCAACGTCAGGAGATGCAACACCTGTCCCTATACCTCCTCCCTCGGCTCTATCCAAACACCCCGACAGTCCTTTCAGGTGAGGCAGAGGTTCATTTGCACCTCCTCCAAACTCATCTACTTTAGAACACTTCCGCTTAGTTTGCCTAGGTCTGCCCAATCTCCCAGTTGCTAAACACTTTAACTCCCCCTCCAATTCTAATACTGACCTTTCTGATCTGGGCCTCCTCCCCTGTCAGAGTGCCCAACGTAAATTGAAGGAAAAGTACCTCATTTTCTGCTTGGGCAGCTTACAAACCCAGCAATATTGATTTCGCGAACTTCAAGTAACCCTTGCCTTCCCTCTCTCTCCGTCCCTCCCCCACCCAAATTCTCTGACTAGTTTCACTGTCCTCATGATTAATCTTAGTGTTGGTATGCCACGTTGTCACCTTCCCCTCAGACGACAATGAACCATTAGACATGTCCTTGGAACAGCATCTGCTTTGATGTTTCATTTTCACACCTTATACTTCCATATCTCTAGTTCCTCTCTTCCCTGACTCTCGGTGTGAAGAAGGGTCTCAGCCTGAAACATCACCCATTTCTTCTCTCCAGAGATGCTGCCTGTCCCGCTGAGTTACTCCAGTATTTTGTGCCTATCTACAGTGTAAACCTGCATCTGCAGTTCCCTTTTACACACATTGTTGTATTTATTGTTGTATTTATCATTTGTACATGTGTACTGTTGACCCTGTGAGCTTCAAATGAACAAGGAATTTCATTGCATGCTGGTGTAGATGACAATAATCTGAATTTAAATTCGAAAATGAAAGCTGAACCAGGATTTTAATAGACTCAACAAAAAACTGCAAACTCAGGGACTGCCACATCCTTTGTTCCACTATCACCATCAAACCAGGGGTTCAATGAAAATAACGGGGGGGGGGGGGCATGCCGAGCATTACTAGGCCTACTTCAGTGAGGGGCGAACTTGGTGGAACTTCAGGAGAGCAGTCCTTGCACACCAAACAACATAAGGAAGACAGAGCTAAGCAAACTCAGCCAAGGGATCGGATCGATGCGGTACTGTCCTGCCACATCCAGTCATGAATGGTGGTGGATAATTAGACATCTCACTGGAAGAGGAAGCTTCAAAATATCTCTGAAGATAGACACAAAAAGCTGGAGTAACTCTGCGGAACCGGTAGCATCTCTGGAGAGAAGCAATGGGTGATGTTTCTGGTCGAGACTCTTCATCAGTCTGAAAAAAGGGTCTTGACCCGAAACGTCATCCATTCCTTCTCTCCAGAGATGCTGCCGGTCCCGCTGAGTTACTCCAGCTTTTTTGTCTATCTTCAATTTTCTTGGCCCCGCTCCGGGAATAGAAGTGGGGGCGGATCCGGACCGCAACGGCCGTGAGCCCCAGGCCGAGCTCGGCGATCGTTTGCCGGTTCTGTTGCTGTTGGAGGTGAGACGTTGAGTCGCGCCAGGGTCTTGGGCCTGTCCCACTTTGGCCGTCAGTTACGCGACAGGCCAGTGGTGCGCGAAGATTTTGTTCGCTACAAGGTTTTGGAGCGCCGCGCGATCACGCGCACAACTCCATACCCCTCCGCGCTTCTCAGTGGGACCAGCCCCGCGTGGCCATATGATGCCCGTGCGCCTCAACGCGACGACGAGGTCGTGTAATTTGCGTGCAAAGGACACGTAAGTGGGACAGGGCCTTTAGGGTTAGGGTCCTGTCCTCATTACAACCTTGGTCCATATATGGACAAAAAATCTGAAGTGAAGTGAGACTAACATCCCTGGACAAACATTTGCCCCACACATTTCCATTAAACTTTCCCCCTTTTACCTTGTAGCTATTGCCTCTAGTTTCGAACATTTCCACCCATGGAAAAAGGTTCTGACTGTCTGTCCTATCTATGTCTCTAATTTTATATACTCTATTATATGTCTCTAATCTAATTATTATATGTCTCTAATTTTATATTAAAAAATTGTCCCCCGCGTGTGTTGGGTAGTGTTACTGTGCAGGGATCACTGGTCGGTGCGAACTCGGTGGGCCAAAGGGCCTGGTTTTGCGCTGTACCTCTAAACTGGACTAAACACCAACTAGTCAAATATTCTCTCAATCTCCGACATTCAATCTTGGAGAAAACAATCCAAGTCTATCTAGCCTCTCCCTGTAACTGAAACCCTTTCATCTAGATAGCATTCTGGTAAATCTCCGCTGCACCTCTGCAAACCTCCTTATTTTTTCCTGTAGTGGGCAAGCAGAACTGCAAACAAATGTGGCCCAATCAAAGTCCTTTAGAGCTGCATCATAACTTCCTGACTCTTATAATCAATGCTCATAGCAATGAAGGGAAGTAAATCATACTCCTTCTTCACCCTATCTACTTGTGCTGCTATCTCCAGTGAGCTATGAGCTTGGACTCTGTGATCCCTCTACACATCGATGCTGTTGAGGGTCTGGCCATGAACTATACACTCTCTCTTCACATTCAACCTCCAAAAGTGCAACACCTCACTCTTGCTCGGGTTAAACTCCATCTGCCATTTCTCCGCCCATTTCTGCAGCTGATCTATATCCTGCTGTATCTTCTGACACCATTCCTCAGAGGTTACAACCCCTCCAGTTTTAGAAAGCATTTTATCGGGATGCATCACAGCTTGGTTTGGGAACAGCTTCAACCAAGACCGTAAGATATTGCAGTGAATTGTGGACACAGCCCAGACCATCACACAAACCAACCTCCCTTCCATTGACTCCATTTATACCTCACGCTGCCCCGGCAAGGCCAGCAGCATAATCAAAGATGAGTCGCACCCCGGCCACTCTCCCGTCTCCCATCAGGTATAGAAGTGTGAAAACGCACACCTCCAGATTCAGGGACAGTTTCTTTCCAGCTTCCCAGGGAAATGAACCATCCTACAGCAACTAGAGGACTGTGCTGAACCACTATCTACCTTATTGGTGACCCTCGGACTATCTTTCATCGGACTTCATCAGCTTTACCTTGCACTAAAAGTTATTCCCTTATCATGTATCTATACACTATGAATTACTCAATTGTAATCATGTATTGTCTTTCTGCTGACTGGTTAGCACGCAACAAAAATTATTCACTGTACCTTGGTACGCTTGGCAATAAACCAAACTGAACTGAAACCTCTCCTGTAATCATCATCTACCTCTTATTTCTTATGAACCTTCTGACCAGCAGAGGGTGTTTCCAGACTTTCTATAGTAGATTTTGTTGAAGGATTCGTAGCTGTAATACAGAGAATGTCACTTCAGCCCAATAGGCTAAAACAGGAAGAATAAATTAGGTACAAACATAGAAAATATAGAAAATACGTGCACGAGGAGGCCATTCGGCCCGTCGAGCCAGCAACAATAACTAAATACAGTTGACGTAGAAAGTATGAAATATAAAATCAGAAAATGCTGGAAATACTCAAGGGAAAAAAACAGGCAATGTCTGCAGACAAAAGAAAACAGTAAATGAACAGGTTGATAATCTTGCCCAAGAAATGTGGGCGGCACGGAGGCGTAGTGGCAGAGCGCCGGACACCCAGGTTTGATCATAACTAAGAGAGCTTGTCTGTATGGAGTTTGTACGTTCTCCCCTTGACCTGCATGGGATTTTCTCCAAGATCTTCGGTTTCCTCCCACACTGAAAAGGCGTACATGTTTGGGGCTTAATTGGCTTGGTATAAAAGAATTGTCCCTCGCATGTGTTGGGTACTGTTAAAGTGCAGGGATCACTGGTCGGTGCGGACTCGGTGGGCCGAAGGGCCTGTTTCTGCGCTGTACCTCTAAACGAACACCAACGTGAAGAAATTAGCGATCTAACAATTGGTAAGCAACTATATAGCTCTGGAAGGAGGAGGGAAGGGAAATTGGAAAGCATGGCACGAGTTTAGTAAGAAATAGTTGTATTTAGCTGAAAGGAATTCATCTGCAATGCAAGCCTTCTCAAAGGTGCCCATACAAGAATGAAATATTTGATTAGCAATTGTCATTTTTTGTACATTTTGTATCCTTCTCCATTCTAAAATTACAAATTAAATATTCTGTGTGATTGGGAACATTAGTTACAGCTTTTGTTGATTATGGGTGCACATTATGTTGCCTCTTCTTTTATGATAAGTGGTTGCTGCTCATAATAATTTATTCAGGTGCTCCCGCATAGAATGCTTCACTGAAACATCTCCATCTCAAACATACTACAAAACCACCACAACCCCATCAAACCCTAATTGCATAAAATTCACCGCAAAGTCCCCCAGCCCTTGTCAGACATGAGGCTGCAAAAGCCAAGCACTCTACCATGTTGGAATCTATGTTAGCCATCATGCTGAGGTTTGGCCAGAAGTGGAGCTAGCCATCTTTAAGTGTATTTCTCTCATCCCATCTCCTCCACAACTTGATCTTTGCCAGCTTCCAGTGATAGTTACCAGATCATGCTCCAAAGTTAAATTGTTATCAGCCATAGAGTCATAAAGCATGGAAACAGGTCCTTCTGGCCAACTTGCCCACACCGACCAACATGTCCCACCCACACAAGTCCCATCTACCTGTGTTTGGCCCATACATCCATTACCCTTTGTGTAAAAACATTACACCTCAGGTTCCTATTAAACCCCCCCCCCCCCCCCCCACCTTAAACCTATGTCTTCTGGTTCTCGATTCCCCAACTCTGGGAAAGAGACTCTGTGGTATACCTGATCGGTTCTCTCATGATATTGTACACCTCTATAAGATCACCCCTCATCGTCCTGCGCTCCAAGGAATAGAATCCCAGCCTGCTCAACCTCTCCCTATAGCTCAGACCCTCTAGTCCTCGCAACAGCCTCGTAAATCTTCTCTGCACCCTTTTCAGCTTGACACCAATTTTCCTATAACATGGTGCCCAGAACTGAGCAGAATGCTGGCATCAACATCTTATATAACTGCAACATGCAACTTCTATACTCAATATTCTGACTAATGAAGGTCAATGTGCCAAATGCCTTTTTGACCACTCTATCCATCTGTGAACCTCTGACCACTGCCGTGACATCTTCTTTAACCAATAATGCAACTCCCCCTCCTCATTTACCCTCACCTCTGTCTCTCCTGAAACCCTTGTACCCTGGAACATTGAGCTGCAAGTCCTGCCCCGCTCTTAACCACGTCCGCCTGGACTTGCGTAGTCTCCCAGTTGTCAGACAATTTAGCTTCCCTTCCCATTCCACACTGACCTTTCTGTCCTGGGCCTCCTCCACTGTCAGAGTAAGGCCAAACGTAAATTGGAGGAACAGCGCCTCATATTTTATTTGGGCAGCGGTATGATCTTGATTTCTCTAACTGCAACTAACCCTTGCTTTTCCTCTCTCTCCATCCCTACCCCACCCAAGACTGTTTTCTTGATCATCGTTACTTTCATTTCTTTGATTCTATATCTCTCTAAATCTGACTTCCCTTTCCCCAGACTCTCTGTCTGAAGAAGGGTCTCAACCCGAAATGTCACTTTCTCTCCAGAGATGTTGCCTGTCCCGCTGAGTTACTCCAGCATTTTGTGTCTGTCTTCGATGTAAACCAGCATCTGCAGTTCCTTCCTTCACAATTTGTCTGCCAGATTATAGAAACATAGAAACATAGAAACATAGAAACATAGAAATTAGGTGCAGGAGTAGGCCATTCAGCCCTTCGAGCCTGCACCGCCATTCAATATGATCATGGCTGATTATCTCAGGCAGTCAGGCAACATCTGTGGAGGCAAAGGGATGGTCCATGTTTTGGGTTGAGAACCTGTATCAGGACTCTTAGTAAGAACATGGTCAATGAGCAGTGGAAACCACGGAGAAGATGCCATGAAAGTGGAACTCAAAGAACTCCTTTTGAGGAAAGGAGGGAAACTTCTTCAGAGTAGGCATTCCTCAGAGACACCTTGCAGCAGCATTGCAAATTAGATATACAATGGGCTGCAGGAGTAATAATCTGGAGTAAAATATAAACCACTGGAAGAACTCAATGAGCCAGGCAGAATCTGTGGAAGCAGAAGGATGGTGGACATTTCAGGTTGAGACATTGAATCATAGAAACATAGAAACATAGAAATTAGGTGCAGGAGCAGGCCATTCGGCCCTTCGAGCCTGCACCGCCATTCAATATGATCATGGCTGATCATCCAACTCAGTATCCTGTACATGCCTTATCTCCATACCCCCTGATCCCTTCAGCCACAAGGGCCACACCCAACTCCCTCTTAAATATGGCCAACGAACTGGCCTCAATTACCTTCTGTGGCAGAGAATTCCACAGATTCACCACTCTCTGTGTGAAAAACGATTTTCTCCTCTCGGTCCTAAAAGACTTCCCCCTTATCCTTAAACTGTGACCCCTTGTCCTGGACTTCCCCAACATCGGGAACAATCTTCCTGCATCTAGCCTGTCCAACCCCTTAAGAATTTTGTAAGTCTCTATGAGATCTCCCCTCAATCTTCTAAATTCCAGCGAGTACAAGCCGAGTCTATCCAGTCTTTCTTCATATGGAAGTCCTGCCATCCCAGGAATTAGTCTGGTGAACCTTCTCTGTACCTCCTCTATGGCAAGAATGTCTTTCCTCAGATTAGGAGACCAAAACTGTACGCAATACTCCAGGTGTGGCCTCACCAAGACCCTGTACAACTGCAGTAGAACCTCTCTGCTCTTGTCCTCAAATCCTTTTGCTATGAATGCCAACATACCATTCAGGATTAATAGCAGTCCTGATGCAGGATCACAACCCAAAACGTTGACCATCACTGCCTCCATAGATGCCGCGTGACCCACGGAATTCCTCCAGCGGTTTGTTTACTCCTGGCAAATGTAGAATGTGGTGTTATCAGCTGTCAATGTTTTTTCTTACCTGTGGCAAAGCCTTGTTCTGGTCTACAGAGGACATTGCAATCTTACATCATGTGGATATCACCATGTAGGGCATCAATAGTGCTGAACTACTATCTATCTCTTTGGTGACCCTCAGACTATCCTTGATCAGACTTTGCTGGCTTTACCTTGCACTAAACATTATTCCCTTATCATGTATCCATGCACTGTAAAATGCTCGATTGTAATCATGTACTGTCTTTCTGCTGACTGGATAGCACGCAACAAAAGCTTTTCACTGTACCTCTATAAACGTGGCAATAAACTAAACTGTAAATGTTAGAATTGGGACTTACATTGCAAAGCTGGATCCATATGCCACGGCGGATAGCACAGACATTTAACTGATTTTCGTCAGTTCTGGCCGAATATTTCAACATTAAATTGCCCATTCTATAAGATATTTTTGTGTGAGAGCGGAGCTTTCAACGTGTTCATGTGAGCCATCTGTGTGTCCGGTTGAGTCATAAGGTCTTAAGTGATAGGAGCAGAATTAAGCCACTTAGCCCATCAAGTCTATTCCGCCATTCACTCATTGCTGATCTATCTCTCCCTCCTAACCCCATTCCCCTACCTTCTCCCCATAACCCCTGACATTCGTACTAATCAAGAATCTATCTATCTCTGCCTTAAAAATATCCATTGACTTGGTCTCCACAGCCTTCTGCGGCAAAGAATTCCACAGTTTCACTACCCCCTGACAAAATAAATTCCTTCTCATCTCTTTCGTAAAGAAACGTCCTTTAATTCTGAGGCTTTGACCTCTGGTCCTGGACTCTCCCTGGAGTCTGTTTCTTTTGTTACATCCATGACTGGATATTGTTCATCATCCTATAGCTACTCTTTAGTTTAAATGCAGTGCGTCCAGTTGATGGACAACAGCAGCATTAAGTGACTTGCATAGTCCCATATCTATTGTCAAACACCATCTGACTACTGAGGGAATGAAATCAATATTGGTTCTATTGTCGATGTGTGAAAATGATCCTGCATCATGATACCTTATATCATCCTATCAAAGCAATACTGTTAAAGCCTTAAGCCTGGATGTAACTAAATGTATAAATATTCACAGGCTGAAAAATAACATAACGGTAAATGCAGATAATCTGAAATAAAAACATCAGTCTTCACTATCTCCCCCCCCCCCCCCCCACCTTCACCTAAAAATGGATAAAGTAGCATTGAAAGTGGAATCTCCAAAGGAGATTCCCAAGGCTAATTCCTGTAACGATAGAGATGACTAATAGATGAGGCTAGACAGTTTGGGTCTACATTCATTGGAGTTTAAAAGAATGAGGGTGACCTTATCCAGATATACAAGATCCTAAGAGAACTATACAGGTAGATGTTGAGATATTTTCACTGGTGGGAGAGTCGCAAACAAGGGGACTGAGCTACAAAATAAGGGTCGGTTCATTTAAAACTCGAGGCGTATAAACATTCTGGAATGCACAGCCCGAGGGTGATGAAGGCCAGATCATTAGATATACTTGAAGAAGAGAGGAATAAATATTTGAAAGATCAAGGAATTGATGGGTATGAGGAACTGGCAGAGAAGACGAGTTGAGGCGAGCATTGATCTGCCGTGATCACATTGAACATTGAAGAGTCTGGTGCCCTCCTGTGGTCCTGTTGTATTCTGGTACATCGTGTTATCAGAACAGAAATGACTGAGCCAAAGACATTAAAAGGATGGAAGGGAATTCTACAGCAAAACAAGGTAACTGGAAGTGCAATTGAGGTTGCTTTAGAAAGTTCTGGATTTGCAGTGGATTCTCCCTGAAATGGAGACTGAGAAATCCAGAGAGAATATGATTTGGACCATATGTGTGGTACGGGTGGCCAAATGGGTGAAAACGTTTGAGTTCTATACAATGATAAGTTATCGTCACATGTAGCTCGGTACAGTGAAGTGTTTTGTTTCTAGTGCACAAGTGTCACCACGTTTTGTCAACACCAAAGTTATAAAAGTTAACCAAAAGGTTCTATTAATGCCTGCAGTCACACGTGTATACATCACCCACGCTCTCCACCAGGACCCCGTTCATTCTTAGCAGCCCTCACCAGGACCCCCTTTGTTCTCAGCACCCCCCCCCCCCCATCTCTCCCACGGCCCTCCTTGCCCTCCGACAGCCCCCCTCACACTCGGGTCCCGTCGATGTCAATGGGTCGAGGGCCAAGTTCGCTGTGGACGAGCCGTGACTGATGGGGGGGAGGGCTTGCCCCCCCCCCCCCCCTCCAGTCGGTGAGAACAGGAATCAGCACAGATACAATTGTCATGGAAACAAGTCCTTCGGCCCTCCGAGTCTGCATCGACCAGCAATCCCCGCGCATTAACACTATCCTACACACACTGAGGACAATTTACAATACAATAGGTCTTTGGAGTGTAGGAGGAAACCGGAGAACCCGGAGAAAACCCACGCAGTCACGGGGAGAACGTACAAACTCCGTACAGACAAGCACCCGTAGTCTTGATTGAACCCGGGTCTCTGGCGCTCTACCGCTGCACCACCGTGTAGCCCCCTTTAATTTGACATATGAGACGTGGCCGTGGAGAGGTGTCGGTTAGGCCTTTGTTCAGAAAAGAAGCAAATAGTTCTCAGGTGGTCTTCGTGTGGGCTGAGGAGGAAATGGATACCCATGATGAAAATGAGTTTGTCAGGCTAGGAACCTGTTAACATGGCAGTCACAGGTATCACATCTCTAGGTGGGCATCACTTTGTATCTGCAGTTAATTTCTTCTATAGAGTTTGGAGATGGGAAAAAGAATAAAGTCATGGTGGAACGAGGGCAGGAGGGGGCAAAGGATATGCCCGGAACAATTCTGATTCATTGGTGGAAGTAACGGGGGGAGGCGGGGTGTCGGCCTTTATGGGGACGTGGTTCTCGCCCCGTGCTGACATTAGCGCTGTTGCTGCAGTTGATGGCACAGTTCCCAAGCTTCAAATGTGAGCCTGAGAGGGCAATGATCTGGGGAGAGCCACCAGCAAGCAACATGTGGCGTGGGAACGACGCCTGAGGTTTGTATGTATGTATACGCGGCGCTGCGGGCAACCCAGCGGCAAGCAGCCCTGATGGACAGTGAAACCCCGGGGGACACGGGTGGGTGGAGAGACCCGCTCTGCCCCCGGGAGCGCGCATCGACAGTCCCTGATCCCCGGGAGCGCGCACTGACTGTCCCTGATCCCCGGGAGCGCGCACTGACTGTCCCTGATCACAGAGAACGTGCATTGAATGTCTCTGTTCCATGGGAACGCGCATTGGCTGCCCCTGATCCCCGGGAGCGCGCATTGAATGTCCCTGATCCCCGGGAGCGCGCATTGAATGTCCCTGATCCCCGGGAGCGCGCATTGACTCTCCCTGATCACAGAGAACGTGCATTGAATGTCTCTGTCCCATGGGAACGCGCATAGACTGTCCCTGATCCCCGGGAGCGCGCATTGACTGTCCCTGATCCCCGGGAGCGCGCATCGACTGTCCCTGATCCCCGGGAGCGCGCATTGAATGTCCCTGATCCCCGGGAGCGCGCATTGACTGCCCCTGATCCCCGGGAGCGCGCATTGACTGTCCCTGATCCCCGGGAGCGCGCATTGACTGTCCCTGGTCCCCGGGAGCGCGCATTGACTGCCCCTGATCCCCGGGAGCGCGCATTGACTGTCCCTGATCCTCGGACACGCGCGCCGACTCCCCCTGATCCCCGGGAGCGCGCACACGTTGGCGCCAAGGCTGGCGAGCGCGCCCCCGCCGCCTGCGCCCCTCCCTCCCTCCCTCCCTGTGCCGCCCTGTCTGCCTGAGTCAGTCGGTCAGCGCCGAGCCGGCGAGCGGACCCTCCAGCCCAGGTAGGTGCCGAGCTGACGAGCAGAGCGGCCGGCGGGCGGGCGCTGTTGCTCGGCGCTGGGGTGAATGGGCAGCGGCGGGCGGGCGGTGCGGGCGGGCGAGGTGCTCCAGCCTGAGAGCCAGTGACAATAAAGGTCTGTGGTCCAGGGCGGATGCTGGGCAACATTGGCAGTCGGCTCCTGCACCTTTTGTTTCTCTCCCCTTCCACTAGCGCAACCTGACACATTCTGTGCCGCTGGGGGTGAGAAAACCCCCTCGCATGGTAAATCCGTGGCGCTGGAGACCCTCTCCGTAGTCCCGTTCTGTCATTTTCAGCACTGTCATCTTTTCTTGGTAATGCCACGGACAGCAGGGGAAGGCAGACTATTTGTCACACCCAACGCACGACATGTTTGGACGCTTGGAGCTGGACTTTTTTTCCGAGACAGATAAATAGGGCTTTTTTTTTCCGCTGGAGAAAAATGCGCATAATCTGACATGTCTTTGTGTGGCGTTAGAAAATTCAGGAAAACTGTGCGTCTCTTTAATTGAGCCGGGTGCCTGCAGCTGATTATAGTGGGGGGGGGGGGGGGGGGGGGCTGTCTCTTTTGTTCTGTTCAGCATCTACTTTCATCTGAATTACATTACCACGCGATGCACGTTTGCAGACCAGAATTAAGTGCCATTTATTAAAATGCTGAGCATTCAGTTTATCGCGCCGTCGTAATCTAAAAATCGATTGAACCACACTTTTACTGAAACAATAAAATACATGGTCGCGAAGGAAATAAAAATGTTCCACTGATGCAGTGCATCCCTTGGGGAAGGGAGAGGGTTTGGCTCCTAATCTTTTGCAACACTTGATTTTTTTTTGGGGGGGTTGGGGGGTCATTTAACTCAAATTCTGAAATGAATCTTCTGGAGAACGGGCCATGCATTTGCTGAAGATGAATGCGTATGACCCGCCTTGTTCCTCAGCCAGCGGATCGATCACTCGCTGTACGGTATTGCTGCCATCGCATCGGAAAGGGGGTGGTGTCTGGTACTGCAGTGGTTCAGCCCCCTTGCATTGAGAACCTTCACGGTGCCGGAGTGCGCCTGCGGCTCTGCTTCTTTACTAAACGCGTGTTAACAGTGCAAATGGTCACAAAGGGATTGTTGCTGCAAACCCCATCCATCCACCCACCTGCCTGCCAGATGGTGCTGGGAGCAGGGGCAGCCCAGCTCTCCCTTTTGTACACTTCAAGTGAAATGTCTTTTGCTCGTTGACCAATGTGCAAATAGCCAGTTGGTTGGTTCCTTTGTTTAGCATAAGACGCAGTTTTTTTTTGTACAGCTGTGATTGTGGTGACACTTACCTCATGAGTGCCGATTTTTAAAAATATGCTCGAATTTGGGGAAATTTCATTAAAACAATATGGAAAATAGGTGCAGGAGGAGGCCATTTGGCACTTCGAGTCTTATTTACCAATTTGAACCAGATTTCGAGGGGAAAATGGACAAAGAGCTTGGCACTGAATGGGCTCAGTACTCATCAAAAAGAACTAGGGAAAGGGAGTAGAAAATCACATAACAGGTTCGCTATATTTTGTAAAATGGCAAAGAAAGGCTTACACCAGGAGAAGGGTAATTGGAGAGGAATAAAAGGTTTGTTTTATTCTGAATTTATGGACACCTTGACTCAGGGGTGTGAATCCTTTAACACTGAAAATTGGTGAAAGACCAACCGGGGAACACTAATGCTACTATAATCACATTCTTTTGTAAGTTCAAAGTGCAAAAGATCATTGCTATGTATTACAAAGGAAAAAAAAACTGTTCGGGGTGATGTACTGGAGGGGTTCCAGTTATGTCATAAATCACATGGCATTCAGTGGTTCGTGAATGCCATCTTATGTTACTGTATTTAACATGTCCTGCTCTCAGGAGTTTAAATAAGTGTATTTTTTAACCAATTACCTGAATTGGTTCATTGGCTCATGACAGTTACAAAATATGTCATGTCGATTTTATTTGTTTTTCAGGAGACTTAATTTTGTCGACTTTATTCTTGTATTTCTTGGCAAGTTGTACAGTGCCGGTCACTTAAATCGGTTTCACCATCAAAATTGTTTTACCAATAATTCAAGCCCCCTTTCTGCTTACACATATTCTTCTTTATGTAAGGTGCCGTCTAATTTTACATTATATTCACAGATAGCAGCAGCCTGCTCTGATTGAGCTAACTGGTTTCTTCTGTCGTGATAGTCATTGTTACAATGCTTTCTGACTGGGGATTGGGCATCAGAACCAAGCCTGATATATTGCCATCTGTGTCTAGACAGATGCACCTTTTCAGGTGGTCAGCAGAGAGCAGCTTGGAGTGAGAAGAATTTTTTTTTTTTGAATTTTGCTCCCTTACTGATGTCCTTGGAGCCATCTATCTCTTGCTGAAGATAGACACAAAATGCTGGAGTCTCAGCAGCTCAGACAGAATCTCTGGAGAAAAGGATAATATTTTAAACAAAATCAGAAGAAATTTTATTCAAGTAAAAAATATGTAAAACCAGGGAACAGTGCAAAAACAATATTTGGACATTCTCGGAGGCTATACATATGTTCAATAACGTTTACCCAAATCAGGAATAGGTGACGTTTTGGGTCGAGATCCTCCTTCCGACCGAGTCAGGGGAAAGGGAAACGAGAGATATAGACAATGATGTAGAGAGAAAAAGAACGAGAGAATGAAAGATATGCAAAAGCGTAACAAAGATAAATGAAACAGGCTGCTGTTAGCTGTGTGCTAGGTGAGAATGAACACAGACAATGAGACTCAACAAGACGACTTTGAAGCTGGTGCGACTTGGGTGGGGGAAAGATGGAGAGAGAGGGTTACTTGAAGTTATAGAAATCAATATTCATACTCTATTTATTGCTGCCCTGGAGATGGAGGAATCAAATCTTGGCCTTTCCTAGTGTTTGTCATATGGTACATACAGAGGATCTGCCAGAATTATATTGACTTTGACAGAGGATCATTTGTTTGTTTACTTTATTTCTTGGTAATTCTGGTAAACTTAAAACAACAACAAAGCCAGGGACTAGTGGTAAGATTTCCAGAAAAGGTGTTTGTGAAACCCATTGTGAGGGGAGTGAAGTGGGCAAAGCTAAACGATAGAATTGTTGAAGCAGCATGCAATAATGATTATGTTACGATGTGGATCACACTGAAGCCAACTGAGCCAGGCCATTGTTTCAACAGAGAATACTGATGTAAAAGGTGTATGTATGTAATTTGAAATTTAAAATTTCCAACATACTTTAAAGCAAAGTTTTTATTTATGTAAACAAACAATTATCTGCTGTTGGAACTGCTATCAGAATAATCCTGATTGGATAATTCTAAGTACTGTTTTAAAGGAGTGGAAAAACTAATAGAACATGTTTGCCTTCATAATTGCCCAGTGACTGCATTGCAGTGTTTACGTGGAATTACATTTTTTGTGTAATGCATGATATGGGAGCTTGATATTTCTCCTCAGTCGAATTTGCTTAACAAATTCATTATTTCCTAACATTTCATCAGCTGTGTACAGTCCAATTTATCGAAGACCAGGCATGGCATTAATGCAATGGAAGGATATCACTGGAGTTCCTGCACTCTTAAGATTTTCATTTACATACACATGTAGATTATGATCCTTTCCTTTGTGATAGGAAACGGGCAAAATGAGGAAACGGGCAGATGAATGACTTCCACTATTGCTCTTCAGCCATATGGTGGTGCATTGGGGCAACGAAGTCCAAAATAATTGGAAAATTAATTGTTTTCACATCCACAGGTACATAAAGTCATAGAGTGATCCCGTGTGGAAACAGGCCCTTCGGCCCAACTTGTTCACACTGGCCATCATGTCCCATCTACACTAGTCACACTTGCCTGCGCTTGGTCCATATCCCTCCAAACCTATCCTATCCATGTACCTGTCTAACTGTTTCTTAAATGATGGGATAGTCCCAGCCTCAACTACCTCCTGGCAGCTTGTTCCGCACACCCACCACCCTTTGTGCGAAAAAGTTACCCCTCGAATTCCTATTAAATCTTTTCCCCTTCACCTTGAATGTCCTCTGGTCATTGATTCCCCTACTCTGGGCAAGAGACTCTGTGCATCTACCCAATCTATTCCTCTCATGATTTTGTACACCTCTATAAGATCACCCCTCATCCTCCTGCGCTCCACCCAGCCTACTCAACCTCTCCCTATAGCTCACACCCTCTAGTCCTGGCAACATCCTTGTAAATCTTTTCTGAACCCTTTCAAGTTTGACAATATATTTCCTATAACAAGGTGCCCAGAACTGAACACAATATTCTAAATGCAATCTCACCAATGTCTAAGGTAGACATAAATGCTGGAGAAACTCAGCGGGTGAGGCAGCATCTATGGAGTGAAGGAAATAGGCGACGTTTCGGGCCGAAACCCTTCACCAATGTCTTATATAACTGCAACATGACCTCCCAACTTCTATACTCAATACTCTGGGACTTGACCTTGACGGAATCATGCACATGTACTCCTAGATCCCTCTGCTCTACAACACCACCCAGAGCCTACCATTTACCCTTGTTCGATGTCCCAAAATGCAACACCTCACACTTCTCTGTATTAAATTCCATCAAGCATTCCTCCGCCCACCTGGCCAATTGATCCATATCCTACTGCAATCTTTCACGACCATCTTCAATATCTACAAAACCACTCACTTACCACCACTAACTGCATTATTTTCTTGTTTACGTGACATTTATAAATCAGTTTGTGTTATAATCTATGCATCATTACTCTTGCTACAAATATGTGAATATATGGGTAATTTTAGATGGAAGGTCCAAAATGACAATTTACTAGATTTGGTCATAATTATGTGCAAGTTCAGCATATTTAATTGACACTAGACCAAGTGGGACCCGTTGGGTCCCAGTCACACATGAGGCCTGGTCCCCCAACGCAACCTGTTCCTCAATGCAATATTTCACCACTCACCCGTTCCCCAATACAACTCGTTCCCCCATTGCAATATTCCACCACTCACCCATGGCCCCTAACTGCACAGGTGCGGCTCATTTCCCCTCATCCCCAGCACCCCCTCCCCCTCCTCTTCATGTGTGGGAGGGTGGGAGGTAAGGGGGGTGTGTGGTAAGGGGTTTGTGGGTGGGGAGGGGGTATGTGGGTGGGGGGGGAGGGGGGTGTGGGGGAGGAGAGAGCTCGGAGAAAAGACGGGCAAGAGCCATGGGGGAGGGGGGTACCACGGGGGGGAGGGGGCAGGAGCCAGCGAGGCGGACCAGAGGGGATGGAGCTGGGGAGGGCGGTGCGATGGCGGTGCGGTAGGGACTCACAGCGGGCGGGTCAGTAACTGGTCGCTCTCCTCTGCCGGGGTCAGATTCTCCACTTTCCGTTTGGCCGACATCTCTGGCTCCTCACCGCTTCCGGTCCCTCCGACAATTGTGTCCTGTTGGAGACCGCCGCCGGTCCGCCATCAGTGCGGCGATGGTGCAGGAAGGGGCATCACCGTCCCGGCCGTGGTGGTGTCTAACAGGAGAGGAGACCAATCTGCGCATGCGTGTTTTTTAAAGATTTCTAAACCTTAATAACTTTTAAAATATACCATTGATTGGAACATAACCTGTTGCACTTGAGCACAGAGAATGGTGAGTAAGATGGTGAAAAATCATAGCGCTATCGTGTACCGTTTTTGCGCAAATATAAAATCCACGCAAACCGGACGATAACAAGATCAGAGCTTTGGTTATGTATAGATGAGTCACAGAGCATAAAAATACCTGAGACGGCGATGCTGCCTGACCTGCTGAGTTACTCCAGCACTTTGTGTCTATCTTCGGGGTAAACCAGCATCTGCATTTCCTTCCTATACATAGAAATAGGTCCTTTGGATCCCCAAAATTCTTGGCTATCTAGCCGAATCAAGTTTAGCAGCACTAGTTGGCTTCATGGCCTTTCTGTGGCTTGCCGATCTGGGTAAAAGTTGTAAATAGTGATTGTATCTGATTTCAGCTCTGCCTCTGACAGTGAGTTCCAAATAACAATAACGCCTGTCCTAAACTAAAAATTTTGCCTTTGATCCCCCTGTGAAACTCCTCGTTTTAAACCTATGCTCTATTGTTTTTTGTTACCCATACCATGGGGGAAAATACTCTGCTATCCATGCCACTCGTTATCTTGTGTACTTCTATGAGGAAGGATGTGCTCTGAGGGAGGGGGCAGAACAATGGGCAATGGAGGACCCGGAGCGGGGGGGGGGGGGGGAGAACAAAGGGGGAGAGAGAGGAATTTGTAACTTTGTAAACGCCCTTTATGGGTGACTATTTGCATACCTTGGGTACGCAAGCAATGAATTTCACTGTGACTTTTCACATCTGACAATAAAGTATTCATTTCAATTCAGCATCCTTTGCTCCAGGGAAAACAAATCTAGCTTATCCCATCACAAGAGTCAAGAATGTTTTATTGTCATATCTCCCACAGAACAATGACATTCTTAGTCTGCACAACAGAATATGTATACATAGTACTCTGTGAACAATATAGTAAATGAGAAAAAAAGGATCACACACACAGACACACAACAATAAGGTAAAATGACAAAATTAATGCCCCAAGTCTTTGTAGTTCTGAGCTTATTTGAGGTTGTAGTGTTTAATAGCTGTAGGGGCTAAGCTGTTTCTGGACATTACAGTTTTTAGGCTCCTGTACCTTCTTCCCGATGGGAGGAATGAAATGAGTGTGTGGCCAGGGTGTTGTGGGTCTCTGATGATGCTGGCTGCCTTTGAGACAGTGACTCCTGTAAATCCCTTCGATGGTGGGGAGGTCAGAGCCGGAGATGGACTGGGCAGTGTTCACAACTTTTTGCAGTCTTCTTTGCTCCTGGGCATTCAAGTTGCCAAACCAGGCTATGATGCAACCAGCCAATATGCTCTCTAATGTACACCTGTACAAGTTCAAGAGAGTCTTCTCTGACATACTGAATCTCCGTAATCTTCTCCGGAAGTCGAGTTGATGGGCTTTCTTTGTCATTGCATCAGTGTGCTGGGTCCAGGAAAGACCAGAGATATGCACACCCAGGAATTTGAAGCTTTTGACTCTCTCCACCATCCTGTTGATATAGACATGTTTCTGGGTCCTCATCCAAAGTCCATAATCAGTTCCTTGATCTTAATGACATTGAGAACCGGCATCATTTGGTCAATCAATCGATCTCACTCCTATACCATGACTCATTCTCATCTGTAATTTGTCCAACGACGGTGGAGTTTTCGGCGAACTTGAAGAAGGTGTTCTCACTGTGTCCGGCTGCACAGTCATGAGTCAAGATAGACACAAAAAGCTGGAGTAACTCAGAGGGTCAGACAGCATCCCTGGAGAAAAGGAATGGGTGACGTTTTGGGTCGAGGCCCATCTTCAGACTGAGAGTCGGGGGAGAGGGAAATAAGAGATATAGATGGTGAAATAGAGAGATATAGAACAAATGAATGAGAGATATGTAAAAAATGTAACGATGGGCTGTGAGCTCGGTGAAAACGAGTTACAGACAATGAGACTCAACAAGATGACTTTGAAGCTGGTATGACTTGGGTGGGGGAAGGGATGGAGTGAGGGGGTGAGTGTTGAGCAAACAACCTTGAGGTGCTCCCGCACTGATAATTATTGGGGAAGATATGTTGCTGCCAATTCGTACAGACTGGTCTGTTGATGAGGAAGTCGTGGATCCAGTTGGAAGGGATGATTGTATTGAGCGCTGTTCTGTAGACTATAAACAGCAGCCTGACGTATGTGATTTATTGTCCGAGTGGTCCAGTGCGGAATGGAGAGCCAGTGAGGTCACATCCTCCGTTGATATGTTGTGACGGTAGGCAAACTGTAACAGGACGAGGTTCTTGTTAGGTAGGAGTCGGCATCCGCCATAACAAACCTCTCAAAGCACTTCATCACCGCAGGCATTAGTGCTATCAGTTGATTGTCATTGAGGCATGTCACCGGTATTATTGATGCCCTCTTAAAGCAGGTGAGAATGTCAGACTTCAGCAATGAAAGGTTGAAGGTGTCTGCAGCTACAGCAAGTTGGTCTGCACAGTTTTTGAGAACTCAACCAGGTATACCATCAGGTCCAGACACTTTCCGAGGGATCACCCTGCCCCCCCCCCGAAGGATCTTCTGACTTTGGCCTCTATGACTGAGTTTGTAATATCATCGGTGTCTATAGGGGCCCGGGAAGGCAGTATTCTCCCTATCAAAGCGGGCGTAGTAAAAACACATCGGGCTCGTCAGGGAGTGATGCTTCGCTGTCGCTTGAGTTGCCCCAATTTCACCTTGTTGGAAGTGATGGCATTCAAGCACTGGCACAGTTGCCGAACATCCGCCTCATCCTCCAGCTAAAAGTCCCTTTTAGCCTTTTTGACGGCCTTATCAAGGTCATATCTGGTATAGCTCAGCATTGTCAGACTTAAATGCCTGGGATCTGTCCACACAAGAAAGCAGATCTAATGGTTCATCCAAGGCTTCTGGTTGGGAAGCACTCGGATGGTTTTTGTACACACACACTCCTCCACATCTTATGAAGTCTGTAACGACTGTGATGTATTAATTCAGGCCCGTTGCCGTGAACATTTGATCCTCTGTAGTCGCTGCAGGGGGGTGCGCTCTTCAGAGCCTGTATGTTGAATGGAGGTTAGGGAGTGGTCATTTCTTCTGCAGGAGACATGTTGATGGAAGTTAGGGAGTGATTTCTTCAAGTTGACTTTGTTGCAGTCCCCGGCTATGATGGTAAAGGCTTCAGGGTACACCGACTGGTGTTTGTTGACCACGGCGTGCAGCTCCTCCAGTGCCAGACGGACGTCTGCCTGGGGTGGAATGTAGACCCGGTCAAGTAGAAGGGGTGGCACTTCACTGTCAGATGTTCGAGGTGTGGAGAGCAGGAGTTGGACAGGACTGCCGTGTCTGAGCACCACAAGAGTTGACCATGAGGCAGACGCCCCCGCCTCTCCCTTTCCTCGATGCCTGCGTTTGGTCCATACGATGGATGGAGAACCCTTCAGGCTTGACGGCTGAGTCTGGGGAGCTGGGGGTGAGCCATATCTCTGTGAAACAGAACACACAGCATTCCCTCCGCTCCCTATGATAAAGCAGCCTTGATCTTCAGTGCTCTTTATTTTCCAGTGGCTGAACATTGGCTAGTGGAATGGTTGGGAGAGAGGGTCACAGTTCCCTGTGCTTCAGTCTGATGTAGTCCTGCCCATTGGCCACGTTTCTGGACACAATGGAGGCCTCCCCGGTGTTTCCAGTTACCATACTCACTGTTCCTGCAATCCTCCGCGAGGTTGGGGATTCCCCTGCGATCGGGAATTCCCGTACAGTCGGCTGCTCCGTTGCCGTTGGTAATAGCGCGAACGCGTTTAAATGGATAATCAGCTTGATAGTTATAGCACCGATTTGTGCTGCATCTTTTATACAGGTAGGCTCAGAGCTACTATTTTTAATTATTTATCTTGTGCTGCTTGCAATCTCAATGATCTTAATCTTATTAACTAAAGTCTTCCAATCCAGGCAATGTCCTGGTGATTCCTTTCTACATTCACTCCAGCAATTGTGTCTCTGAATGGTTCTCTGAAAGTATGCATGGATTTTTTGTGAAAATATTGCTTTGGTTATTGAAGTACCAAAATACTGAAGAACATACCAATGTTTCAGATTTGCTATGAGCAAATGATTCAGTATTTTATAGCATCTGCTGTCTGGTAAGGTTATCATTTATCTAGCAGAATGCCTTGGCTGGCACATCGTTCAATGACTTTGACATTTTGGAAATTTAAAAATTAGAAAGTGTACCAGCAGTAGTTTTTTTATTTATGTAGGAAAGAACTGCAGATGCTGGTTTAAATCGAAGGTAGACACAAAATGCTGGAGTAACTCTGCAGGCAGCATCTCTGGAGAGAAGGAATGGGCAATATTTCGTGTCGAGACCCTTCTTCAGACTTTTTTATTTAGATACTTTCAAATCATGGATTTTGCAGGAAGTATTTGCTTTAGACGATAGATAATAGGTGCAGGAGTAGGCCATTCGGCCCTTCGAGCCAGCACCTTTCTAAACTTTCTGGGGCTGTATTTATTGAAAATTGCTGAGAAAAGATTTAAATGGTGAAATATATTTTTGTTTAGTTTAAAGTTTTTGTTGGTGATGAATGCTGAAGTGCCCCAACTGGTCAGTTTTGTGATTATCAATGAAGCATTGTGTTTTTGTTCCATTCTTTTCCAATTATGGAAAACTGCCTTCCAAACTCATGCCCTGCCAAACTTTGAATTAGGCACTTTTAGGTTCTCAATGTCAGCACGACAAAAGAGATAGTGATCGACTTTAGGAAGCGTAATGGCACACACATCCCAGTTTGCATTGGTGGCACCGAAATAGAGATAGTTAAAAACTTCACATTCCTAGGAGTCAATATCACCAACAACTTCTCCTGGACCACCCATATTGAAGCAATGAACATGAAAGCACACCAATGCTTAGAAGGCTTAGCAAGTTCAGCATGTCCCCAACAACCCTCACCAACCTCTACAGATGTGCTGTAGAAAGCATTTTATTGGGATGCATCACAGCTTGGTTTGGGAATAACTCCATCCAAGGCCGCAAGAAATGGCAGCGGATTGTGGATACAGCCCAGACCTTCCCACAAACCAACCTCTCTTGTCATTTATACCTCACGCTGCCTTGGCAAGGCCAGCAGCACAATCAAGGACGAGTCGCACCCTGGCCACTCCCTCTTCTCCACACTCCCATCAGACAAGAGGTACAGAAGTGTGAAAATACACACCCCCAGATTCAGGGACAGTTTCTCGCCAGCTATTATCAGGCAACTGAACCATCCTAGCACAACCAGAGAGCAGTCCTGAATCTACCTCATTGGAGACCCTCGGACTATCTTTGATTGGACCTTACTGGCTTTACCTTGCACTAAACGTTATTCCTTTGTCATGTATCTGTACACTGCGAATGGCTTGATTGTAATTATGTATTGTCTTTCTGCTGGCTGGTTAACATGCAACAAAAGCTTTGCACTGTACCTCAGTACACATGACAATAAACTATCCCAAATACTAGTATTTGCATATATCATGGGCAGTTTTTTTTGTGACAGTATGCCCATAAAAACAAACACCATTAATTTAGTTTTCCAACTATGTAACATGTATGTTTATTAAAGGTGCATACCAGTATCTTTTTATCTGCAAAAACACTGATCACAGGTAATATCATGGGAGAACAAAATTATAGCAGTATTTCATTTATTGCTAAGCACATTCTCAACTTCATAGACTTTTAATGACATTTCATTTTATTGTAAATACTTACATGAAAAATAGATGTAGCTACGAATTGTATAGAGTTGTACAACACAATAGAATCCCATAAACAGAGTGATTGTGCCTGATTCCATTACCTCCTTTGGCAGTGTTCCAGATATGAACCGCACTGTTTAAAAAAAATCATCTACCCTTTAAAACTCCTTCCTCTCACTTTAAATCTATGCCTTTTGTTGTTGTTTTTTTTTGTGTGTACGTACAGTGCCCTCCATAATGTTTGGGACAAAGACCCATCATTTATTTATTTGCCTCTGTACTCCACAATTTGAGATTTGTAATAGAAAAAAAAATCACATGTGGTTAAAGTGCACGTTGTCAGATTTTAATAAAGGCAATTTTTATACATTTTGGTTTCACCATGTAGAAATTACAGCAGTGTTTATACATAGTCCCCCCATTTCATAATGTGTGTATGTATATATACACACACACAACTTTTCTCAATTATTATAGTGTTTATGGTCTACTATGTTCACATATTCTGTTGTGCTGCTGCAAGTAAGAATTTTATTGTTCAATTTGGGACATATGACAATAAAACACTCTTGACTCTTTTGACTTATCTTTAATGGGGAAAAATATTCTAAATATCTATCTACGCACCCCATAATCTTATAATCGGAACACCGGTCAGTATCCTTCTCTCCACAAAGACAAGTCCAGCCTATGTGTTCTCTTCCAACAACTAAAGTTCTCTTGTCCAGGCAACATGTGGGCAACTTTCCTCTGCACACTCTCTCCAGTGAAATATCCTTCACAAAGTGTGAAGGAAATCCCTCAAAAATGTGCACAATCCTCATGTGTAATCTAACCTTTGTTATGTCGAGTTGCAACAATATGTCCTAACTCTTCTATTCTATGCTCTGACCTATGAAGGCGAGAATGTCATATTCTCTCCAGCATCCTATCATCTGCGTTTGGACTTTCAGGAAACTATGAACTTGGACAACTTTATCCTTCAGACCATCAGCATTTTTTAGTGCACTGCCATTTACTGTTTAGTTTGGGGATACAGCGCGGAAACAGGCCCTTCGGCCCACCGAGCCTGCACTGACCAGCGATTCCCCTACACTAACACTAACCTACACACACTAGGGACAATTTACACTTATAAAGACACAGGGCATCCTTGTCAATTAACCTACTAACCTGTACATCTTTGAAGTGTGGGAGGAAACCGAAGATCTCGAAAAAAAACCACGCGGTCATGGGGTGAACGTACAAACTCCATACAGACAGCACCCGTAGTCAGGATCGAACCTGGGTCTCTGGCACTGCAAGCGCTGAAATGCAGCACTCTACCGCTGCTCCACCGTGACCGCTCCTACGGTATGTAATGTCCTCATTTGTCTTCCCAAAGTGCAAAACCTTAGACTCGTCGGGGTTCAATTTTGTTTCTCAATGCTCCTTGCAACTTTCCATCTAATCTATATCACACTGCAGTTTTAGACAACATTCTTTGCTATCCACAGAACACCAATTTTCATGTCATCTGCAAACTTACTGATCATACCTCCCACCTTCACAACCAAGTTGTTAATATATAATCTCAAAGAGCACTGATTTGTGCGACACATCACTAGCCACAGATTTCCAATTAGGAAAACATCCTTCCACTGCTACCCTTTGCCTCCAAATGCAAAGCCACTTTTGGATCCAATTAGACAGCTCCCATGTGCCATTAGCTCCCCTTGGATCCCAGGTGCCTTAAACTCCACTTGGATTCCACATGCCTTTAAAAAAGATGAATTAAGAGTCTTAATATGTTGAAACTCAGATTATTTAAGATCTAGCATTATGCTAACCAATTTAATTTGCTTTGGAAGTGGAATGGACAGTTGATTTGTACATCCAATTCAAACTTTTAAAATTCAGTGATTGATTGTAGGAAAGCAGGATTACATTAAATGTGTTCCAAGGGACAGATTTAACTTTACATTTTCAAACTCTGAATGTTCTTTGCATTTACATTATTTATTAATTTGTTTCATTTGAATAGAATAAATCACAAACCGGGAGGTAGTTGTAACTGCTTGGTTCCTAGGGCGTTGATGCACAGGGCATCCTTGTATCAGACTCTTCTTAAGGATCACATTGAAACAATTTAAGAATGCAAGGTATATTTGGTAAAGTGTGAGAAAATTTAACAAAAATATTATTCTGTATTTGTCATTTTCTTGCCCATCTTGAGTAGAAATAATCCAAATTGCTAAAATAGTCTTTTATTTGCTTTAATTCAAAATTTGTTATTGTTTGGCCTAATTGTTTTCAGACCTTCATTTGTGCACTTCATAAAATGTTTTTTTATGCAGCCATATAAACATTAATGAAGCAGTATAGTTTACTCTTGATTTAACATTTGTTTTATGATGATATCATGGGTAGCATCTCTCCACTCTTTGTGCAACAAACATTCAAACTGAGCGACTAAAATAGAAAGATAAACAGGATGTGAACTTTTATCCTAAATTTATGCAGGACTGAATACTAGCGTGTCCAAAGACATTAGGATTTTTAGCTGATGTATGTATTGATAATCCTTTTTATTCACCTCACTCTTCAATAGTTCGATTGCACTTTATTGTCACATACCTAGATACGGTGAAATTCTTTCTTTTACATTTAATCCAGTAAAATCGTACTTTACATAAACACAATTATACGTAAGTACAGAATGCAATTATTGCAGTGTAAAACCAGTAGACTTGTTCTGAGGCACTACACCTTTTCCGGCACCATCTTGTACCTTTCTTTTCTGCACTTCCAACATAGCTTTGTGATATTGAGTAAGAGTTTGCAGATGGCAGTAGAGGTTGTCAGGCTGATGGATGGGATACTCGATGAAGTGAAGGCATTAGTATTTGGTAGCTCGTCGCACCATCATAAATTGGGTCTGAATGACTTGTGAGATCCTACAGTAGGATGGACACAAAATGCTGGAGTAACTCAGCAGGACATGCAGCAACTCTGGAGCGAAGAAATGGGTGACATTTCAGGTCAAGACCCTTCCTCAGACTGATCGACGTTTCGGGTCGAGACTCTTCTTCAGACTGTATAGTAGGGTGTTCTGTTACCAAAAGGAGTTAAACTTCTGGCAGTGGTTGCTCAGGACATCCGGTCCTGGATAATGCTGAGGCAGTTGCAGTCTGTGTGATTTGCCACAAGCATGTTAAGGGCACAAACGTCTGCAGAGGATTGCTGTTGGTAATGGCATCTTGTGGTGACTAGGTAGCCGTAATTGGCTGTTCTTTCAGATGCCATTTCCTGGCTAAAATCCAGCAGAACATTTAATACAAAAGGAATGCCAGTTTTGAGCCCCTTCATTGAGTCATATCTCAAGAATCCAAATCCAAATCTGTTGTCTTAAACTGATTATTGACTTTGACCCAGACATTTGCTTAATTATATCGTGAGCTCTGTACTGGATTAAAAGCTATGTTTGATGTTATGACAATCCAGTGGATTCTCTCAGTCAGGAATGCAGATTTAAATTGTACAAGACAACTGGATCACTGTTTTCATTGTTTTGTATTGGGATTAGATGTAACACTTTTACACCAATGGGCATAGGATAAGGTACTTTAAAGTTATATTACTCAAAAACAAAGTAACATAGAGTACATGAGCATACATATACTTTTGAAAATTGAAAAATATTGCACATTCTGATAATATAAAATAAAAGTCCTGGAAATGCTTAGCAGGGCAGGCCATATCAGTGGCAAAAGAAACAAGAGTTAACATTTCAGCTGAACACAATGGTTTTTAATTGGAAATAATAATGCTGGTTTCCCTCCCACAGATGGGGCCTGACTTGCTATTTATAATTCAGTTTTGGGATACAGTCATTGTTTCCAAATCCCGCGTTTCTTGGCGCTACGAAAGGCATTGGCTTTGGTTAGCCCCCAACTATATATGCTGAGGATTCCCTCTTTTGTTCATTAGGGAGGTTTAAATGCAACGGTTGTGGAAGTATTTCCAGATCAGGATGGTGTATAACTTGGAGGGGAACATGATGGTGAATCCTGTGTAGGAAGGAACTGCGGGTGCTGGTTTAAACCAAAGATAGACACAAATTGCTGAATAACTCAACGGGACAGGCAGCTGCTCTGGAGAGAAGGAATGGTTGACGTTTTGGGTCAAGACTCTTCAACAGACCGAAGGGATCTGAAGAAGGGTCTCGACCCGAAACGTCACCCATTCCTTCTCTCCAGAGATGCTGCCTGTCCCACTGAGTTCCTCCAGCATTTTGTGGCTATCCTTGGTGAATCATGTCTGCTAGCTGATCTCCTTGGCATTGGCAATAGAGGTCCTGACTATAGAAGCAGCTGCGTAAGTAGGATAAATGGATAGTTATAATGGAGGTTATTGGTAGCACACTCTACAATGGAGGAGGCTGAATGTTTACGATGGTGGATTTGGGTGACATCTTTATAATTGAACTTTATTGCCTTCCCTCCCAGTGAGAAATGTTGATTCTGCTGAGTGGGGATGTTCATGTTAAATTCTAGCGAGTATTGTGTTCTTTTTTTATTCGTATGACTGTATGGTAACTCAAATCTCACTGTACCAATCGGTGCATTAGACAATAAATGTAACTTGAACTTGGCTTGAGCTTCTGAGTAGTGTTGAACTATCAGGTTGTTTTTGAAGCTATATTCTTTCGGGAAAAGTGGAGAGTATTCCAGCACACTTGTAAAATGTGGAAAGAATTTGGAGAATCACTCGCTGCAGAATACCAATCCTCTTGCCAGCGATGTTTATGTAGCTGACCCCTAAAATATTGATGATCGGGGATTTGCCAAACTACTGCCATAATGTATCAGGGTAGGTTGTTCAGCTTTGCTCTTGTTGGGGATTGTCATTGCCGGTCCATTGATTGATTGATGTCCAAGTCTTGTTGCATGCAGCGATGCTTCATTTGCTGAAGGGTTCTGAATGGAATTGAAATTTACCAATCATCAGCAAACTTTTCTATCGAGGTGGAAGGAAGGTCACTGGTAAATCAGTTGAAGATTGTTGAGATAATTGCCTTGAAAAACTCCTGTGATGTCCTGGGCTCAAATGGTTGAGATCCGGCAACCACAGCAATCTCCTTTTGCCTAAGGTCTGACTCCAATTGTTGGAGTGCTTCTCCGGTGATGCCCATTGACTAGCTTAACAGGCCAGTCTTGGTCAAAAATGGCTTTGATGTCAAAGACAGTCACTTTCATCATGCCTCGGGAATTTGGCTCCCAGATCCACATTTGGACCTCAACACTCCAATGAGACATTGTGCTGAATGGTTTTGGCAAAATTCAAAAGGGCACCAGAGAGCAAATTATGAGTAATGTGAGTTGAGATTCTCAGTATTGTTGATAAAACAGTTCAAGTAAATAAGCAGATTGGAGATAAAATAAACTGCAGATGGTGGAATCTTGAGCAAAGTGCTGGTGGAACTCAATGGGTCAGGCAGCATCAGTGGAGGAAATGGATAGATGACGTTTTGGCTTGGGACCCTTCTCAATGATACTAAAGCAGAAAATGCATGTGGATATGTTTCATAGAATATTGCAGTAAGACCTAGCTACGCTAATAAGAAGTGATCTGGAAGTTCCCAAATACCGTTTGACTATTTTACATCAAACGGTCTATTTATTTTCTTTAACTTCAGTGATTTGGCTCTGCAGCAAATGGAATCCCAAATGAATAAATATATATTTGAAAACTGTTTCTTTCACTTTATAGAGATGATGTCCATGTTCTTCAAAATTGGTCTTCTTCATCTTCAAAACCGAGAAATTCCCTTAAATACTGTTCTTCGTCGATGGCTGGTGAAATATTTGACTATAGGGGGAGAGTTTTTAAGCTTAGATATGTCATGAATACATCAGTGTCCTGAATTTGGTACTCTGATGCGGTAATCTGTTAACATTCTTTTGTAACTTAAACTTGGAAATATACTGTTTGATATAATAGCTCAAAATTGTTTCCAGAAGTGTTTCCATTACGTTTGAGGGTGGCACGGTGACAGAGCAGTAGAGTTACTGCCTTACTGCGCTTACAGCGCTGGAGACCCGGGTTCAATCCTGACTACGGGTGCTGCTGTACGGAGTTTGTACCTTCTCCCCGTGACCGCGTGGGTTTTCTCCGAGATCTTTGGTTTCCTCCCACTCTCCAAAGATGTACAAATTTGTGGGTTAATTGGCTTGGGTTTGTATACTTGGTATAAGTGTAAATTGTGTGTAAGCTTGTGTTGGTGTGCGGGGATTGCTGGTCGGTGCAGACTCGATGGGCCGAAGGGCCTGTTTCTGCGCTTATCTCTAAACTAAACCAAACTACATATAATGTTTAAAAACTGAAAGAGCTGAATCACTTGCCCTTTGATCACTACTGGTTTAGTATTCATTCTGCAGACTAAGAAAACAGACACGCAAGGAAGCCACTTACTTGGCATTTCATGTATATTTTTGTTACCAATATTTGGGCTTTCAACATTCCAGGGCAAACATTCAGAAGCAATATCAAACATCGGCGTAACTTTTCACTTGTAACGACAAGCAGGCGACCTTTGATTTAAAATGGTTAGGGTGTAAAAAAAAGCGCGTGCAACGTGGAATTTGTAGTCGTTATTGAAGCCGAAGGAAGTAATTTTATTCTGTAACAAAGAAGGAGCTACCAGATGATTACAAAATCAGATATCGACCTTTTTATGGTGGATTTCATGGGGAGGTCAATTGGCAATTGCCCTGTTCATCAGCTGCCAGAACTTATGCATTCATCACGTAACGAGGAGTTCAGTGAAGAGCACTAGATAAATGCACGAGCAGTAGATTTCAAAACGATGTGAGATATTAACCATTGAATCCCCTCTTTTAGTTGTACATTCATACTGGATATTTTACAATGTTTGCATCTTTAATGTAATCAATGTTAGAATTGTTATATAATGTGTTAATAAAGGAAAACAATATTTGGCTGAAATTGTTTTGCAGAAAAGTATAAAAAAACAATAGGAGCCATCTATATTTAATGCCATACTCAAAATCCAAGAGTAAATCAAAATAAGTTGCAGATAAATGTCAAAGTTAGGGAAACTGAAGGAAATAGTGGTAATCTAGTTTCAAGGTAGTTTGCAGCAGTTTTTAAAGATGGGCTTGCCCGCTTGGTACTTTTGAACATCTTTTGATATTCAGCTTCAGCTAATGTGTTGTACAAGTATATTTTACTGCAGTGAATGCTAATGATCTGATGAGCAGTAATTTCCATTTAAATTACAGCCTTTGTTGTTGTAACATGAAGAAGAATATTCTAGGGTAAATATGTTCATAAGTTATAGGAGCAGAATTAGCCCATTCAGCCCATCAAGTCTACTCCGCCTTTCAATCTTGACTGATCTATCTTTCTCTCCTAAACCATTCTTTTTTTTATTGTGGTATTCATTCTTCTTTACTGTGGTGTATCCATTTTCTGGGCTTCGAAATGGTTGTAAGTTGAGAGTGTGATCTTAAATCTCTGGGGAATTTGTATAGTTCGAATCACTATTAATCAATGATTCCCTCTCCATTTAAACAGCATAGGGAAAAAAATAATTTGAATTTTTTAGAAGGTAGAAAATATTCTTGTGCGTTTTGGTTCGTTTGGATATTATGCTACATTCGAAAGTTTAAAAGGTAATTTGGGTCACTCTGGTTTGTTTACTGAGAGAGTAAACAGTTTATACTCTTAACCATATAACATATAACAATTACAGCACGGAAACAGGCCCTCTCGGCCCTTCCAGTCCGTGCCGACCATTTGTTTTCCCCTAGTCCCATCTACCTGCACTCAAACCATACCCCTCCATTCCCTTCACGTCCATATACCATATACCTATCTTCTCCCTTAAATTTTGTGGAGGCATTTCTCAGTTGGGTCATAAGGTCATAAGTGATCGGAGCAGAATTAGGCCATTTGGTCCATTAAGTCTATTCCACCATTCAATCATGGCTGCTCTATCTCTACTTCCCAACCCCATTCTCCTGCCTTCTCCCCATAACCCCTGACACCCGTAATGATCAGGAATCTATCTATCTCTCCCTTGAAAATATCCATTGATTTTGCCACCACAGCCTTCTGTGGCAAAGAATTCCACATTCACCACCCTCTGACAAAAGAAATTCCTCTTCGTCTCCTTAAAGGAGTGTCCTTTAATTCTGAGGCTATGCCCTCCAGTCATATTTAGATGAAGGGATTCAAAGTAACATTAGCAAATTTGCAGATGACACAAAGATGGGTGGCAGTGTGAACTGTGAGGGGGAATGCTATGAGAATGCAGGGTGACTTGGACAGGTTGGGTGAGCGGGCAGATGCATCACGGATGCAGTTTAATGTGGATAAATGTGAGGTTATCCACTTTGGTAGCAAAAACAGGAAGGCAGATTATTATCTAAATGGTGTCAAGTTGGGAAAAGGGGAAGTACAATGGGATCTGGGGGTCCTTGTTCATCAGTCAATGAAATTAAGCATGCAGGTACAGCAGGCAGTGAAGAAAGCAAATGGCATGTTGGCCTTCATAAAAAGAGGAGTTGAGTATAGGAGCAAAGAGGTCCTTCTGCAGTTGTTTAGGGCCCTAGTGAGACCACACCTGGAGTATTATGTGCAGTTTTGGTCCCCTAATTTGAGGATGGACATTATTGCTATTGAGGGAGTGCAGCGTAGGTTTACAAGGTTAATTCCCGGAATGGCGGGACTGTCATATGCTGAGGGAATGGAGCGGCTGGGCTTGTATACTCTGGAGTTTAGAAGGATGAGGGGTGATCTTATTGAAACATATAAGATTATTAAGCTAGAGGTAGGAAACATGTTCTTGATGTTGGGAGAGTCCAGAACCAGGTGCCACAATTTAAGAATTTTAAGGGGTAGACCATTTAGAACGGAGATGAGGAAACACTTTTTCACACAGAGTTGTGAGTCTGTGGAATTCTCTGCCTCAGAGGGCGGTGGAGGCCGGTTCTCTGGATACTTTCAAGAGAGAGCTAGATAGGGCTATAAGATAGCGGAGTCAGGGGATATGGGGAGAAGGCAGGACCGGGGTACTGATTGGGGATGATCAGCCATGATCACATTGAATGGCGGTGCTGGCTCGAAGGGCTGAATGGCCTACTCCTGCACCTATTGTCTCTTGTCTATTGTCCTAAACTCTCCCACTGGTGGAAACATCCATATGACCACATCAATATCCTACCAACTCTTCTGCACATGTGGTTTTGTTGAACCTTGCAGTTTTATTTATTTTTTATTTTTCTGGATGTAGACACTGTTGGTAAGACCATCCTTAATTTCTCTTGAGAAGGGAATAGAGGCTCGGGATTTAAATCCACTGATAATGCATCAACAGTAACATAATTCTAAATTAGAATGGTAGAATGGTTTAAAACCTGTAGAGGAACCTGTGGGTGGTGGTATTACCATGTACTTATTAATCTTACTGTTCTTGATGGTAACGTTTTCAAGTGTGGGCCGTGTTGTTGGATAAATAATTGTAGTACTTTTTGAGATAGTACACTATTATTATAGTGCTTCAGTGATGGATAGAATATTTAGGATGGTGATTAAGGTGCCAAGCCCAGTGGAAGAATGGTCTCCACCTGAAACGTCACACATTCCTTCTCTCCAGCGATGCTGCCTGTCCCGCTGAGTTACTCCAGCTTTTTGTGGCTATCCCCAGTGGAATGAACATTGAATTCTCAAATTTTAAGTAACCTACCTGCTCCCCATCCCCCTCAACCCATGCCCTCTTCCTCCACCCTGGTCGTTTTACCAGTTCCACAGTTCTCCACATTGTTTTCCCCTTGAGATCACACCCTCCCTCGACATCAATGGGCTTAGTACGCACCTCTCTGCCTGAGGTCATTTCCACCTGGCCCTGATTGGTCCTAGTCTTTACTCGCCTCCAACTTTTCACTGTCTCCCCCCCACCCATCACTTACTTTCAGTCTGAGGGAGGGTCCTGACCTGAAACATTGCCTAGCCTATTTCTGCAGTGATGCTGCCTGAATTACTCCAGCACTTTGTGTCTATCTGCGGGACTTGGTGCCTTATTGGATTTGTTAATGTAGCGCGCAATCTAGGTAGTGGACTTCTTATACATATTGGATGTGCGGAGGTGAGTCAAATGGTGCAGGACATCCAGCTTCAGCCTTTGGTGGCCACACTAACTGTGGCTGGTACAGTTTACTCTTTGGTCAGTGGTGATTGGCAAGATGTTGATGATGGGCTGCATACTGATGTCAGTTTTTTGGATCTACTCTTTGCTACCCAAATTTTTACAATTTAGGTGGAAACGCAGTTCAGGTTGCATTATGGTGGAAAGAAATATAATTCTGATGAATGGTCATCAACCTGAATTTCTAATTTTGCACCTCGCCCAACTGCTATTACTGGACCATGTGACTATTTCTGGTATTTTGTGTCTTAATTTCAGAATTCCACTATGTGCAGTATTTTGTTGATGTATGCTGGTCAAGATGTTCTGGTAGTGTCCTTGTGAGGCTTAAATGCCTGAAACTCCTTCTTCAGTCAAGTAATCTGATATTGATCAGTTTGGTTCTGAACTTCCAAGTCTTAAATTTCTCTCATTCTCAGTAATGAGATGTGGACACATTTACAGAGGTGTGGTGCAAGCAGAGACCAACCTGGGTTATGGCTCCTTCCAATTGCAACGTATCATTTTCCATTCTATTCGGAATATTGATTGCTTCTCCTTGGAACTTGGATATTTAAAACGTATTATTTTCAATTTTCAGTTTAATTCTTTATCTCCTTCAACTTTATTCATAGAGAATTTTGTGTTAGCCTAGTCTTCTGTGCTACTATCGCAGAATTCAAAGAAATTACTTGGAACATTAACTATATTCTGCTCACACCTTTTTCTATCTTTAATGTTTCTTGACTGATATTATTGGAGGTATTGTAATCATTTCTTCCTATTATGTTTTGGTTGATCAGTTTCTTATTCTGGTTTCAGTGACAGTTAAACCTTATTACTGATGTGCCACTTGAACTTGTATTTTTTTGAATGAAGCAATTCCATTTTATTTCTATTCTAGAGTTGTGGAAACTCAAAGTTTTATTCTATTTCATTAGAAATAACTTGCTTTTGATAATGACTTTCAATCTTCTTTTCCAAATTATCCAGTAACAAACATAAAACAATTGCAATAAGGTACCACATGGGAATAGTATTATGGGCTATTTTGATTGAAATCCAACTACAAATTAAGCATCTGCTGATAGCATATGCTGATCATAGGTATATATATTTTCTTGTCTGTTCTGCATATGCTTAAGTAGATGTTTCATCTCATTTGATATTTTGTTGAACCATCTCCACTGATCAATTTGATCGAGAATCAAATTAAGAGCAAGTGTGTTTTATTGTCATGTGTCCTGAAATGAGGCATTCACATTCTTACTTGCAGCAACACAACAGACCGTGCTGCATTTTTTTGTGTTTTTATAGAGAAGGTAGACAAATTGGAAACCAGACTGGAATTTTGGTTTAGAGTTGGAGGGTCTTCTCCATGTTTTGGTTTGTGAGCACATCAGCGCCTCTACTTCCTGAGAAGATTATGGAGGGTCGGTATGTCAAGGAGGACTCTCTCGAACTTCTAGAGGTGCACAGTAGAGAGCATGCAGACTGGTTGCATCGTGGCTTGGTTCGGCAACTTGGGCGCCCAGCAGCGGAAAAGACTGCAAAAAGTTGTGCCCAGTCCATCATCGGCTCTGACCTCCCTACCATCTGGGGGATCTATCGCAGTCATTGCCTCAAAAAGGCTGCCAGCATCATTAAGGACCCACACCATCCAGGCCACTCACTCAACTTCCCGCTGCCTTCCGGTAGAAGGTACAGGAGC
This sequence comes from Okamejei kenojei, assembly GCA_035221665.1. NCBI lineage: Eukaryota > Metazoa > Chordata > Chondrichthyes > Rajiformes > Rajidae > Okamejei > Okamejei kenojei. The sequence continues at coordinate 96,350,482 of CM069137.1, read as the reverse complement.
CTGGAATCTGCAACATCCAGGTTCAGGAATAGCTGCTTCCCCACAGCCATCAGGCTATTAAACTCAACTCAAACAAAACTCTGATCATTAATAGTAAGATTAAATGAGAATTTACCAGTTTGAAGTTTGATCTTTATCTTATGAGGTGTTGCGATGAGTGATTACGTGAAGAACCCCGCCAGTCCGCATGGGCATCAATCTTCAAAACAGCGGTGTGAAATCACAGATAACAGTAATTGAAGTAACATCATAAGGTTAGAAACATAGAACTACCAGACGACCTTTGTGATATGAGGGTTGGGAGTGGTGGGCACGTAATCACTCATCGCAACTCCTCATAAATAAAGATCAAAATGGTAAGTTCTCGTTTAATCTTACTATTTTACTTCAGAGTCACGTGTGACTATGTGAAGATTTCAAAGCTCTGTGATTTCATGCCTTAGATTCAAATCCAGGTGTCTCGCTATTGATTGACTCAGGATGAGTGAATAATCAAAAATTCATTAAACCATGACATTGATTTGAACGTATTAACGTTTTATTCTAATAAAGAAAAACAATAGCAACCCCTCTATCCCAGGGGGAAGCTATAAAACAGAACTCAAAACTGAATGGGCAAATACCCCTGGTTCGGCAATCGGTTTGTGATAGAATTTTTGAAAAGTTAATTCACGTGACCATCCTGCGGCCGTGAGGATATGGTCGAGTGGCACGTCAATTGCCCTGGCCGCTGACGTTGATGCCGCCCTGTTGGAATGAGATTTAAAATGGTCAGTGTCAATACCTGCACAAACGAGAACCTGCAGAACTTGAAATAGTCTGAACTGACACTTTCCTATTCGTTTTTTTGTGGCTAATAAATAACGCTGATTCCACACCTCTGCGGCTTTTGGTGGCCTTGATATAATATAGTTGTGAATCCGTGATATAACATAGTCATGAATCCGTGGGGTATGCCGAAAATATGATCTTACACCTGTCACCCTTGGTCTGCTCTGCTTGAGTAGATCATAAATGTAAAATGTAATGGTAGCTGCAGACACTATCATCTTGTCTAGCCGCAACTTCTGCAATGTCTGCACCCATTGCGCTGAAACCAGTGGCATGGGCATGACTACCTTCATGGTGACTTTGGCCAAAGACAGAGATGTGACGGGAGTCCACTGACGAAGCAGCGTGAGTACCACGCTTACATCCCAGATTACTGAATACCTGGGCCTGGGCGGATTGGAATTAAAAATTCTCTTCATAAATCGAGATATTAGAGGGTGAGACCCAATAAAATGTTGTTCTGATCCCATCCACAAGTATGAGGACAGGGCACTCCTGGCTGTATTGATCGCACTGTAGCCTTCTTCGAAATAGAGAGTTGACAGGAATTCTAGCACATCTGAGATGCATGCCGTGTGATATGTAATATTCTGCCGTAAGCAGAACACCTCCCATTTCCTGACATGAGAGATGTACTGCTTTTGGGTACTATCCCTCCAGGCCGCAGTGATCACATCCACAGTTCGATCGGATAGTCCTTGCCCCAGGTATGGTCTCCTCAGAATCTGCAAATTAACAGATCAATACGGTCATGTAAAGGATGTTGATTGCCAGTTACAGGGTGCACCAGTAGATCACTACGTTTGGGAACAGTCGTAAGGGGCTGTGTAATTATCTCCAAAATAAGGGGGAACCATGCCTGAGTAGGCCAGTCGGGTACCACCAACACTCCTGAGGCGGAGACCTGCTTGATAATGAGCAGACACCGACTGATGAGGCAAAAGGGAGGAAATGCATATAAAAACATTCCACCCCAATGTAGCGAGAATGCATCAACCGCTACTGCCCCAGGGTCTGGTTCCCATGAAACATATTTAGGTAATTGGTGGTTGAGTCTGGATGCAAACAAATCGATATCCGGCATCCCATACCGAGCAACAACATCATTAAATACCTCATGATTCAACATCATCCTGTGTTGTCATTGAATTTGCGTGACCTGGTGACTGCCACTATGTTGAATCTACCTGGTAGGTAGATAGCTGAAAGCCAAATGTTTCTGGTAATACACCAGTTCCAAATCAGATTAGCCAATCTATCACAAGATTCTGACTTGATTCCACCCATATGATTAACATACGCCACTGCCGTAGTATTGTCTATCTGAAGCTGAACATGCAAGTGACACTTAGTAGAGCAATAAGCCTTAAGGCCTTACAATGCTCTCAAAAGCTCTAATAGTTAATCCCATGTAATTGCAAAAGAGGTGCCTCATGCATATTCCATCTGCCTCTACAGCTACAAATGGTATCAGTAGTACCCCAACCTAGAGCACTGACATCAGTCTGTAAGATAATGGAAGGTTTGTCAACCAGAATTTTGCTGGAAGAACTTGAGATGTTCATTATTCACCAGTGCACATCAGCAATGGCTTCAGCAGGTAATTCCATGGGCCTGTCATAATAACCTGTATGTATCCTGAGTGCCTGTTCCTTTGCACGTTGTAAATTTTGGTAGTGCAGGGGTCCAAATTGCACAGCTGGAAAAGCAGCCACTAATTTACCAATCAAGCTTGCCACCTGTCTAATTGAAGGTTGTTGCTCCTCTATGAGCTTGATACAGCCTTCAATTAACTCAATCTAGTCCTTGGGCAGAGTCACTGACATGTGATTTGAGTTAATAGTGAATCCAAATAATCAATAACTCTGACTGGTGTTAATTTGGATTACCTGGATGAATGAGAAACCCCAATCTCTCAAAATTGATCTTAACAACTGAAATGGATGATTCAGCTGTTTCCTGAGTCTTTCCTATGATTTAAAATATCATCCAAATATCATTACAACATGACCCTGAGCACGGAGTAGCCCCAGTACTGGTTTTAACAGTTTCGTAAATAATCTAGGGGCAGAGGTTAATCCATTAGGCAGTGCTTTGAATTGCCATAATTGACTCATCCAGCTACATTTCAAATATCTCCTATCATCCCTATGAACAGGCACTGAGTAATCTGCATCTTTAAGATCTATACATGCCATAAATCATCTCCTGGAAACCAATTGTTTGGCAGTAACGAAAGTTTCCATTTTGAAATGTTTATACTGCACAAAGGGGTTAAGGCTCGTCAGGTCGAGGATGATTCTACATCCTCCATCCTTTTTTGACCTAGGAAAAATATTAGACACGAATTGGTGGAGTTGGCGAACCGACTTCTCAATTACCCCTTTTTTGTATAATTTTTCAAGTTCTGCCTGTACCTCCATCTTTTCTTTTTGTGAGAAAACGAGTGTCCGGCTTGGAACATGCTGAGTGGGTGGACACAAATTGGGAAGGAATTCAATTTGAAAACCTTGTTCACTGCACAGTATAAACGGATCTGATGTTATCTCGTGCCATTCCTTTAGAAACAAGTGTAATCTCCCCCCAACTTGTAGGTGTTTCTCATTTAATATTTTCCTATAAGACCCAGACCCACCTGCCACCATGGTTACCGGTGGAATTTTCTGCCCCCGGATCCTAGTGGGAAAAGGCATGTTTGCTCGTGCCCCAGTTGGAGCGCGCCTGCTGCGCACATTAGTGAATGGCCGGCTTGTTCCATGAGCGGACCCAGTCTCTGCAACCCGTCTGCAGGGGAACTGCCATCGAACCGCTCTGCTGACCATCGTTTCATTGCTGTTCTGCTGTCCGTTCATTCCCACCATTCTTGCCTCATTGTCGAGCTCCTTAACTCTTTTCGCGAGGTCTTCCCCAAACAGCAGATTTGGTGGCTGAATGTTGCTGGGTTTACACAGCGCTGCAAATTTTGGGTTGATGGTAGGGTGAAAGGCACTTTTCCTCAAACAATTAATTTCAAAGTGCGCATTGCACATGAGGGCAATGTGTATCAGACAGGTGCCCCCCGTCCATTGATCTGGCGAATGCAGTAATGCCCGAGGCGAGCAACTTCAACACCCTCTGAAGCTTCATTTCTTGAGACCTGATGCCGACCCCCATATGGCCCCATATAACGTGATTTACCGTCGGTACTTTAAGCAGCCCACAGTTAGCCGGGTCTCATTTTTTTTGGTTGTCTCATCCATAGTCAGCTCTTGCAGCTGATGTGAAGCCTGAAAATTTATGGTTGCAGCCAATTCATCACCCAGCTGCTCTCCTGACTCTTTTGGGATGGCAAGTCTTGCTGCCAGGAATGGTACTTCTGGTTCGTGCCCTTCATCCCGTGGGGTATGCTCCACCGCTATACCCCCAGACTTGGCGTCAGAATCAAACTGACCCGTTAAGCGAGGGAGCGATTAAGCAGCCCTGTTTCAGGCACTGCTGACGCTCCCGTAGAACGGACCCGTTAAAAAACAGTATCCATTCCTGGAGGGGAACCCTCCTGGCCCGACTCATTCCTGCGGTCTTCCATAGCTTTCCCAGCGGCTCGCCTAGACTTCATCCTAGACGCTTTCTCCCTCGTTGAATACTTGATCCTGAAAGCAAGAATTACTCCAACACAGAAAGTGACCTCCGACTAAGTTTAACACTTAACTGAGGTTTTTAAACTTACCACTGGAGAAGCGATACACCTCCCAGCCGGTCGCTGCGCCATGCATCAGACGTAATGCGCGCATGCGTACTGGCGGGGTTCATCACATAGTCACTCACGTGACTCCGAAGTAAAATAGCCCATTGCGCTTTATCTGTTTATTTATGTGTGTATGTGTATATATATATATATATATATATATTCAATGGTATATGGTTACACAGATCAGTTCTGTTCTGTATTTATTTATGCCTACTTTTTTTCTGTTTTGCTGAAGCAAAGCAAGAATTTCATTGTCCTATCTGGGACACATGACAATAAACTCTTGAATGTTGAGGAGGGAATGCAATAAAGGGAGCAGTAAAGATGGTCTCGATTGCTATGGTGAAGATGTTCATGGAAACGTAGGCGTGCTCTACTTTGATTTTAATTCACATGTTGGATGTGTTGTTGCTTCGTTCATATTCTGCTTTTCTTTTAAATGTAGGTGACTATTTCATAAAGAAATAACTTCACTGAAGATCAGCTATTGAGTCAACAAGAAAAGTCGTGGGAGCCTCTCCTTCTGAAGCAAGTATAATTTAAAAATTAAATATCTGGGTGTGGGTGGCATTGGCAAGTTGAGAACTTGGCGATGATGCATTTCAGGTTATTACATTTTTCCGAAAAACGTCAATGAGCAATGAAGAAGGTCATGAAACAAGCAAAGGTTTTTTTTTCCATTACCTACAGGCCAGAGATGAAAGTTGTTTCAATGGGGAATGCAAAGGCTCTGCTGGGGGCTGCATCAAGGAAATGAGGAGTAATAGAGAACTACAGGCTTAACAACAAAAAACCAGAACACAGGGAACCAATCTAAAGTGATTTTACAACCAATGGATCAAAGTTCTGTAGTCCCAGAATGTTGCTTGCTCATTTCACCCCACAGATGTTACCTTACCCACAGATTTCCTCTGGCAGTTATATCTTTTAACATTTTTATTTAGTGTATTACTTTTTACTGCTACCCTGGTTATTTGATTTGTCAGGATACCAGATCCAATTAACGTTTATTGAAGCACATCCCGATGGAACAGCTTCCAGTCCATCCTGTGTTGCTGCAGTCTTCCAAAAATTAAAACTGTTTCCTCCCACATCTCTCTAACTATGCCTTGAACAAGTTGGTCTGCTTGATCTGTAACAAAGATGAATAAATATCCTTCACCTGCACCTCATATACACCCCTAACCGTTTTGCAAGAAGCTAGATTTCCAAGTCTAACTTGCCTCCATAACATAGAAGTTGCAGTCTTCAATGTCTTCAGCCAAAGCTTCAATGTGGCAGAAAATAATCCAAAGTCTTTAATAAATTTGTTTTTTTCCCACTGCTGATATGTTGGTTATTTTACTGGCCTTGGATTAATAATGCTGTGAATACAATCATAGAAGTTGAACATTTGAATTGATGTTCACGATAAATGGCAGGGCCCTTGGACTGTTGAGGTACAGCAGCTTCTAGGAGTGCAGGTACATATAAAGTAGTGTCACAGATAGATAAGGTGGTCAAGAAGGCTTTCGGCACATTGGGGTCAGGGTTTTGACTATAGGGATTGGGATGTTATGTTACAGCTGTAATGGTGCTGCTAAGACCATTATAGGAAATATGTTGTTGAGTTGGATTGAGTCTGAAAAAGGTGTGGGCGGCGCCTTGTGGCAGCGGCTCGACTGCAGTCCGTCTGTCTGTTCTTTCTTTTTGTCATGTTAGGTGTATGTTTTTGGTTTTAGTTTTATTTTATTTTTAGCTGTGTATATGTGGGGGGGGGCGGGGGTGGGGGAGGGGGAAACTTTTTAATCTCTTCCCTGCACGGGGACTCGACCTTTTCCCTGTCGGTTCTCCGTTGTCGGTGGGGCCTAGCATCGTGGAGCCGGCGGCCTCCAACCGGAATCGACCTGGGGCTCCAGTCACAGAGCCTGCGGACTCACCATCGCGAAGCTGGCCAACTTCGGAGCGTAGAGCGCTGTGGTGGCGTGCGGCTGCGATCTGACTTCGGAGCTTCGGAGGCTCCGGTTGCAGGCCCTGTGGATGGTAACATCGGGAGCTCGCGGTCCCCTGGTGGGAGAACGGTTTTCGGAGCTCCCGCAATGGCAACTTCTCCCGCCCGAATCGAGGGGGAATCACATCGCCCGGCGCAGCTTTAAGGGCCGCGGGACTTACCATCGCCTGTCGGGGGGGGGGCTCTGACATCAAAAGCCTCGATCAGCTCAATGCAGCAGTTTGACTGCTTAACTGCGGGAGACGAAGAATAAAGAACAGAGAACAGGGAAGAGATAAGACTTTTGCCTTCCATCACAGTGAGGAGGTGTTTGGGGATTCGCTGTGATGGATGTTTGTGTGGAATTGTGTCAATTGTGTGTTTTGGTTTTTTTGCTGTTTTGACTGCAGGAACGTAATTTCGTTTGAACATTGTATGTTTAATTGACAATAAAGGGCATTCTAATTCTAATCTAATTCTAATTTGCGAGGATGTTGCCAGGACTTGAGGGCCTGAGCTATAATGGGAGGTTGGGCACGCTTGGACTTCGTCATCTTCTTCTTGCGTATGGCGTGCACAGCCTAAAGTTGTAGGACAACTAGTTCTCTTTGATCTTACTTGATTGTGCATGCCAGGTTGATTGCATTCGTCGAAACAGGGCGGACCACGTGAAGGTTACAATCTCCTACCCCACGCTTGGACTGTATTTCTTGGAATGTAGTAGAATGGGGTGATCACACAGTGGAGTATTAGATCATGAGGGGAATAGATACGGTAGATGCACGGAGTCTTTTACCCAGTGTAGGGGAATCAAGAAAGAACCAGAGGACATATGTTTAAGGTGAGAGGGGAAAGATTTAATGGGAATCTGAGGGACAGTGTTTTCACACAGAAGGTGGTGGGTGCATGGAATGAGTTGCCGGGGAGGAGGTAGTTGAGGCAGAAACAATGACAACATTTAAAAGACATTCGGACTGGTACATGGTTAGGAAAGGTTTGGAGGGAAATGAGCCAAACGTGGCCAGGCGTGACTAGTGTAGATAGGGCACCTTAATCAGCACGGGCAAGCTGTCTGTTTCCATGCTTTATGACCTTGACTCTGTAATATAATTGAAACTCTGGAAATAAACCAACTGGTTTGATATCTGCCATCCAATCTGACTCTTTGGTTCATTTATGATATCAAACATCATACAATCGAGAAGATATGGACACAAAAAGCTGGAGTAACTCAGTGGGTCAGACAGCATCTCTGGAGAAAAGGAATAGGTGACGTTTGGGGTCGAGACCCTTCTTCATACTGTCTAGGTTAACACATGACTTTCCTTGATTGTAACAAACAGTGTTCGGGACTTCCCCAACATCGGGAACATGTTTCCTGCCTATCACGTGGCCAAACCCTTAATAATCTTAAATGTTTCAATAAGATCCCCTCTAATCCTTCTAAATTGAGGCAGAAAGAATGAGGCAGAGTATAAAAGCCCAGCCGCTCCATTCTATAAACATATGACAGTCCCGCCATCCTGGGAATTAACCTCGTGAACCTAGGCTGCACTCCCTCAATAGCAAGAATGTCCTTCCTCAAATTTGGAGACCAAAACTGCACACACTACTCCAGGT